>CM077214.1:1866551-2246551 GCA_039654625.1 Rhinogobio ventralis | reverse complement strand
TAACGCAGACTTGTAGACCTTCAGGGTCTCTCATTCTGCCATTGTCTGGCCCGTAGAGACACACACAGATACACAATGAGGAACCGTTGGTCTTATCTGGAGATGTCATGGCAATAAGCAGAAATTTCCTGTTGTTCAGATCTGTTTCCTGTGTTTGAGGTAGGGATAGAGACTAGAGAAAGCGAGAGGGAATGTGTGTGTGCGTAACCTCGGGCAGGTGCCATACACATCATGGCCAAATATTAACCCTGGGTTACCCCGAGTGTGACCTCAGGATGAGATGGATGTTCCACAGGGGGTTATTTTCATCTTTATTGTCCGTTTGTGTGGAGACATTCCCATAGAAAATATCTCAATTGTTATCCCTAGCAATGAGATTATAATGAGAGCAAATTTTGTATTAGATTCTGTAGTTAAATCTGTAGTTTTTCTTATATTTCTGCTCTCCAATGCTGCATTTATTTGATCAAAAATACAGTAAAAACTGTGAAAAAATATTCCAGTGTAAAACAGCTGTTATTTTGTTTTTTTTTGATAAATAGAAAGTTTTAAAAAACAGCTTTTTTTACTGTAACGTTTGATCAATTTAATGCATCCTTGTTGAGTAAAAATGTTAATGGTAACACTTTAGTTTAGGGTCCAATTCTCACTATTAACTAGTGTCTTATTATCATGCATATTACTAGGATATTAGCTGTTTATTAGCACTTATAAAGCACATATTAATGCATTACCATATTCTACACCCCTTAATCCTACACTTAACAACTACCTTACTAACTATTAATAAGCAGTAATTAGGAGTTTATTGAGGCAAAAGTCTCAGTTAATAGTGGACCCTAAATTAAAGTGTGAATGTATTATATATTATATTATATATTTTCATTTAAAAAAATATTTTTATTATATTTAATTATATTAAATAACTTAATAAATAAATTATTAATTATAATAAAACAGATAATTATATTTATTTAATTTGAGACAAAGTTGATACTTCTCAAAACTGAGCTATAAAAGAGCAATGTCGGAGCAATGCGTTTTCCCCCGGCGTGCCATCCCCCCACAGCACCCACACACACTTTGGCTCATCAATAACATCAATAAGTCTCCCACCGTATTCCATTATCTCAGTGCTGGTTTTCTTAAACTCATCTTCTTGATGTGTCTGATTGGAAATAAGGTTCCTCTGGAGAGAGCAAAGACGTCTGAAACATATCGACTGCAGTCGAAGGGTCTACCGGACGCTCTCGGCCCGTGCTGGGTGTGTTCCTCCAGAAAACCCTCTCAGTTTATCAGCATGGGTGGGCCAGCAGATCCTGTGTGAACAACAAATACTGTTGTGTTTGCAGTCCAGGACATGGGAATTTGTTGTGACTATGTAAACTCTGCAAAGCGTACAGAAACCTTATCAATTAAAGACAGAGAAGGACAGCGGGAAAGCAAAGGAAACAATGTGAAAAGCAAAAGCGACGGACAGTGAATAAAGAAAGGGAAAGTGATTTAAAAGCCTTGTCAACAACATCTGTGTGTGTATGACATACAAGTAAACGCAATGACACAGGTGTTGAAACAGGTGTGCAGCTATTGAAATGAGATATGATTATAACAATGCAACCATTTAAAATGATATTATACTCATTCCAAGCTGCTGCCGCTGCATTTGGATGTGGATTAGAGCAGGTTTCACACACATCCACAGTGTGTGGGCTGCATTGTTTGAAGCAGCAGTACAGCAGAATATCTAATTAAAGGTACACAGTGTGTTTTGTGTGTTAAATAGAGCTCTCAGATGGCTAAACTGGTTTCAGAATAGGCATCTTTAACTGCAGCTGCTTCTATATGTTTTTAAAGCTATTAGGTGAATGTGCATTACAGGGATTTTACTCCACCCTGTCCTTAAGGAAACCACTTAACCATGGTTAAAGCACTTTAACACATATTTCAAGTGGCTTATGGCTTTTATAAAATGTCAGCAACAGCAATATGATAAAAGACGGCAATATTGACTATATAAACAATATTTTTGTTTGGATGGATGGGTGGATGGGTGGATGGGTGGATGGATGATAGAAATGGATGGATGGATGGATTGATGATAAAAGTGGATGGATGGATGAATAGATGGATGGATGAATAGATGGATGATATAAGTGGATGGGTTAATGGATGGATGGGTGGAAGTGGATGGATGTATGGTTAGAAGTGGATGGATGTATGTATGGATGGATGGGTTAATGGATGGATGGATGGATAGAAGTGGATGGATGGATGGATAGAAGTGGATGATGGATGGATGAATGGATGGATGGATGGATGGATGGTTAGAAGTGGATGTATGGATGGATAGATGGATGGATGGATGGATGGATGGATGGATGGATGGATGGATGGATGAATGAATGAATAGAATAGAATTGAATGGATGGATGATGGATGGATGGATGGATGGATGAAATGTTCCAGAGATATTATATGAAATATTGGAGCTTTTGGAAACTTAAAAAGAATAACAGGGGAGAACAAAAGCAAGAGAAGGAGAGAGATTTTAGATGGGAAAACGAACAGAGAAGAGAGCTCAACACTACAAGAGAAGGAGAGAATAAACAGAGAACACACAGGAAGAGAAGAATCTATTCAGGAAAAAAGTGTGAAGGTGACAAAGAAAGTGAGGGAGAGAAGATGAGGTGAAGAGAGTGCGAGAAAGGCTGGGAGCTACACACACACACAGGAAAGATAAGAGATGAGAATCTCTCCACTGCAGCTATCTATGAATGCAATCAAGCCTGACCCAAGCACTAACCCACACTGGACAGCACGGATATCTAACGAAGAGCTGTCCTCAGGGGCTTTCAGACCGCTACGGTTTCACAGGCACCATGTTCTTTCTCTCTGAGTTCCCTCACAGCATCCTTAACAAGAGGCTTTTAGATGATTTTTAGAAACTTGCGTATCCCATCCCATCTGTAAAAAAAGAGCAGTCTGTAGTTATCTTGTCACACTGCCTCGCCGTGGCATCCCCAAAATGGCCTTTCTTAGGGTGGAAGGGGACATAGGTTTTTAGTTAACAGCTCTGCAATTTTCATAGCCACATCAAGTGTGAAGAGAGGCCGGTGATTCACAAGTGGAGTGGAAGGCGTGGGTGTGGGATAGAAGGATGGATAAGTAAGTTACACTTGCTCAGTGTTTTGGACTATGGTACAAAAAAAGGTCATTGAGATAGGAATTAAACAGGAAATTAACTCACAAGCACTTCACTTCACAAGAGCAATGCTGTATCAGGTGAGCGACAGAGCAAGTTTACTACATCAGAAAAGCCAAACATATGGAGCAGGTTATGTGATGCAAACATAAAAATGTATTAGTTTAAGTGTAACATGGTATTGGATGGATGGATGGATGGATGGATGGATGGAAGTGGATGGATAGAAGTGGATGTTTGGATAGGTGGATAGAAGTGGATGGATGGATGGATGGATGATAGAAGTGGATGGATGGATGGATGATAGAAGTGGATGGATGGATGGATGAATGGATGATAGAAGTGGATGGATGGATGGATGGATGGTAGAAGTGGATGGATGGATGATAGAAGTGGATGGATGGATGGATGGATAAAAGTGGATGGATGGATGGGTGGATAGAAGTGGATGGATGGATGGATGGATGGTAGAAGTGGATGGATGGATGATAGAAGTGGATGGATGAATGGATGGATCGATGGATGGATAGGTGGATAGAAGTGGATGGATGGATGGATGGATGATAAAAGTGGATGGGTGGATGGATGGATGGATAGGTGGATAGAAGTGGATGGATGGATGGATGGATGATAGAAGTGGATGGATGGATGGATGATAGAAGTGGATGGATGGATGGATGGATGGTAGAAGTGGATGGATGGATGATAGAAGTGGATAGATGGATGGATGGATGGGTGGATAAAAGTGGATGGATGGATGGGTGGATAGAAGTGGACGGATGGATGGATGGATGGTAGAAGTGGATGGATGGATGGATGGATGGATGATAGAAGTGGATGGATGAATGGATGGATCGATGGATGGATAGAAGTGGTTGGATGGATGGATGGATGGATGGATGATAAAAGTGGATGGGTGGATGGATGGATGGATGGATGGATGGATGGATAGAAGTGGATGGATGGATGGATGGATGGATGATAGAATTGGATGGGTGGATGGGTGGATAGAAGTGTATGGATGGATGGATGGATAGATGGATGGATGGATGGATGGATGGATGGAAGTGTATGGATGGATGGATGATTGGATGGATGGATGGTTAGAAGTGGATGGATAGATGAAACTGCATGAAAATAAGTCTTTATTAATTAATAGTCTTCCCCTGTAATCCTGATTTGTCTGAAAAGTAATCAAAGTTGATGGTGTTTTACCGCCACTCTGTTCAGCTGAAAACTGCAGTGAATTGTATGTATATGAGTTTTACAGTTTAGAGAGCAAAAATGTGTGTTACTTAAATAGCTGCATGGTCGTTACTGCCTTAAACGAATGCGTCATCATCACTAACTTACATCTAGCGAGGCCATTCATCATGGAGATGTTATCTGAGCGTCTTTACGATGGCACCTGTGTCAACACAGCAGGACAAGGATTGCGTGAGGAGGGCAGCTTGTTCATTGTGTCCAGTTTAGTTGTCTTTTACAAGTTTAGTTGCTTTTTACAGGCCAGTGGCATAGGTCACATCTGGCACAGCAAGCATGTCTTTCTACAAGCCCGTCTTTTAAATAAACCCCCCTGCATTAACACTCAGAGCTAATGAAATCCAAGGCAGAAACTGTCTTTCTGTGCGCTGCCCAGTCTGGTTCTCGAGGGGACCCATCAGCAGTGCCGGCTGCCTGAATGATGTGTCAGCAACTGTATGTGTGTTTGTGTGTTCTGGGTAACCCCACAGCTGTGACTCCAGATTAATGTTTGTTGGAAAGTGTTGCCGAATTTTGCTTCTCAAACTCTCATCGCGCCCATTAACCTGTCTTAGTGTATCCGCGGGGGTAAACGGTATGTGTGTGTCCAGATTAATTATTCTCCCTGCAGATATATGGAATAAACAACAGCGATTAGCTCACTAGACCCAGAACACCTCAAGCCATTTTATTTCTGCTTCAGCGTTACACAAACTTTGTCGTATGCCGAGGGATCTAGTAACACAAATATCTGCGCGTTAGCATAGCTGTGTCAGCTCACGGTGTAGTTAACAAACAAAGCTTTAACATTTACAGAGAACCCTTAAAGAAACAATGTTACCATAAAGGATGCAAATCAGTGGATTTCAGTATTATTTATATACTGTACACCCGAGTAAGTTGGCAAAACTCAGCAACAAAAAACTGAGGTAATCAGTAATATAAAACTTTTGAATACTGTTCCGTCATTAATGAATAACTACACAGGAACAAATGAGTAATGCATTATTAACATTCTAGTAACTACCTATAACAAATACTCTGATTAACGAATTAGTAAGTAACTACTATTTTTTCATACCTCACAGAGAACTACTAAGAACTACAGATTCATAGTAAATGTGAATAATGCATAATATATAATTAATTCTAAAGTGAAGGTCACAGTAACCCACTCAAGTGTTACTACATCCTTCAGAAGGAACTACTAATTATTTGGATCAGTATTCTAAAGTGTAAAACTTAAAAAAGTTTTTGTAAGATTTAAATTGTAATGACTGAAGTGTTACCAAATCCGTCAGAAGCCATTACTATCCAAAAACTTACAAAAACCTCAAAATCTTACAATAACTTCAGTCATTACTATCATGTCTTTCACTTTAGAATAGTGAACTACCACCTTCAACTGAGCACTATTACTTACTAATCCGTTAATTAAAGTTTCTTGTTAGTAGTTACTAGAGTGTTAATAATGCATTACTCATTTGTTCCTGTGTAGTTATTCATTAATGACGGAATAGTATTCTAAAGTGTTACGGTTTTTTGTCTTCAAACCAAACTTGGGTCTCCAGCCGACAAAGTTTGAATCCCGTCTGGCTAGAGCGCGTCCCATAATGTTCACGCATTCGGTCAGTCGGTGGAGAGTAGGGGGTCGAATGCATTTGACCACGTGAGTGGTCTGCGCGATAGCATAGCTGTAATATAAAATCAGTAATATAAAACCAGTAATATAAAATCAGTAATATAAAACATTTCAAATTAGGAAATTCAAAGTTTAAGTAAGCAGAACTGGCAGATTTTTATTTTGTATTTTTCATTTGATTGAGCTAATTAGTTTAATTTAAGTTTATCCTACTCAAACCAATTGATTATTTTGTGCGTTAGAGTTACTATTATAGTATACTTTTATATAATGAAATAATTATATATTATTTTATCTTCAGCTTTATTTCAATTAACAGAAACTAATTTTTAATAGTTTTGGTTAACAATAACAACACTGATACAACTATAGTTTCTACTTTAGGGTTAAACAGCAGCTTCAGTGAGATCTGGATTTGTTTAGCTGAGAAGAAATATAAGACGTATTTCTAAAGGAGAGTAATGTTTAGACATGTTAGATGTAGCCTACATCATGGAGTCTCTGGGAACCAAACCGTAACAACAGTAAAGTTATTCTCAGCGGAACATGAGGATTAAATCTATGACACTTTGCTGGGTTTGTTTGCACTAAAGGGAGACCTGAAAGTGATCTTTTTAACAAGCATTGTTAAATAAACGGAGCATATTCCACAGAGGCCAGAGGCTTCGGCCACTTCAGCACATTGAATAGATAAGCCCTGTGTATATACGTTAGTGCGGAAAAGCAAAATAAATCGTACAAAAGCTAGACGTTAATGTCAGGATTAGCGCTTAGCTCCTATGAATCAACACTGTGTTGTTTTTTCAATACCACTTCACTAGACTCCCATAAATTTAAGTGTAAATTTAGTTCAAAACGACTTGAAAGTATTTGCGGCTGCGAGAGAGAGAGAACCCGAGAGAAAGCTGGACGGCTCTCACAAAGCTTTATTTGTTTGGCTTGAGTTTACAGCCTCCCGTTTCTCATCTCAGCTTTCCGCAGTCTTTCTCTAGTAAAGATTTTCCCAACTATTTGCAAATAACTGCAGAAACAAACCAAGGGACATGGGAACGTGTGGAGGTTTTGAGCATTTGTGGTTAGCGACAATAGCAACATGTCTCGGTGTCCATATGAGAGACGCATAATCACAAACACACACACACAACCTAGAATCCCACAGCAATCTGTAAACAGCAGTGGTGCGTTACAAAGACAGTCACAGCGAACAGCAGTGAAGATACACAGCTCCAGCCAGACGAATAAATGGACCCACAATTCTCTATATTTTGCACTCTCTAGCCATCCACATAGAGGCACGTTTTGACAGTTTAGCTAACTTTAACTAACTTACTCAGCCTTACTACACCTAATGCCCTGTGTACTCCTTAAGATGTGTTTTGGTTGATTGGATCACAAGTAGACGAGGAAGACACATTTCCGTTTACACCTGGGGCCGGTTGCACCAGCTGTGCATAAGTTACAACTTAGCCTAGTTTTGACTTTCTTACTAACGCACTACTAAATATTTTTACGTTGCACCATTAAACTTAGTTGAAGCGTAACTCTACATATAAACAAAATATTTACAGAAGCCTCTGATTTTACATGACAGACTTCAATTTTTTATCCTGACATTTACATTTATAAACTGAAATTCAGGGCATTTCAACACAACTTCTGCTCATGTATTTGACGGCTGTTATTGGATCATTGAGGGTAAACGTCATATTATGTGACTACGCATTACTTTACGGAGAGCTTACGACCTACTAGCTACAGTACATTCTGCCTTAAGAACAAATGGTGCAACTGAAAAAAGTGCACAGTTAGTTACAACCTAGCTAGTAGTTACTAAGCCTCTAGTGTGGACTTTACATTCCAATTTAAGAACTTAAGAACGACTGGTGTAATCCTAACCTGGTGTTTTAATCCGTCTCTTCTGTCCACTTTCAACCACTTCTGTCCTGATTTCCTTGAGGGGAGGGTCTATGGGCAGGTAAATGTATGGGCTTTTTCATCTTTTGCTACAATATACATAAGAACGTGACCGGAGATGACGGAAAAACACACAGAGAGCATCAGCTTTAGTTTCTGCTCTGTTGACCACGCCGAACTCTGTGAGTGTGTGTTAGAAATCAGGAACGGCGAGAGAACATTGTGCTTGGGTAACACTTTTGAATACTGTTCCGTCATTAATGAATAACTACACAGGAACAAATGAGTAATGCATTATTAACATTCTAGTAACTACCTATAACAAATACTCTGATTAACGAATTAGTAAGTAACTACTATTTTTTCATACCTCACAGAGAACTACTAAGAACTACAGATTCATAGTAAATGTGAATAATGCATAATATATAATTAATTCTAAAGTGAAGGTCATAGTAACCCACTCAAGTGTTACTACATCCTTCAGAAGGAACTACTAATTATTTGGATCAGTATTCTAAAGTGTAAAACTTAAAAAAGTTTTTGTAAGATTTAAATTGTAATGACTGAAGTGTTACCAAATCCGTCAGAAGCCATTACTATCCAAAAACTTACAAAAACCTCAAAATCTTACAATAACTTCAGTCATTACTATCATGTCTTTCACTTTAGAATAGTGAACTACCACCTTCAACTGAGCACTATTACTTACTAATCCGTTAATTAAAGTTTCTTGTTAGTAGTTACTAGAGTGTTAATAATGCATTACTCATTTGTTCCTGTGTAGTTATTCATTAATGACGGAATAGTATTCTAAAGTGTTACGGTTTTTTGTCTTCAAACCAAACTTGGGTCTCCAGCCGACAAAGTTTGAATCCCGTCTGGCTAGAGCGCGTCCCATAATGTTCACGCATTCGGTCAGTCGGTGGAGAGTAGGGGGTCGAATGCATTTGACCACGTGAGTGTTAACACCACGAAAGCAATACATTTTCGATTACCTCTGGAAGTGGACGAAAGTGGACAAGCTCAAAACGTTTTAGACCCCGTTTACACCTGTATTTAGCGTCGACCACTTGTGATCCGATCGACCAAAACGCATCTTAATACCAAAAGAATAGAAACCTAAACAATAAAAAATGATTGCTTTCATGTCCTAGCTTTGAGTATGTTTAGGGTTGATTTACTGAAACAATAGTGTTATAATATGCACTTTATATAAATAGTGCTGAAGAAATGTATTCTTATCTCGCGAAAGGAAAATGCAATTCCATCTTGCCTGTGGAACAGCCACAGAACTGTTTCCTCTGTCAGAAGATTATCTAAAGAACAGTATCTGCTAGTGCTGGAACTATCAGACAAATAAGATGAAAGTTGAAAGTTTTTGGCTCCATCATCAAATAGTCCCTTTGAATTTCTCTGCAAGCCTGTTAAGCCTCATAACTTTTATATTGGAAAGTTTTAAAGACACTGATTGCTGACCATTCATCTGACAGCTTTCAACTCCAAACCCCAAAGTTTTTCTGCAATTACCCTGTCCTATTCGTGTGACACCTTCTGTAATTTCCGAGACCCCAGTTTTCAATGGATTAAAGTAGAGGCCTGTAGGGCTCCGAAGGCCACATCAAACTTTATTTCTCTTATTTAAGAAAGAAAATGCAATTTTAAATGTCTGGAATTTTAAAGCTCTGTGTAATGAAAGGACTAAAAGTGTGGAATTTATGTCCTGCTGTTTAAAAACCGACCAAGTAGTACACTAAATGTCAACTCACTTTAGCTTCAAATTCCCGCGCTGGTCATTTTCTGTAGAGTGCATGGACGAAAAATGGAAAAGAAATAAAAAAGGTGATAAAAAGGAGCAGTTAATGGTTTTGTGGTAGAATGTGGTAGTGAAGAGATTTAAATTATGCACACAATAATATTCACAAATAAGAAATTACAGAAAAAGCTCTTCAACATCCAAAAATTCTGTCATCGTGCCAAAACTCATATGACTTTATAGAACAAATTAGGAGATATGTAGTAGAATGTCCATGCTGCTCTTTTACACTGCCCAAACAAGAAGTGAAATTTCGATCTATGGCTTCAGAAGAATATAGCGCGAATCAGGGCCGTAACCACCATAATCCCCCCCTAATATTATATTATATATTAGACATACAAACAAAAGTGAATATGTGCATATTTCTTAAATAAAATATTATTTGCAAAGAGTTTAAATGGATTACTTCACACATATATATAGGCTATAATTAGACCAGGAACTTATTTTACCATTCTTATTTCTTAAATCCCTTTTAATCCTCTAATTACTTAATTTCTTTCAATAAAAAGCCCCCACCCCCCCCCCCACCCTCCCCTCTCCGGCCCCCGCCCCCCGCCCCCCATTCAAAAAAACAACAACAAAAAATTGTTCAAGACATAGTTACGGCCTTGGTGTGAATCACTTTTATAATGCAGTCCCCATTCAGTTTTAATGCAAGAAAGCAGCTTGAAAACTTATCCTTTTGTGTTCCACTTAAGAAAGTAAGTAATATGGGTTTGAAAGCACACGAGGGTTTTCAGCCACAAATTACATCATTATTTGTCATCTCTGTTCTGGTTCATGATCTTTAAACTTTTGCACCCGCAGTAATAATCATGAGGTTCCACACTACATTAGGTACAGTGCTAACGTAATGTTGACATTTCGTGTTGATGATCCAGAGGTGATCCGATATGCATCGTTCTGTAACAAGAGTGTATTTACTCTCAGAGCTCTGAGCCTATTCATCACACAACAGCTTTAGTCGAGCGGCCGTCATGGAAGTGCAAAGTAGTGATGTATGTGTGTGTATGTATGATGTAACTTCAGCAACACACTGCATCAACAAAGCTAGTCCACCAGGGAGTTCTGGGTTAATGTTTTGACTTGTCGATATGAAAGTGTGCATTTATATAAAGCATGATGGACATATTTTGCTATTTTTTAATTGTGTTGTTGTAAGCACCAACCATGCTGCCTATGAAACATTTAATAAGTGCAGTCTCATATGTGCTTGTACTTTCTTTTTGGTCTCGTTTCGTCTTCATCATTAGCCCACACACCCAAGCAAAGAGGCAGCAGGCGTATCCCGAGCAGGGTGGGCCTCCATCATGGCCCATAAACCATGCAATCATCGAGCAAAACAACACGGACCACCGTGTTCCTCCTCCGATGTTTGTTTTTTTCCCCTACTCCATCTGCCTCAGTGAACAAACAACAAATCCTAACTTTTCCCTTCCTCTTCCTCAGGTCCAGAATGCTCCAGGAACTTCACCTCCAGCAGCGGAGTCATCAAGTCGCCCGGCTTTCCAGAGAAGTACCCCAACAACCTGGACTGCACGTTCATGATCTTTGCTCCTAAGATGTCGGAGATCGTTCTGGAGTTCGAGAGCTTTGAACTGGAGCCCGACACGCAGCCGCCCACTGGAGTGTTCTGCCGCTACGACCGCCTGGAGATTTGGGACGGTTTCCCTGGGGGTGAGTCACTGGAGAGATCTGTTGCTCCAAACAGGACAATGAGGATGTTTGAAACAAAAGATTATTTAGTTGGATTATGTTTGCCTATTTATTCTCAAAAATACTCACACTTCAAAAGACCGGCAACAATAAACTCGGATAAATCAATATAGAAAAATCTACAGAAACAGGACAAAAATGTGTACTAGATCTTTACAAAGTAAAAAAGATTTATGCAAAATGCATCAACACAATGCTAGGGAATACTAGGGGGTTGGCTCGGCTCCCTCCTTTGGTGATTTTTTCACACTGTTAAAAAATGTGCAAACATTTTAGCTTTAGGAGTACAACAGCTTGCCACTGGTGCAACATTATACCTGATTTACCCTTAAGGTACTATGGGTACTGACCTTTATAGGTAAATAAGGTACAAAGTTATCCCTTCAAAGTCGCCATGAAATCAAAATTGAAGTTTCTTTGGTTTTTAGTACCAATATGTTAGCCTTACTGTTATCTATAAGCTAGTGTGCTCCAAAACAATGACAAATTCACATTTAGAAGATATAAGCATTCAAAACTTCCAGTCTCTCATTTCCGCCAATAGATCAATGATTTTTGCACTTCAGATTCTCATCAGATTTCGTAGAATCCAGATGTGGGCCAGATCTGGGCAGACACTATGTTGCTGTCTGGGAAGCTAAACGAAACTCTAATAAGCATGACCAATTTTCTATAAGATATTTGGCTCTGCACACATACTCTTATATTCACAATTTGCTGTATCTGAGAACATGCTGGAATGATCTCTTTATCACGTTAATAGCTGTTCTCTTCTTCTGTCTCTCTGGACATTAGACTGCGGTTTGTCTCGGGCAGTTCGGGGTGAGGGACTCTGGAATGTAGACTGTTGTCATAACACCAAAAATATTTTGTTCTTCAAGATAATTACAGTTTTTAATTTGTGTGTATTTGAACTGCATAAACACACCCAGCAGCCCAACAGGAAGATTCCAGCTCAAAGTGGGAAGGAAGTCTGCAAGGACCAGAGGTCTTGTTCGGGTTTCCACTTCATTATCGACTTGACGGAAGAGAGAAGCCATGAACAAATGACACCTTTGATCTGAGACTGAGCCTTTTGAGCTTTCTCATGAGATATAATTATTTATTTTTTTATTCGTTTCAGCATCCCTTCCGAACATAGGTTGTGAACCAATAGATCAGCAATTATGATAAAGGTGTTTTTGAAAAATTACACTGCTTCTGCAAAAATCTTCAGAGCTTTTTGTGAGTGCAAATTCCATGTAGGCCTGAGGGAAGTGTAGAACATAGGACAAAGGTTGCATGCTTTATTTTAGACTTGAAAAATCTACAATAAGAAGGTGTCCCGCAAGTGCACAGTCACAGAGAAAGAGCCTAGAGGGAGGTAGAAGACAAGACTTTTAAGGGAGTCCCTGGTGCCTTAGGGCCTCGGTGTAACTCCTCTCTTCGGTTCAGACACAAGCTGCATTACCTGTGGAGCCACACCAATCAATAAGTGCATTAGTCTGGAAAGACTGCAAGGCATGAGACAGAAGCTTCTATGACTTCCACCCCTCCATCACCCACTGGCCGCCCACTTTGAGGTGGTCACGGGCTGGCAGAGGGTGTACGAAACCCCCTCCTCCTCCACCAGAGCAGACATGCTGGATGGATTCACAGAGAGACTCTTTAAAATTTCATAGCCCTGTTGAGTCATGCAGATAATCCGGATGCTTCACCACACCCAGAGCCTTCTCAACACACACAAAGTGCACACACATTTATACACACTTGGATGCACCTGTTTCTCCATTCTATGAATTCTTATGAAGATTAAGATTAATGTAAACCCTGTTTTATGTAATCACACACACACAAAGCTGGCAGTTCTGTTTAATCTCTTTAAAGAAACAGCTAACCTTGAAAATTGAACTATTTTATTTCTATTTTATTACTCCTCCTGTGTCATACCTAAAGCCAATATTTGTCTTCTTAGTAGTACATTTTAACTCTGGGTCAACATAATCCTGGATTTTTCATATTTTACACAGTTCATATTTTGCCTTTTATTCAGGATTTGAGATTTTACACACCGAGTTAATTGTGATATTTACAATTTAACGAAGTTAATATTTGTGATTAGACAGTCCAGTATGTGAAAAACCCACAAATATTAGGGTTAAAAAATATTTGCCGATACCGATAACCGATATATTAGTCGATAAATCTTTAATAAACCAAATTTTGATTACCAGAGCCTGATTACAAAAACAAAAGTTTCACCATTAAAAGCCATGTCCCAAACACACAATTATGATTATAATTTGATGTAGTCTATATGACAGCACGTTGCACTGAACTATATGTAAATTTTTTGAAGTGATTCCAATCATATTTCAATAAATTCAAAACCATCATGGCGAACAGTGCGCATATGAAGTGTCACAGCCGAAGGAAATAATCCATTAAAAATAAAATATTTTTACATTGGGCCGATAACAATAACATTAAAAATGACCATATATCGGCTGATACCGATATGGATATGCATCCCTAACAAAAATGTGTCATTTCTGTGTTTATGTCTTAAGTAAATGTACACAGTTGAGAAAGAAAACACGTGTGTATCAGTATTTGGATCTGTGCATTAGCTCTTAAAGTGACAGTTTCATTACGTTTCTGTGGCTGTACAAAGCTCATGAATAATTAATAAGGCAAGCAATGGGAACATTTATGATTGTTTGTATGTTGTCAAACAACGCATCGTTTGAAATGTTGCTTAACTCAGAGTTTAAAAGTGGCCTTAACCTGGAGAGTCTTCTTATTTTTCAGTTTTCTTCTCTCAGCTGAATGTACTGCATACCTCTCCATTTACAGCCTTAGTTGTGTTCAATTCCTTTTTTCCTGTCCCATTCAACTCCTACATGCTTTTTTCTTTTAAAGTGGCTTCTGGGAAGTCACATCCGAGTGGCCCTGAATGAACAATACGTGCAGGAATTTATGATCGCCACTGAAAACAGAAACCCAAGGTCATAGACACTTACAAAACAGACACTGCCCTTTTCATTTCCATCAACAAAAAAGGTGTAGAGAGAATGTTTTGTTCAATCAACACAATTATACAAGATCAACCAATGTCACTGTCCTTGACATTGACACACTCTACAGTATCAGCTGGGATAGAATGGCTTGAATAGTGGATTATTGAATGCATCTAATCAAGCTCTCTCGTTTCTTTGTCTCTTTACAGTTGGTCCCTACATTGGCAGATACTGTGGACAGAATACACCAGGACGGATCATATCCTACACTGGAATCTTGGCTTTGACAATCAACACAGATAGTGCTATTGCAAAAGAGGGGTTCTCCGCTAACTTTACTGTGCTGGAAAGGACCGTCCCAGACGGTAAGACAATGCTGTAGTGTTTAGAGTGCACAAAGTAATTCATGAAATTAATATAATTCATGAGATGAAGTCTCCAGTCATATGAGCCTCATGGCAGTCACCATGTTGAGATCTTGTGCAAATAAAGTGTCATTCTTGTGTTCAAGATTTAAGACTTAATAGTTAATAAACACAATTGTTATTCTGCAAAACTTTTAATTTGCAAATAAACGCCATGGGTGGCGAGGCAAGCAAACACGTAATTACTTAGAGAACCTCTTGAAATGACAAAAATATTAATAAAAACATTGTTTTTACAAACAGTTTTATTAACCATGATTAAAATGTATCTTTTAGCAAAAATGTAGTTGAAAAATCAGATTTTGGACAAAAACTAGGTTATAGGACATCATGTTTGTTCTTAATGTCTTTACATAACGTTATGGAAACATTTCCTGTTGGCTGGAGTATAAACCCAAACGCCAAATCCGAACAAAGGAATTCAATAATTAAAGGATTAAACAAAGAAAAAGAAATAATAACAGTAACATTTCCAGGTCTATAGTTTATGAAGTAGGCCTGATCAATTTAAACTATTTGCAAATAATATATTTTTGCACACATTCACCATTAGTGTTGTCTAATATGTATATAAAAAAAAAAAGCAAAACGTTTCTTGTCTCATCACATTCAGTTATGAATTACATGAGTCATGTAAATAATAGCATATTTTAAATTCAAAATGGTGAAATTTTATAGAAAATGTGAGTAGTTTGCATCACTGGGACAATTTGGCCAACTATTTTTCTAACCAATTTTCTAACTATTGGCGGGGATTTGTCCCCCTCATCCTCTACGGTGGTTACGGCCCTGGTGTACGCACATTCACCATGATGTAACATGGGAAGTTAAATCACCATGTCCCGCTTAGCTGTAGCCCTCTTTCATTAAGTGATTGTGTTAAGAGTCATGACCCATCCGCCCTGCTTTTTGGAGGGTGGATTACTCTTATTTTTCCCCGAACCAGCTCACCCAGAGGGTTCACCTCTTCACCCCAATTTGAGAAATGCTCCAACTAAACATTTAATTTCAGCCCTCACCCACAATCATGTTATGCATGTTAATCTATCCCTAAACACTATCTGTCTTTTTGTCACCTTCTCTCTTCCCTTCTCAACAGTACCACAGAGCTTGTGAATCAACATGAACATACAGTATAAATAAAGTGTAATTAATCGCAGGTCATACCAGTTTGAAGTTGTCAAGCTGCTTCTTATACATCTAAAGTCCATTAATGCTGTGAACTGATGTACCATGTTATATTTCAGCTACATCTATACCATCCCGGCTCTTGCTCAAGAACACATTCGGTGTGTTCTCAGCAGGGGCTTTGCTCAACCGTCGCAGTCTATCAATTATTTATTGGCTCCATAAATTTACATTCTGTGGCAGCTTCTCTCGCAGTTCGACGTGTTTACCAGTATATATTGTGCTTTGCAGGAAGGAAAGAGATCGCCATTGGCAATAAGTCTTTATGCAAAGGATTTTGTCAGAAAACCGTCATAGATTTATGGTCCCTGCCGAGTGGGACTAAACAGTGACGGATGCCAGATGTAATCAGACGAGCGATCTGGTTGTTTTCAGTCATTGTTCTAAAGAATGAAAGGGTGGATAGAGGATAGATGGCTTGAAGAGATAGAGAGATAAAACAGAGCACTTGAGAATGAGTAATCATGTTAGGATTAAGTTGAGCTGTAGTTTCAAGGGTAAAAGAAAGAAATTCATGAGAAGCACATAAAAGACTCAACACTCCCCTTTGATGTTAATAGTGTTTGGCTAGTTGTTACATCATAGTTGTTACAATAAGTTCATATTTTGACAGAATCTGTGATTACTATGGTGTATTTTTCTATGGATACAATTGCCTGTTATTTAGATATTTTTAACCCTTGTGCTGTGTTGAAAACCCTATAACCGGCCTGCAAAAAATAGCTTATAAATCTCTCGTTATGCTACATCATCACCAAATATTAGATTCAATCTTTTTGTCAGCTTGTTTTCTTTCCATCAGGACTGGTTTTGTATTTATTTTTGGAACTGATCGATCGTAGGCCTTATTTATCTGAGCTTATGTACCTCAGTTTTTGAGTGAAAAAAAAACATTATTTGTGGATAATTGTGTCAATTCTACATAAAATATGAAAAAGATTTGCACTGTTTATCACACTAGTGTGCTTTAATGTTTAACCAGGAACCATTTGTTTTGAAATGGTTTTATTGTGTGCAAAATGGCACAAAGTCACATGGTCAAAAATGACTGGCCTACAAAAAATAGCTTATAAATCACTCGCTGCGCTATTTTATCACCAAATAATGTATTCAATAATTTTGTAAAAAAAGTTTTGTATTTATTTTTTGGAACTGTTCGGTCATAGGCCTTATTTATTTGTGTAAAATAGACAAAATTATCCACAAATGACGCTTTTTTCACTCAAAAATTGATAAATAAGGCCTACGATTGATCAGTTCCAGAAATAAATACAAAACCAGTCCTAATTGAAAGAAAACAAGTTGACAAAATTATCGAACCCAATATCTGGTGATGATGTAGCACAATGAGAGATTTTTTGTAGGCCATTCATTTTTGACCGGGAACACCACAAGTGTGACAATGTGGAAAAAAACGTATTTTGTGAAGTTGTTAGACTCTGGGTGAGTGAAGTCAGTACATTTTAGTCCAATGCAATAGCATTAACTAGCATTTTCGTGTACGGGAAAATCCTCTCAACACAATATTAATGATACTTTTCCATATTGAGTTAAATTGCATGTATAATTATAGTTATATACAGTATGTTAACATTTGTCTCGACCCCAGCCGCCACCTTTGATGGGTTTTTTCACTGAGCTTGTCAAAATGCACTCTCGGGCTGACCAATTTACAAAAAATAAATGTGATGCTTACAATTTGGTATATGTATAGTAGCATAAATTCAATGCCTTCGAGTGCTGTCTGGGCTCACTATGTTTCCAGGGCTAATAGGCTCAGTGTGAGTGAACAAATAAAACTACTGTCCATTTAACACACATGCTTTCTCCATCTGCTACATGTGTTTAGGCCGGTGTTGTTTGAGTATGTGTGTATCCGACCTGCTTGCACCTTTCGCTGTTATTAGGGAACATGAGCTCACCCTGTGTTTCCTTACATTTAAAACTACAATATGTGTTTGTTTGGTGTCTGTGACCTCTCGTAAATAAATTAGCATGTCTCCCACCTCAGCGTTTCCCCATCCTCCGCTGTCCGAGAGTCCTAAATTCCGTCTGGATAAAGACCCTCGGGGTCAAAGTATGAACTTTGCTTGTCTCAGACACACGGCCAGCATGCTCCATAACATCACAAAACAATCAGTAATGCCCTTATCCTAGGTGGCATGGCATGTGGAGTGATATACAACCTGCTCTCCTGGCATCTGAAAACACAGGGCCGTCTCTGAAGCTGACGCTGGGAAATGGCCTTCCCATGTGCTTTTCTTTTATGAACCTCAAGACTTCACTTGCTGGACTTAAGAGCTTAAACTGAATGTTTTATGAATAAAGGTTTGCGTCTTAATGTGGTACACTTCCCACTGTGCTTCCATTAAATTGTGCTTTTCCTGTGAGGAGTGAGAGGGAAAGTGTATGTTTTATTTTGGTGCTAGATTGAAACCTATGGTACTTTGCCTCTGAGTGGCCCATTCCCAAGAGAAAGGCCTTAGTTTGGGTCACGATCTGATGTGTTCTTTATTTAGATCGTGAAATGACATTTTAACAACTCCCCCGCCCCCCTCTCTCTCTCCCTGTGCTTTCTTCAGACTTTGACTGTACCGAGCCTTTGGGTATGGAGACTGGGGAAATCCATTCTGACCAAATCATGGCCTCATCCCAGTACAACCCCAGCTGGTCTCCGGAGCGCTCTAGACTCAACAACCCAGAGAATGGTTGGACCCCTGCAGAGGACTCAAACAAAGAGTGGATTCAGGTACTGCACGAATCACAAGCATATAGATAGCAGTCTATTATGAATGAGTAATGGAGGAGGGATTTGTCCTTGGCAGAGAATCGAAGCTGAGTCTACAGGATAAGAGTCTGAAACTCTGAAACTCCCCCACACTTTTGTGATTTTTGAGTCAGCTTCAGCTCTAACAGGCAGCCTTGCGGATGCTTTTGCCACTGGCTTGCTCTTCTCTATCGAAGAGCAGCAGCAACATCTGTTGAATTTTGCCCTTTGGTCGACAGCCATGGAATGTTAAAACCCAAATGTACTGGTTCACTCCGGCCCCAGTGAGTCTTTCCAGCCAACAGATGCTTAAAAACTTCAACAAAATCTGTTTGTGAGATGCATCTAACATGATCTTGATGTCCGAGAGACAATAGCTTGTTCTAAGGAATGTGGCCACACACGAGGACAATTAAGGGGCTTTCGCAACGGGTAGTTAGTTATATGAACTAGCCACCAGGGTGTTTCCCTGAGAACTAAAGCTTCCCCTAGGGCCGTTTTCCTGGTTGCATTCGCACTGCCAGTAGAAACTCTGAAGTGACGTAAGCCGTGCTTGTGAGTTTTATTTTGACGGCGCTGAGCACGCCAGCGCACACAGCTCTCACATTCTCCGTCTTCATTAGTGTACCATCTGTTTAACAGTGCTGTCTAATGCCCTATTAGATAGAACTGTTAGACAAAGAAAGTAGACGGTATATGAAAAGGTATTAGCGTTTGCTGTGTGGTTGATGTCCAATGTCGCTAGCTTAGCATACATACATAATTATGTTTCGATTGGTCCCCTCAAAGTCGTGTTGGATTTTCTCTTTAGCGTAAAGATTGTAAATCCACTTGGGGTTCAGAGTGTTTATTTTTTCCTACATTAATTTCACAGGTCTAGTACAATTATGTGGTTTTGTTTCATTAATACAGTGTATACTTTTTTCTTAATTTCCCCCGAATGAAAGTGAAATGTGACAACATGCCCCATATGTGGGGTACATTGTAACATGAGCATATGACAGATTAAAATGTCATCTGATCTAATCAAATAATATCCAAGGCAAACTAAAATATTTTGTCAGTAAAATACAATTATTAACTTTTTCCATATAAAATAATGGCATTTTTTTAATAATTAAAAAGAAACAAATTTTTGAGTTTGACCAAACATTACCGCACACCGCAAAACACGGCTGTACATCATAGTTCAAAACAATATAATAATTAATAATAATTCTGAACATTGACTCTCAGTCTTTATCTCATGGTTTCTCAATAGAATTCATGAAAGTATAGAATATAATATCATAGTTCTATAGGGGCTCATTGTAACGCAGTGTGACAACATGCCAACTGGGATGAACCCCGGCTCGTGTTTTCTGCTGTTAGATCAGCTTTAAAGAACTGATAAATAACAGATACAAGATTAAAATAATATCAGATTTGTCTAATTTTAAATAAACACAAAAATTTATTTAAGGAAGAAATGTACTTTTGCTATGGTTAAATAAATGTTCAGTGATATCTTCCAAAGATTATTTTAATTTTGGCACATTTTTTTTCTCTATATAATGTTGATATGGCAACTAGTAAATACACAAAGTTTTGTCATGCTGGCATGTGTGGAAAGTTATGGTACGCAATATGATATCAATGAGGAAAAATGTATTTGTGGTGTTTTTCCTGCTTAAAATTGGACACTAACAATATCAATAAAAAATGTCATTATATATATATATTAATTTAATTTTTTTTAATGTTTGTTGCCTCAAGGCAACATTGTACCACAACGGAAATATATATTTATTGAAATATATTTATTGAAAACATAACTTTCTTTAACCAGACACTTGAACAAACACATTTATCCAGTTTTTAATGTATTACAAATTTCATATTTAATAAAAAGTAACATCTCAGGCAACATTGTACCATCGTGGAACACAAGTATTACCAAACCACCATATCAAGTTATCATATCCATCTTCATCCTCATCTCCATCTCCGATCTCTCCCAGCCGGATTGTCACTATGACCTCATCTTCCTCATCACATGACACCTCATCCTCACACTCGACTGGCAATTGTGTTTTATACCTTTTTTAGGTGCTATAGAAAATGTGCAGATCATAATATGTGCAGTTATAGTATGTGAATTACTATTCTTACAAGTGCATTACAAAATCATGCAAAAATGCAAATATATTTAGATAATTTTAACTCTTTTCCTTACAAATATAATATGTTTGTATCCAACCTAGTATGTCTGGTATGGCGATTCCATTATGGTACAATGTTGCCTTGAGGCAACGCACAGTTTTTTGTTATTTCCTCTAAAACATTTGATGATATATAATGTAAAGTTCTTAAAAATACTTCTTTACTGACCAGTGAAGGTGACTCATATTTTTGTGGGTGATTAACTGGACGCAAATGAATAAAAAAATATGGAGCCATGTGACCTGTGCGCATGTGCTGAACCAGGACACAAAATGGACCCCTGTGGGTCATGTGACCACTTTTTTGCACTTTTATTGATTAGTATTTGAGTTCTTCTCCCATGAGATAGGTTCGACCAATAAATTGGTGTTTCATTTTATTGAAAATAAACTAAAATAGACTATGTTGCCTGAAGGCAACACCATACCATAGAGAGTTACACCATGTATGTTACATCTAGCTCACCTTTAAATATATATAGGCTATAATCTGTGTGTGTGTAGACGGCTTTTTTAAAAATGGCGGATTCTGGTGTTTTGTGTGCGTTCAGCCAATCAGCGTATACTTACATCACTGGTCATTCCCATTGTGCTGGTTTAGACAATACTCTGAAGTAGGCGCTAAATTAGTTCCCCCAAAAGGAGTTCCTAGAAATTAAATTATCCCTAGTTCCTGCGGTGCGAACGCTCCAAAATCTGGGCACTTCCGCCAATAGTTCTAGGAACTATGAAAAGGTTCCTCTGGTGCGAAAGCCCCTTTACATGTTCTGATGCCAGCTGATTATTTGTGCATGTCTATTTCAGTCGCATGAATCTGTGAAAAACTCTTGGCAGCAGTTATTGTGTTGATTACAGGCCTTTTCTTGCACTTAGGGGCTTTTATGTGACCTAAACCCCAAGGGTACCCTGAAAAACCCAGACTTGTTTTATAATCTTTGCCTGACTGGAAAGTTTGGGCCAAAGCGACTCCTCAGGAGGCTAATAACAGACGTGACCCGCAGCCAAATATTTGCTAGGGGAGGTCTGTTAAGCAGATTTTCCTTATTGCAATCAAAATATTGTCTCTGAAAACCCATGTTCTGAACCAGAGACTAATTGAATTAGGGGAAGGTACCTCAATGTATCAGAGAAGAGGATCTGTGATGTTTAATTCTTAAGACGTATGCATTTCCCAAAGAAACTGGAGACACGTTCTCGTTCTCTCCCTGTGGCTGCAAATTCTGCCCCACATTTTTAGGAAGAAATCCCATAGCTTAGTAGAGCGAAGCCCTGAGGATACAATGAGGAGACTGATCAATATGAGGATTATGACTGAGTGTTCTTGATCATCGTGATATTTCAAAGTTCTTCTTTGTTTAGATGGGCTCATTACGCTTATAGATTACCGCTCTCTGTCAATATGGTATTGATTTGGGACTCTTGTACAGAGCACAATGAACTACACTAAGACTCTACCAGGATGTACCAGTCGATAATTAGCCTCTACTCTTTTTACAGACCATCACTTCAACTGAAGGATTCTCATGTTCGTCAGCTGACGGTATATTTGTCAATGTTTGGCATGTGGTTTTGACATGCTCTTGTGTCAAACCAATGGGAAATCTTCAAAAGGGAAAAATTCTGCATTTGTGACTCAAAGATCAACTCAAGAGAAAATGTTTAATCTAGCACCCAAACCAATCGGTTCCACATCATTTCACAGTTGCCACTTCATATTTTATTCAGGATAATTAAGTAGACTTTGCAAATGTTCGCCCTCTTGGCTTGCTGAACTTGTTTAGTCATTTCAGATATTAATGAAACCCTAAATGACTCGCCTCCCACAGTGCCGTATCGAGCTGAAGAGAGCACAATTTAGGAATTCTCTAAAGGGTATTGATTAGAGGAAGGGTACTCTTTTTTGGTAGGAGAAATTTCAGCAAATCAAACGTATTCTGTTTCAGCCCTCATGTGCCGTGCCCCTGCAAATCCCTTTCCGCCAATCAGATGTCAAAGTTGAACCCCGCACATCTGTTTCCAAGGGAACAAAGGCGGAACCCTGCCGAGGATGAATGATTTATAATTTGGAGACGTCCTGCGCTCATTCTCTCTCTCTCGTGCCCAGCACTTGTGGAGGAGTTTAATTATAACAAGCGTTATTAAAAGAGTGGAATTCTTCATTTCGCTTCCATTAGGCAACACGATCTAATAGCGCAGTCCAACAACTCGTGTCCTCCAACGCATGTTATCAGTTCATTATTTATTACATTTACACTCTCAAATGTAATTTACAGCAGACACTTATATTATTCATAGAAGCTCTGTTCTTCCTTGTTAAAAATCCCCAATTCTAGCAGGTTCTTTTCCACACAGAAGGTGTCAAAAAGACAGCGTTTGTCATGCATCTTGATGTGGCTTCAAATTAGATTCAGGGTCTAATGCTCCCAGCTTGCCAATCCTGATAATTAGTCAAGGGTCAGGAGTACAGATGCACCGATACTACATTTCTCAGCCGATACCCATAGCCGGTTATTCAGAATGATATCGCCCGATGGCGAAATCTCTCCCAAATAATGCTGCAAACTATACAGAGAACAATCATTTGGTATACAATAATATTGTTGCAATTAACAACAAAAGCATTATATTAAACTGCTATTTATTTTCAGATATTATAGGCTAACTATACCCAAATAAAAACTGAAATATGTAAACTCAATTGCACCACAAAACCAGTCATAAGGGTCAATCTTTTAACATTGAGATTTATACATCATCTGAAAGCTGAATAAATATTGATGTATGGTTTGTTATGATAGGACAATATTTGGCCGAGATACAACTATTTGAAAATCTGGAATCTGAGGGTGCAAAAAAATCCAAATATTAAGAAAATCGCCTTTAAAGTTGTCCAAATGAAGTCCTTAGCAATGCATATTAATAATAATATACTAATAATAATACATTTTTGGGTCCCACTTTATATTAGGTGGCCTTACATCAAAATATAAGGTCAATGTACTTATTGTGTTCATATTGTATTGCAAAACACTTTTGCTGATATTGAGGTGGGATACAGGTAAAGTTAGGGACAGGTGTGGTGGGATGGGTAAGTTTAAGGGTAGGGTTCGGTGTAAGGGGAGGGTCAACAGTGTAATTATATATGTAGTTACAGAAATTAATTACAGATGTAATTACATGCAGATATTTTTTAAAACGTAAGTACAATGTAAAAACATGTATGTACACAATAGTAGTTAAAGCCACTTAATATAAAGTGGGTCCCATTTTTGATATATTTATAAATTTACAAAATATGCCACTTCATGGTCAATGGTGAAAATAATAGCTTTTATCGGCCGATACGTCTCTAGTCGGGAGAGCCAGGAAGATACATAGGCTACTATCCTCTACTGTATGTCCATTTACAAGGGTTTGTGCCGTGCTGACAAACAAATGTCCGTTAAGGTTATATCAGATATATGATGGATGAAAGAAGGGGCTGACATGTGATTCTGGCTCTGAAGACTTCCAGTGTGCTATGTTTATGGATAAAGCCTGGTTTCAATCGGAAGACTATGTTAAAGCGTGACAAGCCGAGATACCTACATCTGTACAACACATTTTGGCTCTCTCTAGGAAAGGCTTCCGATTTATAGAATACCGTAACCTAAAACAAAAGACACTGTGTAGGGTCTTATGGATGGCAGATTTTCGATCCCGTGGAGAGCCTGGCACAACAAAGAACAGATCCTGTTTGGTGTATTTTAACATCAATGCACAAGTGATGCAATAAATGCATGCTCATCCACTCAAAGCACTTCTATGAATTATGCATTTTGATCTGGGAAAAAGTCAACTGTCAATAGTTGAAAGCTCCTGTCTAGCTCCTAATGGTTGAATAGAAGTTGCTCATTATGGATCATGTCCTCAGCCTCGCGTTCATTCCCATCCACAGGTCTACCGAAACGCGTCAGCTGTTGCATTTATGCAATGCTGCTTTGAATTCACAGTGGTTCATTTATGAACCTGCCGCATACGCCTGTCCTGCTGTTCAGCTAAATGGTTTGATCAGGGCTTGATTCACAGGGATGCGAAGGCTTTTCTCCTTAGCTGCGCTGGAGAGGATGTTTACCTTCATCTTGTTCATTAAAGCATCTCTGACAAGAGGGCAGAACGTTCAAAACAACAAGGCGATGTTTTTAAGTCGAGTGCCAACCAGGTTTTGTGTCAGCCAGTTCAACAGGAAGCGGTCAGCTTGATTGATGGAGGTGAGGAGGGAATGTGCCAGGTCCGTAGATGGAAACAATGATTGAGACACCACCCCAACCTCTCACTCTTATCCGCTGTGACAATGCCTTAAGTCTCCGACCCATTTTGCTACAAAAACAGGTCGGAATTCCCATCAAGCAAGCGCTAATTACAGACTTCCTCTCAAAACATTCCTCTCAGGCTCTTGAGCGTACGGTTATCTTGAATGTAATGAGGGGATAGGAGAGAAAGAGGCAGAATTAGGGGCGAAATGTCACTCCAGAAACAACACATGTCATCTACATATGTTTTCTATTAGCGATGGTCATGTAGACGCAGCTATGTCCGCTCTACATTGTTTTGCTTAGATTTTTTCTCTCTTCAATTAAAGGATTAGCTGCTGCTATTTTGAGACGGGTGCTGTTCTCTTGCCAGCTGATGAGTAATTAGACAGTGGGACTGTAATTAACATGAGAGTCTCTACTGACAAAGCCTGCAGAGCTGGTGTCAAGCTAGGCCACCCTGCCAGCATCACACCTGCGCTAGGTACATTCTTATGATTTTAAACCATCTTCAGTGCCTCGCTTGAAGCGTTAAAAAAATCATCTTTGATGTCATTTTCTAGCATTTAAATGAATCCAGGTGCATGCTGGATACTCTTATGCTACTGTGGAAGAAGCCAGCAAGATTGCATTCATGTCAGAGGAAGTCCATTTCTAAGACTGAATGTTCTGTCATCAGTGAGCTTATTGATGTCTTATGTTGTTGGGCTAGTAATAACAACAAAACATGACCGTGAACTTTATGATAACAGACCTCTATCCTGACTCATACTGGAAATATAGTTGTTTGACCATTCTCTCCAAACTTCAGCTATATAATGCACATTAAACAACTTTCTGAAACTATTTTACTTGCATAATGTTACATATTGCAAGGGTATTAAAAAAATATTTTATCCATTTGTAATTGATTGGATTGAGAAAAGTATGGAAGCTTGTTTCCGCCACGGAATAAAACAGTTTAAAAGATAATTGCGACTTTTTTTCTCACAATTGCGAGATTTAATAAAGAGAGTTATAAAGTCAAAATTGTGAGATATAAACAATATGTATATCACGCAATTCTGACTTTATATCTCACAATACAGAGAAAAAAAGTCAAAAATTGTGAGATAAAAAGTCGTAATTATCTTTTTTATTTTTTATTCTGTGGCGGAAACAAGCTTCCATAGGAAAGTGACCAATTTATGAAGGAAATGGCTCTTTTTTTTAAACTTTTTTTAGACTAGTTATTAGGTTTATCTTCTCAACTGTGTGAAAATTATATTAATTTATATATATATATATATTTATATATTCGCTCCACTTACATACTATCCTCCCCATTAGACTGGTTTGGGTCATTTTTCTCTGGAAGAGCAGCAGATGATCACCACTCAGACACATGCATAATTAAAAAAATTAAAAATCCTTGAAGTTCTAAAAATAACGCTAGCTAATTCTGCCAGGTAAATTGGGTGATGAATGTGAGGTCTTCGAGGAGCCTATAGATCTCTCAGCTGGCAGTAATACAATTTTCATGAAAATGTGAATTAATTATACCTGTGGTTAATGGAATTTTAGAGGAGCTTTCGGAGAAACCAGGTGTCGTGGGATGGGATGGTGGGAGGAAACCGTGGTTTGATGGATGAAGGAGAACTTTGCCCTGCGAAACCTGCCGTCCCACATTTGTGTTTGCTTTGACTGGGCCATCACGCATCTGTCTGCTCAACGTCTTAGTTCCTCCTGGATAACCCGCACCAGATGGTGCTTGAGCCTTAGATACACAAGAGCAGTTGTGCTTTTAATGATTGACCAATGTGTGGATTTTCGTTGTCCACTAATATGCAAGACAAGGGTGAAAGAGACAAGAAAATAGACAGAATGGAGGAAAATATTATTTTTACAGACCAGAAATTGAATGATTTTGAGAAAAACATTGTGTGTAATCAACATCCTACAAGCACACTAAACAAAATAAACCGCATTATGAGCCCATGCTAGGATGAGCACAACTGTCACAGCTTTAGGAAGCGAGCAGACATGTTTGACACTTGTTTAATTCAACGCAATTAGCATGAGAAGCTTCAGTGAGTGTGCACTAGGTTTAGGCAGATTAGATTTCTGCCGCTTCCTAACATGCGGGCCGAGGGCAAGGCAAGAACTGTCCCCTCCTACACACGCACACACACACACACACACACACACACAGGCTCTGATGTAATAAAACACACACTCTTTTGTAAATTTAATTAGCTGTGAAAAATCTAAGCTGAAGTCCATACTTCACAGATGGACTCTGGGCAAAATGAGCATGTTTTAACACGCCAGGGCTTTCCCATGACTGAATTATAAGAAGTAGTTACACTTGGGTTCTTGCCAGCAAGATATATTAATGATATGTTTTTTATTCAATTTCACATTTTAGATCATTGGGCGTGATATCATGAGAACGGCATGAGATAAGCATTATTTGATTTGTCTATTGAGCTGGATCTTACATAACATCCAAACCAAAAAAGAGTCGAAATAGAGAAGAATATAAAACAACATGATTTGCAGAGTCAGCTGGCTTTGGACTTATTTATCTCCGGAGACGTTTGGATTTAAGTTCGGACACAGACTGGCCATTATAAAACTGCATATTCACACTAGCAACTTATACAATTACTCAGCTGGCCTGACTAGGTGCAGTTTCAACTGTTATAATATTTTCTTACCAGAAACGATATAATTCATCATTGTTTTGATTCTGTGCTCATGATATTTCAGATTAAATGCCCACAGTCGAGTCCGACTTGTTTCCTTATAAAGGAAGCGTAATTCACTTTTGGAAGGGGTTGTTCTCTGAAAGCCAGAAAGTGGAGTTTCTCAGCCTGGGAATTCCCATGAGAAACTGGGGTTTTCCGTCAATCTCCTGTTTGTACTGTTTTGCTTTTAAAGGTAAAGTGTGTGTTTTTATTTCTTGATGTTTAAATATTTTCTCCTATCCCAGATTAATAACCAGAGACATCTATAAGTAAACAATTTGTAGGTTGATTTCCCTGGATAGTATATACACTGTGATTCTGTTGTGTATTTTAAAAATATAGCTCTGTTTATTTAAGAATCATGACCAGCCTGACATAGCAACAACTCAACCAATGGCGTGAGTTTGGGGCAGAACTAACTGATTAGCTGACCAATGGCAGACAGGGAGTGTATTCAGGAAACCTACTGGAAAACAATCATTGGGCCCTTTTCGATCTGAGCGCATGGTCTGAAGCTCATGGCGCAGGTGCATGGCCTGGCGCATGGTCCAAAAGGATTGTCCCTAATCTCTTAATGAGTCATGGGTGTGTTTTGGGCGTAACGTGCAATAAACCAATCAGTCTCATCTCCCATTCCCTTTAAAAGCCAGTTGCGCTCGCACCATGGCGGATTCATTTACATGACGAAAAGACTGAACGTTTTTCAGAGAGGAATCCTTTTATTTTTAATATTTAAACGTGTGTGTGTGTGTGTGTGTGTGTGCTGCTGCACGTCCCTGTGTGTGTAATATTTAGAGTGTACACGTGTTGTGCACCGCCTATAGGCTCATATTACTAACACACCCTTTAAATAACACACAAAATACTGCGCTATTGACTTTAGAGCAGGTTTGTGTTGGTCAATGGCGCAGTCGTTTCAGTTCCTCACAATAGCAACGCTCCAACAATGCTCCTGAACTCCTGGTGTTCAGACCAGACGCCCATGAACAGATGAGCGCCAGTGCATTTGATAATTAAACAACGTGGAGCTGGACGTGAACATGAGAACTGACTGAAACGTGCAAAAAACACTTGTGTCGTGCCTGGCGTCGCATTGCGCCGGGTGTATAATTGGGCCCATAATGTTTGTTGAAATCCATACTTGATTGGTTGTTTGGTTGTAAGGGTCATGTATAGAAAGGATTAGGCTACCGTAGTAAAATGCAGAAAGTAGTTAATTAATCACGAGGCGCTCATTAGTTCTGACCTGCGATCAGCTGGTGTGAGGGAAACTGATCCAGACTGTCTTTTCTCCAGCCAAGCTTTCTGATCTCAAATCACTGGCTGCTCCACAGCTCTCTTATCTTCCTGCCATGTACATTTTAGCATAGCCAGAACATCAGATCTGCACTCATTCAGCAGACTTCAGAAACAAAGATCTTATTTTTTTATACTGTTATACTATGTCTTACAAATGCTGTACAATAGGGAACAGACCGAGTTTGCAATTAGCTCTTTCTACGCTAAATGATTTAGAGATTAGCAAAACCATTATGTTAGTGATTCTACATCCCATCGTGTTTGTTGCAGCTCTGATATTCCTGGATTTGGCCAAATCATAGACAGCTTTGTCCACATTTTCTCTTCCATCTTCCAGTAACCCCTGACCGCCTCTCAGGCGCACTCACCGCAAGCTCACGGGAATGACATCAGAACTCATGACTTCTTTATGAAGCATTCATTTTTCAGTACAGCACACGTCTGAAATACACGTTTCCTTTCAAGCGATTTTTTTTTTTCCCGGCACAGACTCCATGAAGTTAAATATCTTTCCTCATCCAATAAGCTCTTGTCTCCCGTTCAGGAAATTAAATCGTCACATTGACTTTGCTTTATTAAATTGGGATTCATTAAAATTAATCTTTCATTCTAATATTCACCTGGGGTCTTATGAGCTCAATATGTGACACGCGATAAGCCACTTTTAAAGTGATACTCCCTCTGTTCTGAGCAATATAGAAGTAATATGGTTCTCTCTCCTCAGGTTGATCTTGGATTCCTGCGCTTTGTCTCGGCAATCGGCATACAGGGAGCCATCTCTCAGGAGACCAAGAAGAAGTACTATGTGAAGTCCTACAAGGTGGATGTGAGCTCAAACGGAGAAGACTGGATAACTATTAAGGATGGCCCAAAACAGAAGGTGACTTTTTTATGCTCTTTCTTAAAGGGGCAATGAACTGCATTATTTTATTGTTTTATAATGTAATTGTTTTTATGTTTCCTGGGGTGCACTTATAATGTTAGTATGATTTTTACATCAGAAATATTCATAATTTAGAAATAAATGATTTTAGCCTCTGATTTGAACGCTCTGTTTAAAGGGGCGTGTCTGCTGTGAGACTTCAGTGTAAACGCCCACTGCTGTGATTGGCTGACATCTTTGCATATGAAATAAGTATTATGTGGAACTCTATCGAAAACTTTTAACATATTTTTACTATTACAGCTCTCAAGGTTAACTAATCGTGAAAAGTGTTGATTATAGCATTATATTTAGATCTATGGCATTATATTTAGATCTATGGCATTATATTTAGATCTATAGCATTATATTTAGATCTATGGCATTATATTTAGATCTATGGCATTATATTTAGATCTATAGCATTATATTTAGATCTATAGCATTATATAGATCTATAGCATTATATTTAGATCTATGGCATTATATTTAAATCTATAGCATTATATTTAGATCTATAGCATTATATTTAGATCTATGGCATTATATTTAAATCTATAGCATTATATTTAGATCTATAGCATTATATTTAGATCTATGGCATTATATTTAGATCTATGGCATTATATTTAGATCTATAGCATTATATTTAGATCTATAGCATTATATAGATCTATAGCATTATATTTAGATCTATGGCATTATATTTAAATCTATAGCATTATATTTAGATCTATAGCATTATATAGATCTATAGCATTATATTTAGATCTATGGCATTATATTTAAATCTATAGCATTATATTTAGATCTATAGCATTATATTTAGATCTATGGCATTATATTTAGATCTATGGCATTATATTTAGATCTATAGCATTATATTTAGATCTATGGCATTATATTTAGATCTATGGCATTATATTTAGATCTATGGCATTATATTTAGATATATAGCATTATATTTAGATCTATAGCATTATATTTAGATCTATGGCATTATATTTAAATCTATAGCATTATATTTAGATCTATAGCATTATATTTAGATCTATAGCATTATATTTAGATCTATAGCATTATATTAAGATCTATGGCATTATATTTAGATCTATAGCATTATATTTAGATCTATAGCATTATATTTAGATCTATGGCATTATATTTAGATCTATGGCATTATATTTAGATCTATAGCATTATATTTAGATCTATAGCATTATATTTAGATCTATGGCATTATATTTAGATCTATGGCATTATATTTAGATCTATAGCATTATATTTAGATCTATGGCATTATATTTAGATCTATGGCATTATATTTAGATCTATGGCATTATATTTAGATATATAGCATTATATTCAGATCTATGGCATTATATTCGTGGCATGAAAGGTTGCAGTGATGATCATTGTAGCCGATCACAGATATGTTGAGCTCATGAATGCAGGATCTCGTCATTGTAACTCGATTTCTGCACACTAACGAATGCTTTCATCATAACTAACAGTGCAAACACAATGTAAATAAGAGATTCGTTGAGTTTTGGCGAGAGTCCAGAACTCAGTCACTGATAAACTCGCTTTGTTTGATTGTAAAGGGAGTGTTCTCACTATAATTTAATCACAGTTTAAATAACAGATTATTTTCATCTACTAAGAGAAACAATGTGAAGTTGAGCGTTTAGTCACTGGTTTGATTTACTGACACATAGACAAAGAACATCTGACTGTACATGAATCATTACATATCAGAAATCACTGGTCTCAGATCAGGCGTTAGAATTAACACGGTTACTCACATGTTGTGGCATTACTGTTGAGTCCATATAGTAAAAGTCTGTTCGCAACGCCTGCGCCGAAATTGTGACTGATTTCCCAAAGAATCCACAGTGAAATGTAGCGAATAGAAATAAATAATGCTCAACTGAGACATTCACATTGTTGAAAATAAATCAGCACATTCCTAGCATTAGGATCCTTTGGAAGGTAATGTTATTTTTAGTCCAGTGATCCTGTATCGCTCTTCTCTCCTCATCATCTCACTAACACTCCAGTGGGCGGGGCTAAAGTTGTGATGATGAAGTAGGTGTTGATCTTCTTCTGCAGAGGCGGTCTTTCACCATCTATGACAGGCTCATTCCACAACGAGTCGTTCTTTGGGCTTGGTTAAAATAAAAGCTGTTTTTAGACTAACAAAGAAGTTTTCCGCTCTGAAACTTACAGGATATTCTTATAGTATAATGACCCATTATACTGTATGTCAAAATCTCAAGAAGAAATTGATTTCTCAATTTATGAGCCCTTTAAAGGTGCAGTGCATCCATTGTTTGAAAAACAGGCATGGAACTGATTTAACCAGTTGGCTTGTTGTATGTAAGAACTACTATATGCACTTCAACAAAAATGCAGTTTAAACTCCCCCCAATGACTTCCACTGTAAATTCATTACTGTAAACTCAAATTGTGTTTGTTTTTAGAAACTAAGCAACAGGTCAAAAGGGTTTTCTTCTGTGTAAATAGAGCGCTCGATAACACTTTACTTATTTCCTAACCGCTAAATATTTGACATATTCATATAACAATGAAATAGTGTTAGAATGTCCTGGTAAGAGCTCAGGTTTGAGTCCGTACAGCTCATTTTCCACTAAACGATAAAGAGGTCTTTATTTTCTCAGGAATAATCCCTAACTAGGTATGTTTCCAGAGCTCCTTGGCAGGAAGCCCTGTAAACATCTTGCGTTGTAGCACTGTCACTGTGTGCATTCGTTACACCAATCCACGCTCCAGCTCCAGACGGGAATGCCACGCTCATGTGTTCTGCAGGGCTTGTGTTTCTCTGACTCCATTATGTGCCCGGTGTGGTATGTTAATCCGCCCTCTTAAAAGACTGCAAGCACTGTAAAAACTCTCCAACTCCAAAGCCACCACAGTAGTCTGACTGATTTTCTTTTTTCCCTTTTAAGGAATGATGTCAACATTTGTGGTAGGGCTTTTTTTCATTGAAAGGAAAGAACAAAAGAGTTAATAAACAGAGAGTGGCTAATTGAGAGAGTGAGAGGAGGAGGAGGCATTCTGGGAAGGTTTAGTAGGTTTTGAGTGTTTGAACAGCTGGTTGGACGCACTTGAGCACGTGACTCATTGAATGAGGGCCGAGGAGACGCTGATCGATTGGCCATCGGGTGAGCTGACTCTAATGTGTCCCTCAACACAGAACCGTTAACTACAGGAAGACATGCCTATTACGTCTGACACATTGGCTGTCTCTCGAAAGCTTCTGAGCTACCTACCTAGACAGCATTTTGGGGATCATAGCCAAGACAGGTTTAAAATGCATGTGAAACCTGTCAAGAACATTTTCAGATTTTCAATTGTGAGTTTACATCTCATAATTCTGACTTTGTTTCTCAGAATTGCGTGATATAAACTCGCTATTGCAAGTTATAAAGTCAAAATTGCATGATATAGTTCTAAAGCAAGTTTTTCCTCAGAATTGGACCTTATAACTTGTAATTGAGAGTTTATATCTCATAATTCTGAGAAAAGAAGTCAGGATTGCGTGATATAAATTTGCAATTGTGAGAAAAAAAGTCTTTTAAAATGTTGCATTCTGTGGCAGAAACAAGCTTCCATAAAAACGTTTCTTGCTAAATATAATTTCTTTTTCATTTTCTCTTGATTCTGATGCTGAATGATCCAAAGATTCAGTCTCTGTTTTCTCGATTTGGAGACTCTTCCAGCGTGTGAAGTTTGTTTTGCTCATTTGTGAGCGCAGTACATGTTCATATGCATGTTTATGTCTGCTTGGTAGACTTGCTCAAACAATACAAGTTTTGAAATAGACCTGTCAAGCTCAGCAAGCCAATTAGACGGTTATGTACGGGTGTGTGTGTGTGCATACACATCTTCATGCTTGGAAGTAACAGTGAGCTTAAATATACCCAAAGGCCCAATTTCTATGTCGACCCTCAACTAAAGTACACTGTTCTCTTTTTAGAGCGTGAATTTTTAAGGTGCGGTGCCTTGTTTCTGTCTGCTTGGCTCTAAAGTGCTTTTGTGAGGTGAGGGCCCATTTACAGACTGCTGAAACAGCAGTTCGACTGTAGGGTTGTTGCACAAAGGAAAGCCTTTTTACTACTTAGAGCAGTAGGGCAGAGCATTGGCGTGACATTTAAAGATAGTGGATGGCTTCTCATGTGTCTCCCTCCCAGACGCACACGTTTTGAAAAGTAGTGCCCAGGGACACGATTAGCTGCATGGATTCTGGGATAGACGAATGGCTGAATGCCCTGACTTTTCGACTTAGCAACACTTGGCCATCCTGTACGGCTTATAGTTTGACCTTGTTTTGTTTAGTATTGTGTATTAAATGTACTGATATTACAGCAAAACACTGAGAGAGAGAGAGAGAGAGAGAGAGAGAGGTTGCACGTTTCAGTGATTTTACCATTGGTTAGGGTGGTTCCCAAAGCGATAGTGTGGCCGAGATTGACTAAAATGTCAGCAACCGCAATATGAATAGAGTTCGCACAGATGAGTTCACTGAGATGTTTAAACTTCAGAAATGTAATTACAGGAATACTATAAAATCAGCTTTCAAATGATGAGCTTTTGGCTCAGGTCAGTGGCATTAGTCAATTTTACATATTTCCTTTAGGTAATTATGATGCTATCAGCAATTGCAGTTCATGTTTAACTCTTTTCTGAGTTTGTCTCATTTAGAGCAAAAAAATCAGGAATTAAGGAAGTGAAGGAACCTTCAAGATGTAGCTTACTTTTATTTATTTTTTAAAAATCGGCTGACCTTTATACAGTGACAAGATGCTATGTACAACAAGGTTGCATTTGCTTTCATTTATCTCTCTTGTAGCACATTTCCAGATCCTCCCTTCACAGAGAACATGTGCTAGCTGTCAGCAAGTATCAGTGCCCATGGACATAACACAATTTGATTCATCGCCATGTCTGTTGAAACAACAACAGAGGCCATTGTATAACTGAAGCGTCCAAGAAGTTGTAACCCAGACTCTGACATCACAAAGTAGCTTTTGTTTTGAAACACAGTTGGCTCCAGAGATAATTCGATTCAGGCTCTATTTAGGTTGTCACATTTGAAGACGCTGATTTAAACACATTCCTGTCATTTCTCTCTGTTTCTAGGGCAGAGTCCCAGGGCACAACGGTCTGTCCTTGGTGGCTCCCTTAAACAAACCATGTTAATAATTAATGTGTTTGTTCTTTAGATTTTCCAGGGTAACACCAACCCTACCGATGTAGCGAAAGCAGCATTCCCTAAGCCCACGTTGACGCGATACCTCCGGATCCGACCCTACTCCTGGGAGGCCGGCATTGCCCTGCGGTTCGAGGTGTATGGATGCAAAATCTCAGGTTGGTTCCAAAAGAATCTAGTTCTTTTCACAGGCCTCAAAACAAACTGTCAACAGCACAACTGGGATGCATCAAAAATGCTGTTTAGAAGCAGAGTGTTAATTCAGATGTAGAAGCAGTGTTTTGTCAACACACCACTCCATCATGATCTTTCAATTAGATAGTTTACGTTTTGCTTACTTTGGAGGCAGGCGTACGGAGAAGTGTTTATTCATGCCTCTGAAAGCCATGTGCGAACTGCGCGTGTGCTATAGTCAAGGAGCTTTTGCATTATGTGTTCACATCAATGAAAAGGACCGTGTTCATGTTTACCCCACGTTTGGATGTACTTCATACAAAATGAATGGTGTGCACAGCATGCATGGATGCTGCTGCAACCTCTCCACTTCTACCCCAATCCTCCTCTGAGCTTTAACCTCTCACACACACAGATGTACATATTGCACATGCAATTGCCGAGATCTACACCCACCAGCCGCAGTCAGGCCCAGCTGGCCCGAGCCTAATTTGCATACTCATCTGCATGTTTTGGCATGGCTCCACCCTACAGAGCTTTGATTGCAAAGGCTTTCATATCATCAGCGCCTCCCTGCTGAGAACATTTCCTCATGTGTAGGAGGAGGGCGAGTGTGTTTGCAATCACGCACCGTCTTTCAGCTTTACATTCAGCATGCATAGGGGACGTATTTTTAGACTCTGTGCGTGTGTACACAGATTTAGCGCTGGTTGTATACTTGTGTGTGCGGTTCACCGCAGTTCTGGAGCGCAGCTGTTGCAGTCATGTTTTGGATGGGTGAACAGACCGCATTCTAAACACATCACAAGAGCAGAGGCTCCCAGTGACATCATCAGTGTGCATCGGGCTCCCTTGTGATGATACGGCCAAGCTGGACTGATTAGAAAGAATGCCCCCCTGGTTTCACTAACTAACAAGAACACCATGGTATTACTACTGTATGTTTTTGTACAAGGTACACTTTTGGTACACCAAATTTGGGTCAAATATGGACAAACTCAACTGTTGGGTTAAATGTTTAAATTACATTTTTAACCCAATGGTTGGGTTTGTCCATATTTGGTACCATGTTAAAAGTATATTCGAAGATATACTTTTAAATAAAGACCATGTTTTTGGATATTTACTAGGATATACCACCAAGAATACCATGGTGCATGTCCAAAAACCATGAAAGTACCCCAGCAAGCAACAGCCATCATTTCACCGTCTCAGTTAACTATACACTCTAAAAAATGGTGGGTTAAAACCAACCCAAGTTGGGTTGAAAATGGACAAACCCAGCAATCGGGTTGTTTTAACCCAGCGGTTGGGTCATTTTATTTAACTCAACTATTGTTTAAAAATTACTGTATTGCTTGCTTAAAATTAACCCAAAGTATGTTGGAAATTAACATTTATTAATATGTTTAATAAATTAACATTATTAATAAGTTTAATGAATAATAATTAAACAATAAACATTTATTAAATTGCTTATTAATAAATATTTACCTTTTGATTATTATTGTTGCCTCTAGTATTTCTGTGTCTGATTTTTAATTTCCAACCTATTTTGGGTTAATTTTAAGCCAGCCATAAAGTAATTTTAAAAACAATAGTTGAGTTAAATAAAACTACCCAGCAGGTTGGGCAAACATTTAACCCAACCGCTGGGTTTGTCCATTTTCAACCCAACTTGGGTTGTTTTTAAGAGTGTATAGACCCGATATAGTCCAGCAATGAGTAACCCACTTCTAGCCAAAATAACCTTGAATTTGGTTACATGTCGTTTTTGCCAAAATAACTTGCAAGATGTATGATATTCCAGTCAATAGTGATCACGAGGTGTTTGGTTTCATTTCTTTGACATGTTCATGTTCTAGATGACTAGTCTATTCTTGGGCTATGGGTAAACGACTATTACATTTTCACTGACAGCCCAAATTTTGCCTTGTTTTAGCCTAGACTTCAGGACTGTGTTTGCACAGCTATTAGACATCTTTTAAACTCAAAATTGCTTGCTGGGACCCTGGAGTAGCATATAAACACCCTTATATTAGTGCCAAGGTATAGGTCAAAATGCCATAGTACTTTTTGCAAGGGCATATACCAAGGAAATGTGCTTGTTAGATACCAATATGATAACCATGGTAAGTATTAAAGTACCATGGTATTACCTTGACTTTACCTAGGTACTATTCCTGGGCACTATGAATGTTAACACTGTACCTCGACACACAGAGGATGCCGGCTGGCAGTTAGAAGGTGGTCTTGTGCACAGTTCGGGTCTGATAGGCTTTCCACATCCACACAGCCATTAATAAACTTCCTCCCGCTGTTTGTAAATAAAACCATCTGTGTGTGTGGTCATCCAGACCAAACCATTAGATGAAACATGTGATGCATATGAACCAGTCCACCCTCAGGGTGTGTCTGTCAGGGTCTACCACACCAGGAGCTTCTACCAAGCATCCCCATCTGAGATCCATAAACAGGTCCGGAAGACAGTGCCAGCCAGTGGATTGAAAATAAACTTGGTGGACTTCCAAACTTTGAGGTCCAGCCTCCCCAGTGCAGATTTTTTTCGTTCAGGTCCCGAAACAATTTGGCACGCATATATCAGAAATTATACACAGAGACATCTTGCAAATCTGGCAAGGGTATGAGAAACCCAACACTGGCTGTTCATCCACAAACAAACAAAGGGAAAATCAAAGTCCCATGCATTTGTTGTTTTAGGAGCCTGGAACTCACATTTGGACTCCTGAAGGGGTCACAGACAAGTGCTCTTTCCGTTCCAGAACTACAGAGGAAGTTCCCTACATCAGTACAAAGGCCGTGTTGTGAATGAAAACTCTGTTCTGGTGGTATTTCACGGGACATTAGGTCCATCTGTGACTAGTCCAAGATGTCTCTGACGCTTTCCTGCTCCACGGGTGCTGATCGTAGATTATGGTATCGCTGGCAGGTCACGAATCCCACAGCGTTGGAGAAGGTACGGAAGTCGTGACAGGCAACTCGCAGACAGTCAGTTGGTTGGCGCTGCGTATCTGATAATTTCTCTCAAACTCAACATGCCTTTACCTAAAAGTAGCAAAGCGTGAAAAATCTTATTATCAACGCTGGAACAAAGGAAGTCAGTTTGGAGAGATGAAGACAGATTACAAGAGAGATGAAGGCGGTGAATAAGAAAGCAAGTGAAAAACAAGTGGAGCAGGCGTGAAGATGAGAGCGAGACACAGTTCGGAAATGAAAGGTAGAAGCTCTAGAGAAAGGCTTTAATTAGGTAGCTCGAGAAGAGTTAATGCACAAGGTCATTGGTGAAAGGAAGATGGAGAGAGAGAAACAAAGAGAACAAGAGGTTTCTTATCTCTTCTGTCCACTTCATCTGTCTTTCCTGTGCAATGAATGTGTTTCCTTCTCTCTTTGTTCAGCCTCTTTATGGCCTGTGACCTCTTTAGGTTGTTGGTAAGAATGTTTCCCAGCTCACTGAGACGTGACCGTTTCTACCAAGTTCATCATTTTTTCTCTCTCTTTTACTCCAACCCATCCACTGACAGCTAATCTAATCTTTCGTAGACACTTCCCGCAATTATCATTCAAGTATTCCACTATGTACTCAAACAACTCTCTCTTTCTCCGTGTCCATGTGTTTTATTGGCATGACAAATAATGGTACATTTGTTTTGCCACAGCAGTGGCAGGTTAGACAACAATCTAACCCAAGATATGACTGGTTCGCTTGACTCTGTTAGCCCCTTCTGGTGGGTGCCATAACTACACAATCAGGGTCCAAATGCAACTTTCTCCATTGATCGCCATGTTTTTTTGAATGATGTACTTAGGATAGCCACTAGTAAAGTGTTTGAAACGTCAAACTAACACTCTCTTTGTCCTTCAACAGAGTACCCATGTTCGGGAATGTTGGGAATGGTCTCAGGCCTCATCGGAGACTCTCAGATCACAGTCTCTTCCCACTCCGAGCGCACATGGGTGTCAGAGAACGCTCGTCTGCTGACCAGCCGTTCGGGATGGACGCTGTTGTCACAGCCCCAGCCGTACGTGGACGAGTGGCTACAGATAGATTTGGGCGAGGAGAAATTGGTCAGAGGCTTGATCATCCAGGGAGGCAAACACCGTGATAACAAGGTCTTCATGAAGAAGTTTCGGCTGGGCTACAGCAACAACGGATCCGACTGGAAAATGGTGATGGATGCTACTGGCAACAAGCCCAAGGTAAGATATAGGGAAGCTGGAAGGTAGTTGGACATAAACTGCATGCTCGTTTAGAATGGTTGTAAATCTCTATAAGTGCAAGTCTGAGATTGTTTAGCTTGATTTTCAGGAAATTAGTTGAATCTGGAGCTATAATGTATTCTTCCCAAAGCCTTTAGATGGGCATAGGAGAGAATGACAATCATTAGACTAATGCTGTGAGCACAATATTGGGGAAATGTCCCAAATGCATTCAATAATACTACTAATGAATTTAACCCTAACAACAGTAGTAAGGCAAAGCAAATGTAAGGGATAATGTACGGTCAGGCAACTGTACATGATCCTGTTTGGTTTTAAACCAAAAATAAATAAATAATTTGATTTAAAATCTTTAAACGAGAAGAAAAGAGCATGGATGGATATTAGAAACATAAAAGTTATGTAGGAAATCAGATAGTTAGAACAATGATCAATTACATAGTCTAGTGCTCATTGGGATCATGGTCATCATACATGAAAAATTTGACACATGAATCACTTAAAATTGGTCTTTTTTTGTGCCTTATACCCTATCAAAAAAGTAAATCCTTTCAAAACCTTCATATCTCTTCTTTAGCTTGAAGGCCAAACAGAGACATGATGGCCATTAATGTTCTTTCATGACTCCTCATCTTGTTCTGTGCCTTTGTTACCCCTGGCGAGTGTCTTTCTGTCTCTCCCTCCTTTTTTCTGTCTGTCTCCTGTGGTACCTTGTGTCTGGGTTGTAAGACTTCAGAAGTGTGAAGTCAAAGGCGGATGCTTTTGAAAGGCTGTGCATCCTCCTGTCGTAGACTGCAGTGTTAGCCCGCAGCCTTTATTTTTTTGAGCTAGCTCAGCTGTACAATGTCAGAAGTAAAGTTGAAGACTTTCTTTTCTCTAGTGTTTTTTTTTTTTGTTGCATTAGACATACAGCAGTGCCCAAGTCAAGAAAGGTGTGAGCCCTCTCACTCGTTCCCTTTCATTAAATCTCTGTTCTCTGCTTTCCCTGTCAGACTACTCTTAATAAAACTTTCCCCTTTATCTTTCCAAGTTCTCTATCTGCTTGACTACTGACTGTTGTCTTAAACTCTGTCATTGTTCTTGGCAGATTTTGGAGGGGAATTTGAACTATGACACACCAGCATTGAGGTCGGTGGAGCCTATATTGACACGCTTTGTTAGGGTTTACCCAGACAGAGCTACTCCTGCTGGGATGGGACTTAGACTGGAACTCCTGGGCTGTGAAATGGAAGGTAGGTTGAAAACTCATTCACACACACACACACACACATAACCACTCATTCATGAACGTGATTTCAGCAAGTACAACATGTTCTTGGATCACCATCTTTATTGATCCTGGAACAACATTCAAATCAACCAATCAGGGGGGCAATTCCCAAAAGCATTGTTAGCCAACTATGGTCACAAGTTCTGTCATTATCAACATAGTTTAACGAGTCTGTGTTTCCCGAAACCATAGTTCCAGCGAACATTTGCAAACAGCATCGCAAACTTGTGTGGCTGGAACGACAGCTCTCGACCTGTGGTTAGAAGCAGAGTTTTGATATTTAGTACAATGTATATCTTTTATTTTGTATACATACAAATGTCAATTATGTCTTTTAGTTTGTCAAGAGATTTAAAGCACCTGTTTTGAAGAGTGTGCATGTGCGTACGTGCTCTAGTACGTAAGAACGAGCCTATGATTGAATCTGGAAATTAAGCAAAATAACTGAGAAAAATTACGAGAGAATTACTTTATATAGTAAAAAATCTAGCATGAATTTGATCTCAAACTAATTCATTAAAAGCAGTTATTACTCCACCACCTGCATGATATCAGTGTGGTTGAACGGCAGATTTGCGACAATACGGTTTTGGGAAACAGTCGTGACTAGCTCGTTGTTTTCTTCAACGATGTATCATACTATGGTAATGAGTAACGTCTTTGTACAGGAAACGCACCCCAGATTTGAGGAACAAGTTTACGTCAAATTTAGGCTTACAACCAGGGTTAGGTGCTTCTACATCAGTGTTATTCATCTGATTTTAGGGATAACTTATGGGTAGGAATAGGGTTAGGACAAAATTTTCAGACAGGAATGTTGTTCCCGGACCAACTAAATATGTTGAACCAGGAACATGTCTTACTTGGGAAAATCACAGTGACCCATTCATACCACTGCTGAGTAGTAGGTAGTGACGCTAGTAACTTAAGTACATTTTTCAGTCACATAACAGTTGTTCAGCTGTTTTCAAGATAGTGTAACATAGCGAGTTAATTATTCGTAGCGTTTTACACAGCACATTTGGCACATTTTTTGTCTCACTGCATTGCGCACACAGCTTTGTAGTCAAGCAAGCTAAGACAATAATCTCATATGTACCATTGGGACGTGAATCTTAATCTGGGGTGCGTTTCCCGTACAATGACGTAACTCACTGCTTAACTACCATAGTACAATACATCGTTGAAGAAATCAACTAGCTAATCACGACTATTTCCCAAACCATATTGTCGCAAATTGGTGGTTAATGCCAGATAAGTTACGGACATGGCATCTGAGGGCTAATTTTTCTCAGTTATTTTGCTTCATTTGCACATTCAATCATAGGCCTGTTCTTACGTACAAGAGCATGTACGCACTCTTCAAATCTAAACAAAAAGATGTAAATTACATTTGTAATAAAACATAGATTGTACTGAATGTCAGCTTGCTTGTTTGCTCAAGATAAGGATTTATTAGGTCCACATGTCATGCAAACCAGAAATTATGCTTCTACAGGTCGAGAGCGGTCGTTCCAACCACACAACTTTGCGATGCTGTTCGTTGGAACAGGAAATGCCGACCTGTTAAACAACGTAACATGCGACCATAGTCGGCTAATAATGCTTTTGGGAAACACGCCACTGGTTGTCAAGATGATTCACTGATTAATTTGCGTCCATGCTAATTTCTTTCTTAAATAACTTCACTGTTGCTCTTTGCTAATACCTTATACCGAGCTGAGAAATCCAGTTGAACTTTTAGCTCAACTAGCTACACTAACAGCAATTATGGGTAGCTTTATATGTAGCATTTCCCAAGTAGCTTCCTCAACAGTGATTCATACACATAACAGACCCGCTGAACTCTAAAGACATATTGTCTAAAGCAAGTGAACAAAATTATAGAGTTTTGAAGGTCCTCGAGTGTGTGGTCTTATAGTACAGATGCTGTTTCATTGAATTTGGATTTATCCACTCAGGAGAACAGGATAGGGTATGGCTTAGCTTTCCTCATAATTACTTGTCCCGCCGATGCGGCATCAAAGGATGTCTCCTACCCAGAAAAGCAGGGGCCTGTGACACTCCTAAATAACAGGGGCCCTCACAGCTGGAGATAATCTTTGGTCCACCTGCCTTGAAGGATTACGGAAAGGTCCTTGATGTCTTCCCCTCTGTCTTTCTTTCTGAATTAGTTTAGCTCTGATGGGGTGTGTGTGTGTGTTTTCTGTTGAGGCAGCGTTAAGTGGATTTACATATTGGATTTCTGAGAGACTGTGAGACTTGCTTGTGTAAGCCACAGCATCCCACCGGGAGCTTTAGTCAGATGATAATGCTTGTTTTCACTTTTAATGCCAGCACAGTCCAACACTCTGTACATAAAATCACCCAGTTCCTTTCTGTGTCTTAGCTAAAACTCTCCCTGACCCCTTACGTACACACACGCACTCCTAACAGCGGGGCGCCAAGTCCTAGCAGGAGTGTGCGATCAACAATGCTGTCCAGAGCCAGCATGATGACCTCTCTGCGACCCCTCGGCTTTAGAGACTCTCTTTAAAATGCCCTCAGTTCACCCGCACAGCTTACACTACAGCTCCCGTTTCCCCCTGCTCATTTTTCCCCTCCTTGTATCCCGGGAAAGCCCTACAGGCTTATGGGCAGCTCATTACAAGCTGAGAGTAAACACAGGGCTTTAGGCAGATGTAGGCAAAGGCCACATCCAAAGGGGCACATGCAGCCGTAATGAGAGGACACAACCGTTTCAGAGAGCTGTACAGGCCCAGGGTGGAGCATAACATCCTCAACTCTGCAGCCGAAACCCCAGCACCCAGAGTCACGCACAGGACTCCATCAAAGGGCTACGGACTTGGAAAGACTACAGAAAGAGCATAATCATTAACATGATTTGTAGAGTGACCTATGGAAAACATACTATGGTAGTACATGGTTTTTGGGCATTCAGTAATCACTGATATGCCATGGTTTTTGGGATGAGAGGTGATTCATCACTTGTCACACTTTATTGTGAGGGGCTCCAGACTAACATTTGAGAGCATCTACAGATGGAGGCGCCAGCACCTGATTTGGTGGAATTTATCATAAAGTTAATTTAATCATAAAATTACTATTGTTTCGCATTAATAAGTGCAGTTACTAATAACATTACATGTTTGTTTATTGTAAATCTAACAGTGAAGCACTGAGCTTGAATTGATATGCACATAAAATGTACTTTTATTAACAACAGTAATGTGCGAAAACCTCATTTTTATAGGGAAAATGTAAATATTCTACTCTTATTAAATGTACCATTGTTCTTCTATAGCAGGGTTTCCCAAATGGGGGTTCGGGAACCCCTGAGGGTTCGCAAGGGAATTGCAGGGGGTTCATAAGTTGATGAAAAGCAATTAATTAAATTGTAATTAAATCATTAAAAATTAAACAAATAGGCTAAATGATATAAAAATAAAATGTGCAAATAAATTATTTAAATATATACTTAAAATCTCAGGGGGTACTTCAAGTAAATTATTTTGGTCAAAGGAGTTCGGCTGACAAAAAAGTTTGAAAACCCCTCTTCTATAGTCTCACACTGAACTGACCGACAGCTTCAGTGATTATTAAAACAGCTCTTTACTTGTTTTCTGGGTAATTCAGGCTCAATTTAAAGAGAAGGTTTTGTTTTGCATGTGACTTTGTGACTTCCTACTTTTTTCCATAGATTAGGGAGTGGAACGTCTAATAAGTGCCGCCATATACTGGTTATAGTGGTGCTCTTTTTTTTATAATAAAGGTGCTTGTTTGCCACAAAGTGTTAGTTGTCTTACACCTTTAAACTTTTAGTTTTACAAATGATCACATTAAAAATAACATTAAAATTGGATAATATTTAGAGCTTTGAAGTGCTGGAAAAAGAGTGAAGCACTTTGTTTCTCCTTGTTTCCACATCCGCTCCGTTTGATCTGATATGTGTGGTTTATAACAGAATTCCACGCCGAATTTTAATGCTTCCTACTAGATCTCTCTGCAGTGTTATCAATTCTGTGGTGAATTCAAACGCTTTCTCACAGGATCTCCAGCGCTGTGTAGTAACTGTGTCGTGTGATCGAGATCAGTCGGCGAGTAAACCTCAAACGGTTTCAAATGTTTCTCATATGTAACAGAAATGACAGCTCTTATCAGTTGGGCACCAGTGTGACAAAATTCAGTCGCACCAGCAGAAAAAAAGGTTGCAAAATGCCACCATTTGGTCGCAGTCTGGGGCACTACTTGTGTAATATCACGAGTACCTTTATCTCTCTTTCTCTCCATAGTGCCCACAGTGCCTCCTACTACGCCCGCTTCCTCCACCACGCCTTCAGATGAGTGTGATGATGACCAGGCCAACTGCCATAGCGGAACAGGTGATGACTACGACCAGACAGGTGCTAACACCCGCCTGCAGAGACTGCACCCTTACTTACTGCATCTTGCACCTTTTGCTATGCTAATCACACTATGCTAATCACACTAGACTAATTGTCCCCCTTGCTTCTGCACTAATCGCTCCTCACACCTGCCTCCCCAATCATCGCTACCCCCATAACCACACTTACCATACTACTCCTACTAGAAATCAAGTATACTGTGCATGGTATGCAAATTTTCTGTATGCATCTAATATTGAAATAACTTACTACATTTGCCAAATGTGCTCCACTTGACCTTCCATTTCATTATAAAAGCCAGACAGTGATGAATGAACGGCGAGCGATAGCAAACGCAATCTCAACTTCTACTTTGTGACTACATGGACTGCCAAATTTAGGATTTTTTTATACAAAATTGGATTAAAAATGCTAATTTACTGCCTTTATTTCTAAGATTTCCCACAATGTAGCACTCAACAGTTTAAATGGCCCATTATCCTTACATACATTTAAAAACAGTACGCAGTATACAGTATATACTTTGTAGTATGTAGAATTCAACATGTGCATACTAAGGTGATGTACATAACAACAATTAAAGATGCTGCTTAAAATGCTAAATGTACTGTTTGCTTACTACATACTGCTTTACATAACATTAAGGAATTCGTATGCAGTATGTTATTATTCCATTCCAATTCATTACATTCCATAATTCATACTTTTTCTCATAAAAGAAAAATGTGTTGTTCCTGTACCTCGCAGTATGTAGTATACACTACGATAGTATTCCATTCCAACACAGCCATAGCCGGCGATACTAAACTTCCTTCTGCTCTTCAGTTGATAATACTAACACTAGATTTAAAATCCTGCCTCTAATCTCCTGTGTGTGTGTTCACATCAGTGCAGTCTCACAGAGTGTGTGTTGCACAGAATTACACTCCCCTCTGCTAAATGCTAAAAGTAAAGGTTCCACATGAGCTAAAATCTATTTGCATGTCTCATCTGGCAAAGCTCATTTTAAAAATGCTAAGCACACACAAAGAGGAGAATTAGCACAGTCAGAGCCGTAGCTCCAGATAATACCCAAATAAAACATTACCCAGTGTCTCCCTTTAACTCTTCATCTAATGGCCTTCACTGTGTTCACACTACAGGTGGAACCACTGCGCCAGAGACGACCACTGAGACGAGCACCATTCCAGGTGAGAAAGGTACTTATCTTATAGTGCTTTCCGTTCTTTGTGCACTCGTTATCTGTAATTTTCATTAACTATCAATTTTGCTAATGCAAATTCCCTTAAAGGTGCGGTGTGCTATTTTTGCAACGTTAGCATACTTTTTTATATCCCAGTTCAATTTGCAGAGACCACTATAAGTAAACACAAGTGTAGTGTAAACACTATTTTGAGGTGGTTCTACCTGTTTGTCTGCTGAATTCATGTACCTTATTTGACTTGTTTGAAAAACATAATAATAGGCATTTTGCGTGCCGCCAGCATTGCAGAAATTACACACTGTACCTTTAAGAACGAAAATCCTTATTGTATGTTTTCTTTGTTCTGTTCGGTTGTTTAGGCTGTTTGATTATAAGTGAGATGAGTATGTAATCTTGTTTCTGAAGTGTTCTTGTGAAAATCTATAAAGAGCCCCTTTGATTTGCTCATTCAGCATAATGACTGATTAGCCATTCAAGACTGCTCACTAATGGGTAAATGAGAAATGCCCCTTAACTGACCTTGCCTAATTAGCCAGTGTTTGTGTATGTGTGTCTGTGTGTGTGTTTGGCCCTGTCTGAGCCTCATCACAACAGCAAAACAACTGAATAGAATGAAGGTCCTAATAAGCATGTGTCCTTGTGCATGTGTGTGAGTGAGTGGGTGTGCGAGAAAGAGAGAGTGTGAGTGTGTGTGTGCGTATGTGTGTGTGTGCGAGTGAGTGAATGAGTGAGTGAGTGTGCGTGTGAGTGCGTGCGTGAGTGTGCACGTGTTTGTTTGTGTGTGTGCCTGTATGTATGTGTGTGCGTGTGTGAGTGAGTGAGTGAGTGTCCATGTGTTTGTGCATGTGTGTGAGAGTGAGTGAGTGAGTGAATGAGTGAGTGTGTGCGTGGTCTTCGTTGCTTAACATTGAGTAGGTGTGTGTTCTTTCTATTATTGGATGTGGTTTATTTGCTATGACAAGCATTCAAAACTGGTAGAATGTTCTGCGGTGAAACGTATCCTTGCACTGTCCTCCACTGCGACAGCCCCAATCCATTCAAAGATGGAAAAGAAGAAATAACTTTTAATTGGAAACTGGCATTTTCTGTAGCGGCAGTGGCTGCGTGCCTGAGCTGCGGCTTTTAATGGGAAATTCTTTCCTGTGCATTCAGTGAGCAAATACCCTCCGAAACTCTCCGAGAATCCTGGCATTATTAAGCAGCGGAGTGCTGGGCTTTATTAAACTGTCTAGAGAAGCAGCGCTCTGAGGATGTGCAGACACCGGCAGAGCTGACATCCGAGACATGCTTCTGCTCTTCTGTCTGTCTCAATTCTCTCTTCTCTCTCTCTCTCTCTTTGGCTCAGTATCTCTCACTCAATCTAACATCGTTAAATTCCTCCCTCGTTTTGTCACGTCAGTCTCGATTTCAAAGTTTATTGTTTTGTACTGTCTGTATTCTCTCGCAAGATCGAGCTATATTTGGTGTATAAATATGGATTTGGCTTAGGCATAAAAGAAGTTGGAATGGATTTGGAAATGCTCATGCTTAAATAATGTAAAATAACACTCTATTGCCATCAAGTGGACAACAGATATAAAACATGATCTATGGAGTCAAATCAACCACACTCTGGTGTTTCAGAAAATTATAATGTTTTTATAATATACGCATTAATACTGAGGATGCATTAAATTGATCAAATGTGACAGTAAAGATGTTTATAATGCTACAAAAGATTCTATTTCAGATAAATGCTGTTTTTATGAACTTTGTATTCATCAAAGAATCTTGAAAAATAGAATATATGACGGTTTCCACAAATGTTTTCAACATTGATAATAATCATAGATGTTTCTTGAGCTCAAATCATATAATGATTTGTGAAGGCTCATGTGACACTGAAGACTGGAGTAATATTTCACTGTTTTTACTGTATTTATGATCAAATAAATGCAGCTTTAGTGAGCAGAAGAGACTCTTTCAGAAACATTTAAAAATCATTTAGAATATTCAAATATATTAATATAAATATAAAAATTGTTTTAATTAATTATAATAAATATAAGTAATAGAATAAATAAAAAAATATTCTGTCATAAATAGACTGTTTGCACTGGTTTGGTAATATAAAAAAGTGCATAGGTTAATAATTGTGTGTGTGTGTGTGTGTTCTGTCTAGCGTTCCTGTGGTTTGCCTGTGACTTCGGCTGGGCCAATGATCCGTCATTCTGCGGCTGGATGTCAGAGGACAGTGGTTTCAGGTGGCAGATCCAGTCCAGCGGCACCCCGACTCTAAACACCGGCCCAAACATGGACCACACTGGTGAGAGAAGAAATCCACCCATAGGCCTTACGGCATGGAAAGTGTGAATCTTCCAAACCTCACGTCCTGTGTTTCCTTCTGCCGTAGGCGGATCAGGGAACTTCATCTACACGCTGGCGACCGGAGCTCAGGAGACAGAAGTGGCTCGGTTAGTGAGTCCGTCGGTGTCGGGGCAGGACTCGGACCTGTGCTTGTCTTTCTGGTACCACATGTTTGGCTCCCACATCGGCACGCTACACATCAAGCAGCGCAGAGAGAGCAGCCAGGGCTCGGCTGATGTCCTGCTCTGGACCGTCAGCGGTCATCAGGGCAACCGCTGGAGGGAGGGCCGCGTGCTCATACCCCACTCCAACAAACCCTACCAGGTATTACAGGATATATATGTCATCAGGGCTTGACATTAACAACCGCAAACCCGTCAAATGTGTGTGTATGTCAGCAGTGGCGTGTAATGCAATCACTCCTACTAGCCACTTTGGCATTTTTTCAATTGTAGTCTTTTAAAAAGGCTTCTGAAATAAAAAACTAAGTGCAATGTAGTGTTGTCAAAAATATAGATTTTTCGATACATATCGATACTGAAATATCTGAAACGCTTCCAATACTCATTTTAGACACACAATACCAGCGTCTCTTTCTCTCTCTCTCTCATCTCTCCGACAGCGAGTGACACACAAACCCGCCTCCACTCACTCACTCGTTTTATTTGCTCCGGATGAATATTATTGGTGCAACAGCTTGAATTTCGCTGTCGTATTGCATATAATTTTACTCATTCTCACAGATTTTGTTTTCACACTAGGGATGGGCGATACCACTTATTTTGTTTTTGATGCGATACCGATACTTTTCAGTATCGCCGATATCGATACCGATACGATACTTCAAAACTGAACTTTTAAATTTATTACATTTATTAAATTATTAAAATTACTAAGAGTAAAATGGGTAAAGATACCCACTTAACATTATATTTAAAAGGCATTTTAAGGCAATACGCCTTAATTGCAACTTATTAGATCATATTTTTGTTTGTTTTATATGTTTACATGTAGTGGTAACCATGGGAATCTACAAATACTATAGTTGAACTACAGTCACTGTACGGGGACTGCCAGTGACAGGACGTTGCACCCATAAAATGCAACCTTTTTATTCTGATAATGTATGATTTATATTAACATTAGTTACAGAATAGAACATGATCAATATGAACGTTTAACATTACATTTAAATAAGTGTAATTGCACAAACTATGTAGGCTACAATTTCTATTTGTTTATTGTGAAATAACTCAAACATATTATGTTTTTCTGTCTTCTGATGAGCATTGTTCTGGGCTGCGTTTCCAAAAGCATGGTTTCTTATGATAGTTTTGAATACAGAGTCATCAGTGAGTGAATGCTCTCTCTGTGATTGATTGGTTCTGTCTTGCAGCATTTGTGTGTGTACTCAGATCATGGTTCAGACGAGCAGGAAAATAGTTCTGTACGACACAATTATTCTGTAACATAGGTTATTCGTATTGTATGCATAAAATATGTATTGTATGTTTTTTAAAAAACAAAATTACTGGTAAAAAAAAAAACACCTTAGTATCGATATTTTTATTTGAGTATTGATACTTTTCGATGCTCACATCAGTATCGGTACACCCATCCCTGTTTCACACCCAAAGTGCGCGCACATAAAGCCGCCTCTCAGCACTAAATGTAGTTCTTTTCGCTGCTTATTGCACTTAAACAGTCAAATACATACAAAATAATGTCAAAATGCCAGTGAGTATTCACGTAAACACAGTCAGTTCTGTTTTAAGTGAATGTAAACAGTTGAGAGAGAAACGCATGTGTAACACTGTAATGGATCCGTGCGTCAGGTCTTAAAGTGACAGCAGCCTAATATTCCTGCTGCCAAATTATGAGATAATAATAAAAATATCTATATGGCAGTATTTCCCCATGGTAACAATGTCAAAATGGTAGCCAGTGAAAATGCTGAGTGGTTAGTAACTTTGGAAAACCACTAGCCACAGTGACTGGTCAGCAAAACGGTTAATGTCAAGCCCTGTATGTCATTAGTGAATGTAAAAGATGATTGGCTGGTTAGGAGCTCGATGAAAATCACCCTCATGTTGTTCCAAACCTGTACGCGGATTGCATTTTAAACATATTTGTGTTTTAATTTATTTCAGGTGGTAATTGAAAGCGTAGTGGAGAGGAAAAGTTGGGGAGACATTGCCGTGGACGACATTAAAATCTTAGACAATCTGAACATGGCCGACTGCAAGGGTGAGTCGACAAGCCGTTACAGAGCAAAACTGGCTAACACTTTATTGTACAGTGTTCTTGTTACATGTAGCACTTTATTTTACAGTCCTGTTTCGCATGTACATATGTACTTATTTTAATAATGACACTAACTGGGTAATAACTAGGTACTAACCCTCCTACCCCAAAACCTAACCTTAACCCATGTTACTACCTTACATTACTCAGTATTTCATTAGTATTTTCGTGGGTAGTACATTGTAAGTACATTGAAAGTGCATGTACTGTAAAATAAAGTGCAACTGTAATAATTATAAATTATGCATAATTACAGTACATGCAACTAACCCTATAGTAAGTACATGTAGTTATTTAATATTACTCAGTACTTAAATGTTTAATTACAGTGTAACAAAGACACCTTAAAATAAAGTGTAACCCAAAGATGAGACAAATCAAGATTTGACTCCTATTATCAAACATTTTAAAATATTTGGTAACATTTTATTTTACAGTGTCCTTGTTACATGTAGTTACTGTAGTAATAACTATGTATTATGCATAATTACATGCAACTAACCCTAAACCAAACCCTAACACTATATGTCATTAATTATTATTACACAGTAATTAAATGCACAATTACACTGTAACATGGACACCTTAAAATAAAGTGTGACTGAATATTTAAATAACATAATTATTAAATTCAATAATTTCATAATTTTCAATAATTTTTCAGGGTTTACACTTTATTACAAATTCATTTAATTGATTTTTCTGGTCAACTGTGGTCAATTATAATATTTACTCATAAATATCCATTTCTACCTGATTAAAGAATTTAGATCTTGACATAACTAGAAAAATATCTATTTATTTAAAAAAAAAAATCCATCTAGAAATCACACTTAAAATTCCCTGATATGACAATGAAAACCCTGGGAAGGTGTTAAAGAAATATGATTTATGCTTACACCTTGATATTTTTAAAGTCAAGTCACCTTTATTTCTATAGCGCTTTACACAATGCAGATTGTTTCAAAGTAGCTTTACAGTGATATCAGGAAAATGATGCATTTCGGCTGTTGTTCAGCTGGAGTCAGTTCAGTGTTGAAAAAAGCTAAAAACAAGATTTTTAAAGTTTGTTTGGTCTTATTTTAAATCATTTTAAGCGATCGTGCAGTTGAGAACCTCTGACTTGGATGACAATATTGGACTTTATAGATTTCCTGACTGTTTTATGTCGCCCTTTTGCAGACCCAGATGTCCCAGCAGAGCCGATTCTACCGGAGGACAACTTCAATGAAATCAGTAAGTGGCTTTCTCAAATCTGAGGTGCACAAATGCTGAATAAATGTTGGGTCACTCTTGAGATTAGTGACTGAAGAGGGCTTATGTTACAGTATGTTTAAAGGGCGTTTATTATTATTATTGCATTACAATGGTAGCATCTGCTGTAAATTAACTGGTTTATTGAAGTCAAAAGTGTTATTGAACATCACTGAACCAACCTATATACTCATCCTTCCCTCGGGTCAGTTTGACCCGAAACTCATTTTTAAAACAACTGAGTGTTCATCTGAGTGGTCCAAGACCCTAGGACTTTTGTCATACTTGAAACACGAATACACAAGAAAAAACTGACTGGATTTGAGGAGGTTTATGTGGTTGAAATAAAAAAAAGTAACAAATCCTTCCCTTGTGGGTCAATTTGACCCCCTTAGGAAGGAATGGAATGTGAGGAATGTTTCAGTACACATAGAAAAACCTAAAAATGCCAAATTTTACCAAAAAATGATATGTCTCTGAATGCATACTGAAGGGAACTGACTTTAGGATCCAGCGGAACAGACTCCCAATGTGAGATATTTTGAGCTGAATTAAAAGGGTTATGCATGAAATTGTGAGTTATTTTGAATTTAAATGAAAAGAATGTGCTTAAATTATTATTTATTTATTATTTATTAATAAAATCTAGTAATTTAAAGATAAATAAAATAAAAAAACAACAAAAAATCTCCAAACAATAATGCATTAAAAATAGAATAAATATTACCAGTATAATTTCAGGGCTTCGGGTCATTTTGTTACAAAGTGCGAGGGAGGGATGAGAGTTAATAATTAGGCAGTGGCAATTTGCACTAAGCGTAAATAACATATTTTCTTAGCGATAGATGATATTTACACTAAGTTCAAATAGCTGTAGATGATATTTACTAAGTGAAAATAGTGATATATTCTATTTACACCATGTAAAAGTAGCAGTTTTTTGCAATATGTGTTAATAGTAATTACATGCAATTTATACTTTATTTTGACAGATACACACTATTTGCACCTCAGTATTGTTGTACATTAACAGGATGCAATAATAGTGTAAATGATTATATTTATTAAAATGATTAAATGGATGCTGCCTTAATGGGACAATAAAAGCCCTCCCTAACCCTAACCCTACCCAATAAATGCTTTTATTATTATTAAACATTTCGTTAGGCATTTTATTTCCATTTTTAGAACATTTTCTTATTTTTTATTGAAAGTAAATGCCTTTCTGATGTGATATGTGATGGGAAAAGGGAGAAGAGCGAGCTCGGCAAAAGGCGGATTCGAACCCGGGTCGATCGCATAAAAACCAAGATCCTTAATCCTTACGCTTTACTGACTGCTCCACTGAAGATGTTGAAAAATGTCTTTTTTATTATCTTATTTGACCCAACAAGGCATTGTTAGGCGGAGCCAACAAGTATAAATAGACACTCTGTAATAATTAACCTATATACATAAATGTTTTATAGGTTAAATCAGGTAGAAATCACTCTTTAACAGGTTTGCAGGCATGTTTTCATCATCGCTTATCTGCTCTTTTGCAGTTGTGGACATCACAGACTTCCCTGAGATTGTGGAGAACCATGAGATCAGCGGAGCCGGAAACATGCTGAAGACGCTGGACCCCATCCTCATCACCATCATCGCCATGAGCGCGCTGGGAGTCTTCCTCGGCGCCATCTGTGGCGTGGTTCTGTACTGCGCCTGCTCCCACAGCGGCATGTCCGACAGGAACTTATCCGCCCTGGAAAACTATAACTTTGAGCTAGTGGACGGCGTCAAGTTAAAGAAGGACAAGCTCAGCTCACAGAACTCGTACTCAGAAGCATGAGGCACCAACCAATGAGAGGGAACCTCTCCTCAGGGAGGGCGGGGCTAAAACGGACTGCCGATGCCATCCGGTTGGAGGAGGACAAGGCTCTGTGGTTCAGTGAACCAATGGGAGGACGAGGGACTGAGCCATGCTTTTCTCAGGAGCTGCAGTGAACGGAACCTACCAGTAGGGGACACTGTGTACAAAACATTGAATACAAGAAACAAAAAAACAAAATATGTACAGATGATTGAAATTATTATTTTAATTTTTTATTTTATTGTTTTATATTATGTTCAGTTGATCATTTTTACAATCGGATGCTGGTGTTGAGACCAATATATAATAATGTTATAAAGTATTTATCTTTTTTTTTCTAGGAGGAAAAAAAAATCTTTTATTTTTTATTTTAAAAGATCGTTTTGCGCTTTAAGGAGATGTGTAAAAAAATAAAACCCCAAATGAACCATATACGACCAAGGGAAGGTAATTACCCCATGGTAGGGTGTGGAATATCATCCAGCCCTGTTGCATTCTGGGTATGGTTCAGTCAGTGCCTTTGGTACATCTTTTTTGGCCTCCTCTGTTGTTGTTTTAACCCCTTAGTTCTCAAAAAAGGCGGTCGGTCGAATCTGCAAAACAAAACCCGGTGAATTCATAGCGCTTTAATGTTGAAATCCTGCATATTGTACATAAGTTTTAATATATTTTAATGCCCTTTTCAATGAAACGAGTAAAAGGACAAAAAAAGAAAGCTGCAGTATCCCTTTTTTCCTGGGTTGTATGTTGTAAATACAATCGTCTGACTGTTTTGTGAAAGTGAACCGTGTGCTTTTTTCCGTCCTGTTTGGTTATTTTGCTACGCTCCCAAAAGATGCAGCCCTCGTTCAGAACAGATCCAGTGCACATTTCATCATCATATCACATTCAGAATGTCTGTCTACCCAGCATACCAAAAAACACAAAAAAGAAAAAGAAAAAATGATTATGCTTTGATTTGAAGTGAGCGGCCCCAAATATTGCTCGACTCAAACTCTTGTAACAGGGGGAACTGTCATTTTAAGAGTGGTGCTATTAAAGTTCTCGCGCGAGCGTTTGACGTCACGTCCTGGTGATGCGTGATGATGTCATAGTGGAGTTCTGTCATCGGCCTTGTGTCTGTACCAAAGGACTGTTGCCTCAAACTGCAGGGTCCAATCACAACAACCCATTGTCATGTGACATGTGACCTCGGCCACGATGTCATCTCATTGGTTCGTCGCTCATTATCATTTCCGTTCTGGACCAGTGGATGGATCTGACTTTAGCAATGACACACACACACACATCTAGTTTAACCAATAACAGGGCTTCACTGCTGACAATACTAATGTTTTCTACAGGTTTCTTGGTATGTTCATGTAATGTGTTGTATACTGTGGCAAACACTTCTCTTTTTTTTCCCGGTAGTTTCCGATGACATGAATCCACGTGCTACGTGTGTGTTAATGGTGACTGGCTTCAGTCGGGATTCTGTGAGAAAGCATACTGTAGCATTAACTAAAAAGAAACAATGTTGCACTGATCAATATATTTGATGAAGTTTATGTGTTTATAGCATTCATTTGTACAAAAGACAACAGAAATGATGAAAAAAGACAGTGTTCATTTTTTTAAATATAGTTTCAGAATATGTAATACAATTCTGAAATGGTCAATTATCGAGATGTTTTCATTATTGAAAAAGGTATACAGATTTCCTATAGTAAAGTTCCCATTTACCTGACCCCAATCTCTTTTCGTTTTTGTACTGTCGTTTAAATTTTGTGCTGATTTTCTTTTCTTTTTTTTCCCTCTTTTTTTACGAGAAGAATGCGGAAGCAAAGAAAAACTTTTATTTTCAATACTGCCTCTGTAATTTGCTGTTGTAGGAAGGAAAAAAATGAATAAAAACAGCAAGGCCTTAAAATGGATTTCAATGTTTTTGTATTTGAGCATCTGCATCACAATCAGATCAACTGACATTCCAAAGATTCAGCTCCAATAAATGTTTCTGAAACTACTTTTCTCTTTTATAATTTATTTTTCTTTCTTTCATTTTTAATACATATTTTTAGGTTTTAACAGTTTCATAGATTTTAAGCAGAAAGACATGCATGCAGATGTAAGGCGCTGTTGAGCAACTTTGTGACAAGCCACTTATTTTTATTTTAGGGTCAAATTCTCACTATTAACTAGTTGCTCATTATCATGCATATTACTAGGATATTGGCTGTTTATTAGCACACATATTAATGCCTTATTCTGCATGATCATATTCTACATCCCTTAATCCTACACTTAACAACTACCTTACTAACTATTAATAAGCAGTAATTAGGAGTTTGAGGCAAAAGTCATAGTTAATAGTGAGAATTGGACCTTAAACTAAAGTGTGAGCGAAGTTACAAATACATTACATTGCTAAAAGTGTTGGGACGCCTGCCTTTACATGCACATGAACTTTAATGACATCCCATTCTTAATCCGTAGGGTTTAATATGGAGTTGGCCCATCTTTTGCAGCTTGGCTCGCATTCTCCGCTCTAATTCATCACAAAAATGTTCTTTCGGGTTGAGGTCAGGACTCTGTGCAGGCCAGTCAAGTTCCTCCACACCAAACTCGCTACTCTTGGCACAATGCAGTCAGGCAAGTCCCGTTCTCCTGGCAACCGCCAAACCCAGACTCGTCCATGGGATTGCCAGACAGAGAAGCGTGATTGGTCACTCCAGAGAACACGTCTCACTGCTCTAGAGTCCAGTGGCGGCGTGCTTTACCCCACTGCATCCCACGCTTTGCATTGCACTTGGTGATGTAAGGCTTGGATGAGCTGCTCGGCCATGGAAACCCATTCCATGAAGCTCTCTACGCACTGTTCTTGAGCTCATCTGAAGGCCACAGGAGTTTGGAGGTCTGTAGCTATTGACTCTGCAGAAAGTTGGCGTCTTCTGCACACTGTGACCCTCAGCATGCGCTGACCCCGCTCTGTGATTTTACGTGGTCTACCACTTCGTGGCTGAGTTGCTGTTGTTCCCAATTGCTTCCACTTTGTTATAATCCCACTAACAGTTGAGCGTGGAATATTTAGTAGTGAGGAAATGTCAGGAATGGACTTATTGCACAGGTGGCAACCTATCACGGTACCACGCTTGAGTTCACTGAGCTCCTGAGAGCGACCCATTCTTTCACAAATGTGTGTAGAAGCGTCTGCATGCCTAGTGCTTGATTTATACACCTGTGGCTATGAAGGGATTGAACACCTGAACTCAGGGATTTGAAGGGCTGTCCCAATAAGTTTGGCAATATAGTGTATTATCAATTCTAATACCTTCTAAATCCTATTAAACAGTTCTACCTTTCTTAAGTATCTCATGAATGTATTATATATTCTATAATGATTCAATTCATTGTTCAGCAAGTGTAAGATTTCCTATCCCTATTTCTCTTAATTTTTCCAATAAGCAGTAGAATATATTAGTACATACTCTACTGCTGATCCACATATAAAGTACAATTCCCAGACTTCTTTGTATAGGGAATAATTTATACCTGTGCCCAAGGCGAAGTCTACATATGCCACCTCTTTATGCTGTTATAGTATCAGCCCATGTAGGACATATGAAGAATCACAAGAGGGCAGTGTTGTACATGCAATGACAATTACAATCTACTACAAACTACATGAATGATCATCTGAGGTACCCTGAAAAAAATCTTTTTTTATGATATGAATAAATGTGAATATATATATATGGGTTGTTGACGTTGGCATTTTCACTGTCACACAAGATAAAAATTTACATAATTAGTATTGTCATTTCAAATGCAGTAAATTGTTAAACATTTCTTTCTCTTACATGGACCTGTTGATATAAAAACTGTCTTTAGATTTTTTAATTTTTGAGCCAAATCTCAGAATTGTCCTATGGTGTGAAAGCATGGTTCAGTAAATTACAGCTTTTATAAATTAAACATAAAAGCATACAAATGTTAATAAATACCTCAGGCATAATTTTACAAGTGGCTATTTTAGTGAAAGCGTAGGATCTTGATGATTTTGTCACTGAAATCCATGTCCTCCGGTGTGACACCATATCCTGATTTTAAGTCGGGCAATTCCACTGACACCTTTAATTAGTTGAAGGACCCCGCTCAAGGTCATGATACTGAAGCCCATGACATGTGCACATGGGAAGATTTTGTCAATTGTTGAAATATGTCACTTTTTTAGAGCCACTATAAAAGTGTTAAGATCTGTTGTTGCGACACTCCTGTATTCTTAATCGTTGCCATGCCACACCATACGACACATTTCAGTAAAAATGCTCAAAAAACAGTGAAAGAACTGACAAAGTTAGTGACCCCTTATATTTTCTCAAACATCAGACTACTACATAACAATATATATATTTGATTATACAATAACCTATGATTTAAATCAGTTAAAAACTTAAAACCTGCAACATTTTTACACTGTTTCCAGAGTTACTCGTACATAACAGACTGAAGTATTTCAGTATTCAGGCGGGAATTCATTGCGAAAGCATTGCCTCTTTTGGGCGTCTCGTTTTCTTGTGCTTATGTAATCCTAGCAACCAACCTTTTCTGGGTCTGTTTTTATGCACATAATACTGGATCTTTTTCCATCATTTTTTGTAATAAATCCACCCAATCCTTTCAACATAAAGCCTGGTTTCCCTCTTTAAAATGCTTTTTTTCTGATTTCAGATCTGAGGTTTTATACAAATACATTTTAATTGAATTGAATTGAATTTTATTTCCTGAATTGTATTTAATTAAACGGTACATTAAACAGTACATATAAAATATAGACAGATTGGGCTATCACAATAAACTAAAAACAAAAAAGTGCAGAAAAGAGCTGCTAATTCCTAACATAATCGTTTTAACATAGGTTTACATTTGATGTTATTTAATAGCCTACCTAAAGACAAAATAACTGAGGCAAAACCACCTTTTCTATTTTTTTATTAGACATTAAGGACATAAAAAAATGTACGACTATAACAAGACATCCAAAAATATAACAAAACTAAAAGGATTGGGTTTACAATACAGGGGGACAAAAGGGGGCATAACATTATGACCACTGACAGGTGAAGTGAATAACACTGATTATCTCTTCATCACGGCTCCTGTTAGTGGGTGGGATATATTAGGCAGCAAGTGAACATTTTGCCCTCAAAGTTGATGTGTTAGAAGCAGGAAAAATGGGCAAGCGTAAGGATTTGAGCGAGTTTGACAAGGGCCAAATTGTGATGGCTAGATGACTGGGTCAGAGCATCTCCAAAACTGCAGCTCTTGTGGGGTGTTCCCGGTCTGCAGTGGTCAGGATCTATCAAAAGTGCTCCAAGGAAGGAACAGTGGAGAACCGGCGACAGGGTCATGGGCAGCCAAGGCTCATTGATGCATGTGGGGAGCGAAGGCTGGCCGTGTGGTCCGATCAAACAGACGAGCTACTGGAGCTCAAAATGCTCCAGAAGTTAATGCTGGTTCTGATAGAAAGGTGTCAGAATACACAGTGCATCTCAGTTTGTTGAGTATGGGGCTGCATAGCCGCTGACCAGTCAGGGTGCCCATGCTGACCCCTGTCCACCGCCGAAAGCAGCAACAGTGGCACGTGAGCATCAGAACTGGACCACGGAGCAATGGAAGAAGGTGGCCTGGTCTGAGGAATCATGTGTTCTTTTACATCACGTGGATGGCCGGGTGCGTGTGCGTGGCTTACCTGGGGAACACATGGCACCAGGATGCACTATGGGAAGAAGGCAAATGGTTCAGGAATGGTTTGAGGAGCACAACAACGAGTTTGAGGTGTTGACTTGGCCTCCAAATTCCCCAGATCTCAATCCAATCGAGCATCTGTGGGATGTGCTGAACAAACAAGTCCGATCCATGGAGGCCCCACCTCGCAACTTACAGGACTTAAAGGATCTGCTGCTAACATCTTGGTGTCAGATACCACAGCACACCTTCAGGGGTCTAGTGGAGTCCATGCCTCGACGGGTCAGGGCTGTTTTGGCAGCAAAAGGGGGACCAACACAATATTAGGTCATAATGTTATGCCTGATCGGTGCATATATACACACACACACATACAGTTGCAAGAAAACCGCTTGCAGAATCTGTGAAAATGGGAATAATTTTAACTAAATGAAAGAGATAATACAAAATGTGTTATTTTTTAAGATATTTTACATAAAAGATGTTTGCATAGTCCACAAGACAAAAAAAAATAGCTGAATTTATTAAAAATTACCCATTTAAAAGTTTATGAACCACTGATTATTAATACTGTGTGTTGTTAACTGGATGATCCACAGCTGTTTTTTTGTGTTGTGATGGTTGTTCATGAGTCTCTTGTTTGTCCTGAGCTGTTAAACAGCCCAACGTTCTTCAGGAAAATCCTCCAGCAGGTCCTGCAAACTCTTCAGTTTTCCAGCATCTTTTGCATATTTGAACCCTCTCCAGCAGTGACCGTACGATCTTTTCACACTGAGGACGATTGAGGGACTCAAACACAACTATTAAGAAAAGGTTCAGACATTCACTGATGCTCCAGAAGGAAACACGGCGCATGAAGAGCCGGGGGGTGAACACTGAAGGTAAATTGTACTTAATTTGTCTTCCGGAAAACATGTAAGTATCTTCTGTTGCTTCTGAAGGGCAGTACTACATGAAAAAAAATTATATTTAAACAAAATAAGAAAAATGTGGCTCTCAATGCGCCGTGTTTCCTATTAACCCTAACCCAAAAAATCTTTGTCTGTATACAATTACAAAACAGATGAATAGTCACATGAATAATCAATATCTAAATGAACCCCTCTAACACACTTTTAGCTGGATAGGCTGTAAACCATGTCAAATTTTAAATGTAACCTTTTCTTTTCTTATTTAAACAGTAGAATACACCAAGCTTTATTTGATCCAAACACAGTATTATTATTAAATATGTAGTGTTGGAGTGAGAGGGTTCGTGTCGTCATAGGCAGCTGTGATGACGTCGGGAGGGGCGGGGCCTGTCGGAGGCTCTGCTGACCTCATACTTTTTCATCCAGCGTTGAGCGTTCATCGGCTCTTCTTTCCGACGCAAACGCGTAGACGACAATAAACGCGACTTTGTGGAATACTTCATTTGACCGCGGACGGATGCGGAATGGATTGTTTTGTGTGATTAGTCTTGGCTGAAGGATTTAAGAGAAGCTCTTTAAGGGTTAAAGGGAAACAGAAGGATACACGTTGACAAAAGATCCCTATGAGGCTTCGAAAGTCAAGAGAAAACTAGTAATAAAAGCCATAAGGTAAAGTTACCGTGCATATGCTGTCCGCAGAGTGCTTTCATCGGGGTTTTATTTTAGAAAATGCTGAAGTGCTGTTTAAATCAGATGTGAGTGTGAAATGCGTGTAAAGTTGCTAGAGTAACGGTCCGTCTCATATTTTAGGGGTATTATATCAAAATATATATTGTATCTACTTCTGTTCGGTTAAAGCCTCTCACACACGCCTCGCTGGCACTTCACTTGTCTTTGTGTGTGATTTCAAAAGGTACACTTTTCTGGTGTTTTGTTCCAACTGTTTTCTCTATCAATATTAATGCAGCACATCTGCACTTGTTGATATGGGGAGAATCATTTTTCGGAGCATTTTGTGCTCGTACCCTGTGTTTATTTAACTGTTAAAGTGATTTATTATTGTTACTAATTTATTTATTTACAAAAAGGAAGAAAGGAACGATGACGTATAGAACGTTCGAACGCGTATGATGTCATTCGACGTTCAAATGTAGCGCTTATTTCAGGCGCAGGTTTTTGTGGAACTTCATTTGGACTTTGACTTTTATAAATATATATTTTTTCAAATCATGTACTAATAAGCAATGGGTAGCACTTTATTTTACAATGTCCTTGTTACATATGTTACATGTGTTTACCATGTATAACAGTAAATTGTGCATAATTACATGCAACTAACTCTCAACCAAACCCTTACCCTATAGTATGTACATGTTAATTCATTTTAATTTTAAATATATACTTACACTGTAACAATGATACCTTAAAATAAAGTGTTCCAAGCAATGCAATAAGAAATAAACAATGAAATGTGATAAATTGCGGTAACACGTACTTACCATAGTAATAACAGATGCATTAAAAAGATGCATGTAATAATGCATAATTTACTTTTATTACTATTGTAAGTACATGTAACAAGGACAATGTAAAATAAAGTGTTACCCAGGTATTTAAACACAGCAATGGTATTGGTCTGGACTAACTACACAGTACAGAATGACACATCTACAGCTATTTCTCCTTTTACTGTAGAACTAATAATAGGATTCAGTACATATTGGACATAAATGGAAAACATGAGAGAGCACACACACACACAGAACATCTTTCATGGTTTCTGTTTAAAATCAATTTCTTAAATATGACCAAAGCAAGTCTGCTTCCCAAAGCATGTCAATACAGCAGAAAACAGACTGCATTGATTGGTTGGGAGCCGTGACACCCTTGTACCCGCTTTAATCTGAAGAGTACGTCTGGCTCCTCTGTCCTTAGTTCAACCTTGCATCTGACAGCAGAGGAGCTTTTTTAATCAAGTAAATGTAGGTACGATTCCAGTATAAATCAGGTGTGTGTGGTCAGTTGCATCTGTTCACTGACAGTACATGACCTCTAACCTTCACAACAGCTGCTGGACAGAAAAAACTCTTGTCGTTGGACCTTTAACAGTGACTCTTTTTGACAGATAAGTGCTGTGTCACAATCCTGTGATGTGTTTCTGCTGTTACATATGAAGGTATCAGTAATGATTATAACTTTAAGTTAGTGCTTAGTTTTTCTTGTGAAGTTTGTGCGTGTGCAAAGGAAAATGTTGGAAGAGTTCCCATTTATCTCTGGTCCAACACATTATACGCTTATGTTTTTCTACTAAAACTAATTTAAAGTATTTAAGTATAAGCCTTCAGATCAAAAGCTCTTTGAAGATCATGCAAAACATAAAGTTAGTCAAGTGTGTCCAAACTTTTCATTGGTACTCTACATGTGCATAATCATGCTTTATTGTGATTATTTTTCATGCACTCTTGTCAACTGAAATCTTAGCAAAAATATTTATAGGAACGGATCCGGTCATTGTTTCCCAGAGCAGTCGTTCCAAACTGGGCTTTGATCCTGCATCCAGTGATTGGATGGTCCACTTTGATATTTATTTATTTTTAATTTTTTTGAAGAATTTTCATGTTGCTCTGCTCCATACAGTGAAGGTGAATGGTGGCCAGGTTCTGTCAAACTCTCCAAAATGACACAAAAAAAAACTAAGTACCTTAAAAGTGGCCCATATGACCAGTGCGCTGTATTATAAGTCTTCATACAAAAGCTGTGAGTGAGAAACACTGAAATCTACGTTTAAGCCACTGGAAATCTTCCCTGCCGTCGTAGCTCATAAATATTATTGTATAAATATTCTCATATTTAAATTCGACACACTACAGTCAGTTATAAGACACTATAATCAATGATATCATGACGTCAAACCTGGTGTTACATTCTTGAAGCTTCTTATTAGAATATACAAAAACGTGAATGAGATTTGAGTCAGATAGTGGAGGAGAATATTTCTTAATTTTCACACAAAAGGGGCTTTCTCACCGGGTAGTTAGTTATAGGAACTAGCCACCAGGGTGATTCCCTGAGAACTAAGGACATTTTCCTGGTTGCATTCGCACTGCCAGTAGAAACTCTGAAGTGACGTAAGCCGTGCTTGTGAGTTTTATTTTGACGGCGCTGAGCACGCCAGCGCACACAGCTCTCACATTCTCCGTCTTCATTAGTGTACCATCTGTTTAACAGTGCTGTCTAATGCCCTATTAGATAGAACTGTTAGACAAAGAAAGTAGACGGTATATGAAAAGGTATTAGCGTTTGCCGTGTGGTTGATGTCCAATGTCGCTTGCTTAGCATACATACATAATTATGTTTCGATTGGTCCCCTCAAAGTTGCCAAAGTTGTCTTTAGCGTAAAGATCTATCACTGTTTTCCATGTTAGTAGAGTCTGTTCTGGAGTAAATATATAGGCTATAATCTGTGTGTGTGTAGACGGCTTTTTAAAAATGTCGGATCCTGTTTTTTTGTGTGCATTCGGCCAATCAGCGTATACTTGCGTCACTAGTCGTTCCTATTATGCTGGTTTAGACTAAATTAGTTCCCCCAAAAGGAGTTCCTAGAACTAAAATCATTCTTAGTTCCTGCGGTGCGAACGCGCCAGAATCCGAGTACTTCCGCCAATAGTTCTAGGAACTATGAAAAGGTTCCTCTGGTGCAAAAGTCCCTATGTCATGTCCCGAAAGTCATGTCTGTGGTCTGTGGTAATGAAGCTGCTTGGACATTTTGGAGATATTTTAACATCTCTACCCACTATGCTGTATTTTTTCCACACAGGTTTCATGTTGTTCACAGTGTATTTTTATTAATTATAAGATTGTTGTGAAGCTTTCAGACTTAAAGGGATAGTTCACCCAAAAATGAAATTAATTACTCATGTCGTTCCAAACTAGGGGTTGGACAAAATATATTGTTGTCCTTCTCTGTGCGGTATGAGAATCAATATGCTGGTGCCAAATATCAATATTTTAATTAATAAAACAAGGCGCTCTAAATATATTTCCCTGCTCCATGCGTCGCTACTTCATGCCTCCTCGAGGTGGCGCTCAACACATGAATGAGAGAAACATGAACATAAGTTAACTAGCCTAAGAAAATAAGTTTTTAACGGGATGGTGGACAGCAGAGTAAAATAATAGATGCCCCAGCCACGTTTAAGTGCAAAGTCTGCACCCGCTTCAGCTTTTATACCATTGATGGGACAAACAAAACCGACAAAGAGTACGCGATATGCAAGAACTGCCTGGTAAGTAAAGATCACGGGTAATACCTCAAACATGCAAAGCCACTTGCAACGGCATCACCCTAATCTTGCTGATTATCGCAGAATTGCTGTATCGTAATATTATTGGGATTGTAAGCCATGTATCGTGAATCATATCGTATCGTCAGGTAAGCGTATCGCCATTAATCCGAATTTAATGTTTCAATTTTATTATTTTTAAATCGAGAAATCGCGGTTTTGAATAAAAATGTTAGCAAACATTACATTTAGACATGTTGACAATACAGCAATGATACCAGTTAAGTAAATGGAAAAAAAGAACAAGACATTTCTTTCAAAATTAACAAAAACCTTCACCTGACGGTGTAACGGAGTTGACAAAGGTTGAGCTGAGGCCAAATATACAGTATATGTAAATAGAATCATGAAACAGCATTAGAAAAATGCTGAAAAAATTATTAAATCACATTATACAAACTTTTTGAGAGCACTTGTCAACCATCAGACAATAAAACATGACGGAGTTGAGAAAATTGCATTTTTTCCCACCGTAACCACGTGTTCCACAGTGGAGCAATTTAGTTTTTTTCCTCAGTTGTAGCTGCCTTAATAAACATGGCAAGATTTAGCCCACATTTACAGAAACTATTACACTGCGATGGCGGAGTTGACACTGTTAAGGCTGTGACTGCAGAGACTTCAATATTGTTTGTTTAAAATATTAAAAAAAGTATAACTTCCAGGACTATGTGTCCAACTGTGAGATCCACAATGAACAGGAAAGAGTAAGTGCTCCTCAGAGTTAAAGCTGCCCACGACACTGCCGGATTTATTCAGAATGATAAAAAGTTGAGGACACAACTTTTATAGTTATTTTTTAATGGAAATATAATTCAATATTTACTTTCTGTATCGTTTGATATCTTAAAGATCTCCGCCTTTTTTAATTTGTTGCATTTTTAAACACTTTGTTTGGCAGTTTTACATTGTGACCTCATGCTGAGGACGGGTTAAATCACATGTGTTTCCAAGTATAGAGTGTGCTTTTAAAATAACACTAAAGAAATTATTTAAAAGAATAAGCAGTGAACAAATTTCCCTTAGATGTAACTTTTAAGTATTTTTATTGTGTTGACATTCTTACTTTTTAACATAAATAGGGTTTTTGTGTTTGGGACATGTTTTGTCCCTTATCTCAAGAATCAGTGATATATAAGTCATTTGTTTTACATTTGCACAATGTTGATCACTTCAGGTGCGTTGCACTTGGAATAAAACATTTTTAACCAGATGGTTAACAAAGAGAATGGTACCTGAATCATATTGTAGTCTCAACTATTCCTATTGTAGGAATCATAAAACTAATCCATATGAATTGAGCAGTTTTATCCAAATTTTCTGAAGAGACTCGATCGCTTTATATGATGAACAGATTGAATTTAGGCTTTTATTCTCATGTAAACATTGATCAATGCTCACATCAGATATGGTAAATGGAAACCCAAGCATGAGAACCACTGAGGTTTGTTCTTACGCAAGTATGTTTGAGCTTGTCAGTGTTTACATGTGAATAAAAGCCTAAATTCAAAAAATTTGGACTAACCTTCTCAATTTATATAGATTTGTTTTATGATGTCTATGAACTTTGTGAAGCGTCAACTTTTGAGTTACGAACATGGATGAAAATCTTACGGGTTTGGACCGTCGTGAGAGTGAGTAATTCATTTCTTTATCCAATTCGTCTTTTAGAGAAGTACCCTTCAATATTAAATGTTTGACTTGTAAAGGATTGAAATCTTTTTTTTCTTCTCTTTTTAATGTAATCCTTTTTCCCCCCCTTCAAAATGTAAGGTAGTAAACTCCCTTTAGTCTCTAAACCCTTTTATGTTACCATGTTGTGATAAAGGAGCTCAGAATGTGTGTAAACCTCCGTTGCACTGCTAATATCTCTTGTTTGATGCTGGTCTGGAAAACAGACGCCTGTCTAATCTGATCTTCTTTTTGTCCCCTCCCTGTTTTATTCCAGCAGTGATCTCAGTTCTCATTGCTCTTACTGATCAGCCAATGAGAAAGAACCTTTTTTTTTTTGCCGGTGTACAATGTAAGCAGTATTCATGTGAGCCAACGGAGGTCTCACAGTAAATTAGCTTGAAATTGACCTGGAATGGCATGTGGTTAATGCAGTATTGTGCTGCTGGTCTCGCGTCTGTTATAAGCGTTTTTCTTGCCAATCTGTCATAGAGGAACCTGAGTAAAAATGCTGAAAACAAACAGTTGTTGTTATACATGCTTAAAAAAACTGAGTGAAAAGAAAGCTAAACTGTTATACCAGAAAAATGCAATCAAATGCACTAAATGCAGATGCAGAAGATTTCCGCTAACAGCTATATTAATCACCTTGTACTTATTTCTTGAGCATGAATTCATTTGTTAAGGTCTTTGGGGTAAATAAATAGAAGGCCTGTTGTTAGTTTGGGAAAGTTTTGAATCGATTCTGCACAGTGAACAGCTGGTGTTGTACAGCTGTAGGCAGAAATGCAGAACTGACCCATCTGTCGAAAAAACAGCACCAGATACAAACCGAAGCATTAGATCCTTATAGAGTATAAGGATGGTAACTGGTAGAATAATTTACAATGACCATTTTAGTTACAATATACCATTATATCGATATTTTTGAGCTGCTAATCCCACTCCTACCTGTAAACTATAACAGTTTCCTCAAAATACATGCAAGTATGAAGAAAAACTTAAAGGGGTCATGAATTAAGAAATTTACTTTTCATTCAGCCTTTGATATATAAAAGTGATATAAGATATATTCATCGTGATATAAGAATATCCTGTAAGTTCCAGAGCTGAAAACTTCCTTGTTAGTCAAAGAAAAGCTTTTATTGACACCAGACCCAGCAAACGCTTGATCTGGGAATGTGCCATGCTGTGACGTCAGTGTAGTGAAACACCGCCTCAACCGAAGAAGAAGAAGAAGAAGAACGCCTGATTCTGTAGCCCCGCCCTTCCAAGCAATAAACATGCTGCATAAGCTTCATTCAGATTCCAGTATTATGAATGCATGGATGAACTTTATTTTTAATGAATACCCAGCTCACGTGGGGAAGACATTGTGCGTTTGTTCCTTCATTTCACCATGGATTCGTTTGTAAACAGACTGGATTTGCAGACAGGAAAAAGCCTTTTATATATATATATATATATATGTGACAGTATTCCATTGTTACAGATCGTTTGATATCTATTGATTATGTGTACGTGTCTAACTGAACATTAGCATGCTGTCACAGGCTGGAGAATCCTTTATTTGAGGTGTTGTTGGTTCATTGTGCTGCGATTCGGGATCAGACTCGGACATGTAACGTCCCGGGGCTATGTGTTTTCCAGACGGGCTACCAAAACGGTTCACCGGCCTGCCCGACGGGTTATCTTAAATAGTGAAATAACATTCCTTTCTTGATTGCGTTGTTCACTCTCCTGACTTGATATTTGAAGGAAAAATACAATCGCAGAAGTTTTGATCATGCTAATTTGTCTTGACTCTGCAGTGAGGCTTGTGTGTGTGTGTGTGTGTGTGTGTGTGTGTGTGTGTGTGTGTGTGTGTGTGTGTGTGTGTAGCACGGTTCGCGGTTATATCCACCGATCGGGCGGGCCAAGTAATAAAAAATAACATTCCAATGAATTGCGGGTGGATGAGAGATAAATTATTGTGTGTGTTTAATAAAGACATTTTGCGAGCCCTGTGGGCGAATCATTCCGGTTGCCGTTTTCCCACAGGCTTTTAAAACAATTCCTCACGTGTACTCACGGGGGAGCAGAAGCTTATTATAATATGCAAAGCTTATCCAATCATAGCAGTGGGCGTTTACTTCCAAGTCTTAGTGCGGCATGCCCATAAAAACCCAGCATTCCATGAGAGAGGCTCAAAACAAGGGTATAATAGCCTATTACTTATTCATTATGATGTTTTTGAATGTAAAAACCACGCAAACGTCATAAGTTGACCTCAGACAACAGTATAAAAAAAAAGCCAGTTCATGACCCCTTTAACAAACAGGCAAGTGTAATCACTAGTGTTTAGTACTGGTCTTGAGACCATTTTTTTGAAGGTCTCGGTCTTGTTTCAGTCTTGATCACATTTGTACTCGGTCTTGTCTCGGTCTCAGACTAAGAGGACTCAACTGCTGGGATATTACCAAATTGCCGGTGCATTGTCGATTTATTTATTAACATCATTAATGTGATTGGATGTAAAACTTACTGCTTCAGATGCAATCAATAACATATTTCTAATTTGATTTATTTATTGTGCTGGTTCAGAAATTGAGGGATTGTTTTAAAAATGCCACCAAAATTAATACATTTGTTAAAAAAAGTTTTCAAATTTGGCGATTACGGTCGACGCTGACCATGGAGATGAAGATAAGGCTTGAATTTGGGTCTGCTCATCACAGTCATATGGATTTGGAAGATTGGAATTACAGTGCACTAACAAAATGGATTGTTTTTAGTGTATTTTATTGTCTGTAATTCATTCCAGAAAGGGCAAAAAGCAGTACCAAGTATATTCAAAGTGATTTCTCATGGTATGCAGTAGTTTTGTGTGAGGTACAGAGTTTAATTTTAGTTGTTAATCACTGAAAATCTCATCTTGATCTACTCCATGAATAATGCGAGCAAATACCAGATAGATAATATGTGTATATATTTCATGTCACAGTCCTTATCTCCCTGTCTGGTTTATTTTGCCCAAAATAGGACCAACCAAGAGGCCAATACAAATCTTAGATAAAACCATTCATTTCCTCAAAATGATTATAACCCTCCTTATCTACAGAGACTTACAACAAGTCTGTAAGTACATTAACATTAACTAATGCAATAGATAAAATATAGATAGATAAATAAATAGATAAATATCTAACCTCAACAACACTTTTACACCATTTATTTTACCTAATTTATACATATATTACCATTTCAACTTGTATAAATGTAGTCTATTAATGAACCAACATAAATTTACAATGAACAATAGAATATTTAGAAATAAACATTAACCTACTGATATCTAATGCATTAATGGATGTTAACAAATCAAACCTTATTGTGAAGCGTTTTTTTCTTCTTCTTCTGCCATGGGAGTCTATGGCAGCCCATAGAACCATATGGTAAAAAATTATGAAATTTGGCACACTGATAGAGGACAGTCCAAACACTCAACACAGCAAATTTGGAGTTTCTAACTCCATCCCTCTAGCGCCACCAACTGTCCAAAATTTCGCTTACATTTATGCTAATAACTTTTGACGATTTGATTCCACCCTATGACGTCTTTACCGCCAAATTTTCTTTTTCTTTTTTCAAACTCCAGTTTTCATGAAAACCGAACAAGATCATCTTCAGACCCTGCTGGCAAAAGTTATCAAAAGCTTTTTGATAAATCCAAACGTTTTCGAATAACGCACAAACAAATTTGACGAAGAGCACGCCAAATTGGACGCGTGGTTATATCTCTGAAGCGCTTTAGCGCATTCAGACCAAACTTGGTGCATGTCATCACAAGCATAGCCTGGGGCTACATGCAGCATTTCGGCACAACGCCATCTACTGGTCAGGAGATATGAAAAATTTACTTTTTTGTTTAGAACTTCTGAATGGTTTGCCCAAAAATCATTATCAAAAGCTGGTCTCTTCTGATTCTATGCATCATGCTGAGTCGAATGATACCCAGTTTTCCCATATTGACTATTGTGGGCGTTAGCCATTTAGAAATTTGTCCTAAAATGCTGTATTTTAAGAACACATTAGTGTATCGAAACTCGGTATGTGTCATCAGGACCCCATGCCCTGAAGGTACTCAAAAAGTTTTGAGACAGCACCACCTTGTGGTCATAAATAATTAAATTTCCAAAAATGCTAATAACTTTTGATTAATTTTGCCTATTTTAATGAAACTTGATATACTTGGGTTGTCGTTTTTCTGAAGCTCCCAGCCATGCTTGCTTGTCACATTGTTCCTTTTTGTGCTTGGCCCTGATAATTGCTGCTTGCAGCTATATTTATTTTTGTTATTAAAAGTTTAATGTTGCATTTGGATCCTACTCTCTGTCTTCTTAGAATCACCCCAAGTTACATATTGGCCTGCCTTTGAGCTGGTTTACCCTTGTGAGACTGAGGAGTCTTACTCAACAGTGCTATTGTCCTCTGAGTCACCCCATCACAGCGAATGAATCAGTCAGGTCCAATAATAAAAGTGATAGATGAGCATGTGACTGTGTCATTTTCCTACGTCGTAAATCATATGGATGACCTCAGCGATGCATCAGACACAGTTACACCAGGTGGAATATGAATTAGATCAGTACAAGCCTGAAGGGGATTCACTACGAAAGAGATACAGTACATAAAAGTGGAGCGAATATTCAGTGAATTTTGAGTGTTCAACGATATAAGAAACTTAATGACAACTCAGCGTGTTTGCCATGGTAATGGATATGACAATATTGATATGTTTGGTCTTGGCCGAAGATAGATCTGCTACGCTACCAATACATACATGGCACACTGCTGTGAGCAAGTAAGGCATGCTGCTACTAACAATATATCCATGGGCGTCGGAAGCAAAAAAAATGTGGGCGGGTCCTCCCCTAGAAAAATTGTACTGGAGTAGATGCCATTTACGTTAAGTGCAAATATCCCACTTTGTTTACTAAACGTCTGGTTGGGCCAGACAAAATTTCGGAAGACACTGAATAATTTACAGCGGCAATAGTGACACATGGCAGAAAGTTTTGACGCAAATCTACCCGAGGTTCGAATATAATAAAGTGTTTATTTGTTAGGGGTAGGTAAACAGACGTGCTGAATTAGAGATGGTAAAAGTGAGTGGGTGCAATATCATTGGTCTTAAAAAGTGGGTGGGTCTTGTCAAAACCACATACGACGCCCATGAATATAGCGTACATGAATGACCCGTAGCAGATCTATACAGGTGGAGCTGGGGAAGGTGGAGGGTTTCTGAAAGAGCTGCAACCCCTACAGCAAACACTGACCAAGTATTTGAAGGTTTGGCAGCGAGCTCATTGGCTACTGATACAGCAGGAACCAATCAGCTGTGCCCTATAGAGGATGATGTGATTGCAAGCAGATTGAGTTAAGGACTGATCAGCATAGAGTTTCATGACAGAACTTTGTATTGTACTTTTGTACTGATATAAATCTTTTAATGATTTAATGATTATGTAATGATTAAATGATGACAGATTATTATTTCTGCTTTAACACTTCAAAGTTTAAGCTTGTGTGATGAATTGCGGTACAAGAAATCACACAGAAATGGAACAGTTATAATTTTAAAATTAAATGAATATTTAATTAATCTCAGTGATTAAATACAATAAAATGTATTTTGTACGAATAAGAGGATTTGCACGTCTTTATATTATATTATATTTATACATAAAATGTTTACCTTTTAGATGCTGCCAATACATTAATAATGTAAGTCTATGCAAAAATGTAACTTTTAAGTTCAAATGATAAATAATAAGTTCATGTTTGCTTTTCCTATTGTGCCATATATCCAGTGAAACGCTTCTCAAACAAGAACAGATGTAGGGCGGGGCTTGATTTTGTCTGTGGGGAATTGATTGGATGGTTGTGGTTTGCTATTGGTGGATCTCATGTGAGTGACAGGTGGCCCCGCCCTCGTCATCAGAGAAGAGAAGAGATGTTGCTGCAAGAGGGAGAGGAAGTTATTCTTATTCAAGATTACAAGACATGAATTTTAAAAAATGGTGCGCATGGATAAGTTATACAATAAAAGTGAAAACAAGAATTCTCTATTTTGATTTCATGGTGACTTTAAATCCTAGATCTAGAATTATTGGACATTGATAGTCCCATATACAGGCTCATATACTGTATGTTCAATACCAACCACCATCTCATCATCTATATGGTAGGCATCACAGACATATAGGCCTTACGTTGGATAAAGGGTCCTTGAATAAACTGCTGGGGTCTCGTTTTTATGACCAGAGCTTCACAGCGAGGGGTTTCTGGCCGTTGGCCAGACGGCATGCAGGTTTCCTGTGTGATAGGGGGCGATTCCTGTAAAGCAAGGGAGTGAAAGCCAACTCAACGGTTAAAAGGGACTAGTCAGGCAGAAGCAGTAACATTACGACAGTCCTGAACCCTGTAATGTCAGCCACAGGTCTCAGAGGCGTAATATATCATGCTCTGTGTAGTCTCTGCATTATATGTCTGCTAGCTTTTATTGAGGGCTAACTCTCACCCAGCCTTCAATTTGATTCATTTGGGATGCATTTGATTGATACTAGTGGAAATGCTGGTAATAGGGTATAAAAGCCTTTGTTCTGGTCATAGAGAAAACACATCTCAGGGATTCCTTGGATGTTTTTAAGGAGGATGGTAGAGTTTGTGGTTGACTACAGAGGGTGGAGAAGATGAAATTAAGGGGTTGGGCTTAGGGTGGAACCACGCTAGATGAGTTTAGCCATATATTCAACACAGGCCCATTGGAAAATGTGCTTCTACCTACATACATATACATACAATTCACTGCAGTTAGGTGAAATGAACACTAGTGGCTTTTCACACAGTTCCTTTTCACACAAATAATAATTACAGGGGCAGATAATTGATTAATGGAGATTTATTTGAATGCAGTTTCTTCCACAATTCTATATGACCTCAAAACACTTTTACCATAGTACATGATTTGCAAACTAATACATTTGGATGTTTACATCACATAACCTGCTCCATATGTTTGGCTTTTCTGATGTAGTAAACTTGCTCGGTCGCTCACCTGATACAGCATTGCACTTGTGATGTGAAGCCCTCGAGTGAAACACAAGTCACGATAAAAGAGCTCAAAGACTTTAGAAGCAGCTAAGGCATGGTTGCTTCAGCAAATGTGTTTTAATCTAACATTTGTTTTTGTTAACACTATCGGTCAGGTTTAGTGTAGGTGGTATGTCATTTTCGAACGTGATAGAGCATTAAGCTTTTAGCGACATTTACCGGAAATTTCATTTCCGAACTGCTGCAATACACACTGCAACCCTTGTAATAAAACATTGCCAGATTCACGTTCATCTGTTTAGTGCAAAACTGAACATGCTTTTAGTGTCACTCACTGGACATTTCACTTTACACATGCAAGAAGAAATGTAATATCATTTTGCCAAAATGTCGTCACATGCACGTTTTTCCAATGAGTCTTGGTTGCATATATTTGTTAGATGAATTTTAACATTAGGCCAATTGCTTGAACTCTAACAACATTACAGGGAGTTTGTGCTACTATTTAGTTATTATTAGGGGTGCTTACTAAGTCATGATAATAGAATGAGAAAATTCCCAGATTTGCATTGAAGGAGGAACCCAAGCCTTATCTAGAGACTCAACAGACTTATGCTAGTAACACCCAAAACACCCGAGTAACCATATAGCAACATACTAAATCACCCTAGCATCATGGCAGTGACTTACACCGATCAGGCATAACATTATGACTGAGTGAATAACACTGATTATCTCTTTATCACGGCTCCTGTTAGTGGGTGGGATATATTAGGCAGCAAGTGAACATTTTGTCCTCAAAGTTGATGTGTTTAAAGCAGGAAAAATGGGCAAGCGTAAGGATTTGAGTGAGTTTGACAAGGGCCAAATTGTGATGGCTAGACGACTGGGTCAGAGCATCTCCAAAACTGCAGCTCTTGTGGGGTGTTCCCGGTCTGCAGTGGTCAGGATCTATCAAAAGTGCTCCAAGGAAGGAACAGTGGAGAACCGGCGACAGGGTCATGGGCGGCTAAGGCTCATTGATGCACGTGGGGAGCAAAGGCTGGCCCGTGTGGTCCGATCAAACAGACGAGCTACTGGAGCTCAAATTGCTCAAGAAGTTAATGCTGGTTCTGATAGAAAGGTGTCAGAATACACAGTGCATCTCAGTTTGTTGCGTATGGGGCTGCATAGCCGCTGACCAGTCAGGGTGCCCATGCTGACCCCGCCGAAAGCACCAACAGTGGCACGTGAGCATCAGAACTGGACCACGGAGCAATGGAAGAAGGTGGCCTGGTCTGATGAATCACGTTTTCTTTTACATCACGTGGATGGCCGGGTGCGTGTGCGTGGCTTACCTGGGGAACACATGGCACCAGGATGCACTATGGGAAGAAGGCAAATGGTTCAGGAATGGTTTGAGGAGCACAACAACGAGTTTGAGTTGTTGACTTGGCCTCCAAATTCCCCAGATCTCAATCCAATCGAGCATCTGTGGGATGTGCTGAACAAACAAGTCCGATCCATGGGGGCCCCACCTCGCAACTTACAGGACTTAAAGGATCTGCTGCTAACATCTTGGTGTCAGATACCACAGCACACCTTCAGGGGTCTAGTGGAGTCCATGCCTCGACGGGTCAGGGCTGTTTTGGCAGCAAAAGGGGAACCAACACAATATTAGGTCATAATGTTGTGCCTGATCTGTGTTTATATATGAGCGAAGGCTAATCACATTATTGTTGGAAATGTAAAAATGCATTTGCTGTTTGTAGCAATAAATGCTCTCCCTTCGTTTCTTATGATGGTGTCTCTCTTCTGCTGGGTGATTACATACATCTAGTTCTATTTGTGTCATTGTTGAATTGTGGTTGGCTAAGTAATGTCCAGTACAGCAGAAAGTGGTATTGATCCAGTCTGACTGTGAAGGATGGGATTGAACTCGAGCATTAGCACGGTCAATATTCCCCTGAAGGTCTATTTTATAGAAAAAGTATTACTCTTTGATATTTCGCCATATCCACAATTTGATTTTGTAGTTTGAAAGTCAAGCAGAAGGTAATCTTTGCAAATGCATTGTTTGCAGCAAAGTTTTTATCAGCCACACCTATTTGACCTATAATATTGGTTATTAATATCGGTCTACAGTACATGTGCTTTATTATATTCATAAGGACACTGAAATAGTCATGTTTTTTGTAGCTTGGCAGCAAAAGGAGAGTATAATAAATCTATATTTGCATTAATAGTTCAATGTAAAGCCAGATTTATCTAAATAACCACTTTAGCACCATAAAGAGTTCTGCTTTTGTTACAAGGCAAACCCTTGTGGAAAAGAAGTGCACTTAATTGTATTGAATGTGCACATGTAGTGTACTTCAAATCTTAAAAGTGTAAAGACAATATAATATTTATGAAATAAAAAGGCACTTAAGTGTACTTGGAGAGAGTAAATGTTTATGTTTCGTAACGCACTTAAGTACACTTTTGAAGAGTTCACTTTTGTAATGATGCCTTTTTTTTACAAGATGTAAAATAAGTCTCTGATGTCCCCAGAGTGTGTATGTGTAGTTTTAGCTCAAAATGCCCACAGATAATTTTTATAGCATGTTAAAATTGTCACTTTTTGAGGGTGAGCAAAAATGTGCAATTTTTTCCCTTTACATGCAAATGAGCTGCTGTTCCCACCCCCTTTCTAGAAGAGGGCGGAGCTTCAAGAGCTCGTGTTAGCAGCTCTGATTACCTCACACACACACACACAGAAAATGTCAGAAACTGTTCAGCCTTTTGTGTTCAAACTGGAGTCGGACAATGATGGAGAGACTCAAGAAGAAGAGACAACATGTAGAACGAGACAGGACGTTTCTGAATGGATAGTTGATGAATTTATGAGTTAACGATCTTCAAGTCATTGATTAGCATATTCTGTCATGATAATCTATAAATTCTCAACATGGCCTCACCCCTTTTGTTGCGTGTTCCCGGGGGCGGGGTTTATGTAAATCTTAGGGTTAGTGATGTCACTAACTCGTTGTAGTCCCTACCAGCCGTTTGTTGTAGTCCTTAAAAAACTATTTCTGTACAAGAAAATATCTCCCTTTGCTTTGAACTTTGAGCGTCGTAACTTTGCAGATGTTGTTTATGCTCAAACAGCAACTAACTAAAGTTAAACAAGTCAAATCATAATCAACCACCCCTTTAACATTTTCATTTAATCTTAATTAACATGCAGTTCAGGGTCTGAAGATTACATTCAGTTTGCACTTCAGTATATTCTTTTTAAAGTTTATAATTTCTGTAATAAGCTGTTTAATTAAGCTATAGTGTACTTCTTTTACATGGGAAACATACTAATCGGTTGCTTTTCAGAACCAGTGATTATGAGTTTTATTCCCTGGACATACTGTAAAGAACAGTGATGAAACACTGATTTTTCCCATTTTGAGATTGAGTGCTTGAGAAAACAAAAAATATATCTTTAAACAAGCAGCAGAAGGAGTCGAGAGACTTTCTGCAGGCGGATTGTTAAAGCTGGATCATTACACTCCATTTAAAGTGACATCATGTCATGGTTGTGTTTGGCCTTCATTTCAGGACAGGCATTTGTGGGCATTTTGTTCTGATCCCTCTTTCCCCGTCCAGAATGAAAAAAGAGAGAGCAGAGAAGAAAAAGGGTGGTCTTTCCACGCAGCGGTCGAAGGGTTTGAAGTTTCTGCCTGGATTTCAGTGTGCTGGAGAGACGGACCGCCCTTTCCTGTTTTTCCTCTTTGCTCCCTTTTTTGTCTCTTTTTAGTTTTTCTGTTTTGCATTTATCTTTGTGTTATCTTAATGTGTCGAAGAAAATTACAGTAGGATCAGAAAGTCCATGGTGAAAAAGAACAGACTTTCAACAACTACTGAGTCTTGTTGTGACACTTTCTGTGTCTCAGAGTTGTCCCAGGCTTTAACCACAGCACTGTTCAGATATCATTCCCATGATGCTCTCTGCCTCTCCCCAGCATTCCTGAGTCCAGCTGTGAAACCTCACTGAACAGAACCATGTTGTTTTTTCAGTTTGACACCTTAATGGTGTTTAACAAGATGCTTTACGTTCACACTCTTAATTAGGACCTAAAATGTGTTTTTCTTGGCTGGATGAATTAAAAATGAGTGGTGACTTAATGCATTTGTTTTCATTGAATTTAATAAGACAGAACAGTATAGAATAATGCTTAAGTGTGCATTATTTTTGTATTAAAGGACAACGGGGCTACACTGAAAAAAGTGAATTGAAAGTGTCATTTTTATATTAAAAAATAATGGTTTTTGGTTTAAACCTTTTTCTCAAATAACACTTACCAAAAAAACAAAATGAAAGAAACAGTTTTGTTTAAATAGTATTTTTGCTTGATGTACAGAACGCATTATTAGATAGCTTTAATGACTGCAGAATTTATTAATATTTCTGGTTCTGGTATTAATGTTTCTTTTTATAGTGCAATACCAAAAATACACTCACCTAAAGGATTATTAGGAACACCATACTAATACTGTGTTTGACCCCCTTTCGCCTTCAGAACTGCCTTAATTCTACGTGGCATTGATTCAACAAGGTGCTGAAAGCATTCTTTAGAAATGTTGGCCCATATTGATAGGATAGCATCTTGCAGTTGATGGAGATTTGTGGGATGCACATCCAGGGCACGAAGCTCCCGTTCCACCACATCCCAAAGATGCTCTATTGGGTTGAGATCTGATGACTGTGGGGGCCATTTTAGTACAGTGAACTTATTGACATGTTCAAGAAACCAATTTGAAATGATTGGAGCTTTGTGACATGGTGCATTATCCTGCTGGAAGTAGCCATCAGAGGATGGGTACATGGTGGTCATAAAGGGATGGACATGGTCAGAAACAATGCTCAGGTAGGCCGTGGCATTTAAACGATGCCCAATTGGCACTAAGGGGCCTAAAGTGTGCCAAGAAAACATCCCCCACACCATTACACCACCACCACCAGCCTGCACAGTGGTAACAAGGCATAATGGATCCATGTTCTCATTCTGTTTACGCCAAATTCTGACTCTACCATCTGAATGTCTCAACAGAAATCCAGACTCATCAGACCAGGCAACATTTTTCCAGTCTTCAACTGTCCAATTTTGGTGAGCTCGTGCAAATTGTAGCCTCTTTTTCCTATTTGTAGTGGAGATGAGTGGTACCCGGTGGGGTCTTCTGCTGTTGTAGCCCATCCGCCTCAAGGTTGTGCGTGTTGTGGCTTCACAAATGCTTTGCTGCATACCTCGGTTGTAACGAGTGGTTATTTCAGTCAAAGTTGCTCTTCTCTCAGCTTGAATCAGTCGGCCCATTCTCCTCTGACCTCTAGCATCAACAAGGCATTTTCGCCCACAGGACTGCCGCATACTGGATGTTTTTCCCTTTTCACACCATTCTTTGTAAACTCTAGAAATGGTTGTGCGTGAAAATCCCAGTAACTGAGCAGATTGTGAAATACTCAGACCGGCCCGTCTGGCACCAACAACCATGCCACGCTCAAAATTGCTTAAATCACCTTTCTTTCCCATTCTGACATTCAGTTTGGAGTTCAGGAGATTGTCTTGACCAGGACCACACCCCTAAATGCATTGAAGCAACTGCCATGTGATTGGTTGATTAGATAATTGCATTATTGAGAAATTGAACAGGTGTTCCTAATAATCCTTTAGGTGAGTGTATGATGCATATTATGAAAAGACAACAATAAATATTTTCGTAGTTATGACAACATATGAGCAATTTTCAACTCAGTTTTACAGGATTTAACACAATTTTTAAGTCAGTTTAATGTAATTTAAGTTGAAATGACTTAAACATCCAAGTTGATTGAAGTAATTAAACTAAATTAAACATTGATTAACAAAATGTTTTAGTTTTATTTTAAATAAAAAAATGTTTTTATTTAATTCAATTCTACTTATTACGGCTAATTTATATTTTGTTTATGTTGAAATTAAAATGTAAAACCCCCCAAAAATATATATAATATTGATCTACATTAAGAAACAATTTTGCTTAAGTCTAAAGAAAATATTTTGATTTAAGTGTATGGTCTTTATAATAAATGTTTTTTTAACTTTGTATGAATGTGTATTGTCTTAAGAAAAATTTATATTTTTATTAAAATAACATTTAATCCATAAATATAATTTGAGAAAAAAACTAATAAATTTAGTCATTAAAAATTTTTATTTTAAGTTGTTCCAAATATTTTACTTTTATTAAGTTGTTTTAAAGTATATATTTTTTGTGTAGTTGTCACAATTGGAATCTGGTTTTTATTGAACCTGATTTAAGAATAAAAAAATTTTGACGGATGAAATTGTAATGGGAAGCTTCGGTGTGACCTAAACTCTCAGTGACACACGGGCTAATCTGGTCGCTCTGCCCGACATGCTGTCTGCACACTGTGTGTATAAAAGGCACGCTGAGAGGAACAGTTTTTAGCACACACACACACACACACACACTCACTCACACACGCTTACTCACACTGACTGAATTACCCAAGACTTAGTTTATTTACTATGCAAAAGACTCACAGCGTAAGAACTTTCAGAGGTGTTACCAAGTTACTTATGATTTAATCTGGGCCGCCGCAGTTCCCACAGTGGCTCGCTTCAGCGTTTACAGGGTGGAATTCTTCTACACCACCTCATCTCTGCCCATTGAGTTTAATGGAAACCACATGCATTACATTCAGTAGGGAAGTAAAAGGCATTTTCAGCTTCACCCTGGACGCCCCACATGGGCTGAGGCTGTTTCTGTTTCCAGTCAAGCCGTAACAGCACTGGTTTTATTTGTGATTTCTTTGGAACTACGTCCTGTGTAATTTCGAGGCAGTGTACTTGCATCAGACATTTCTTACATCGACCAGTGTCACGTTAAGAGTATCTGTCAACACTTTTGGATAATGATATACTATTTGTAGATTGTGGTGGCAGCCAGAACGTCTCTCAAATCATTACACTAGGATTGTATAGTTACATGTTAAGCTATTGTGTAAGTCATTTGGCCATTTATTAAAGATCTCCTGAAGCTTTTTGGGGGGGATTTTGTAATAATAAAGGATATTGAGGACGTTTATATGCCAGGATACTTCTAAAACCTGATTAAATGATTGAACAAAGTTTTTTAATTGTGATTATCTGTGATGCGAGCAAAAAGAAGTGTGCTTTATTGTTTTCAATGCGCACTTCAAATCTTAAATTTTATATGTATATGTATTATATGTATTTTTTAATATAACTGTTATATGCGACTGTTTCTTAAAAGTCTACTTAAAGCGAGGCAATTTCATGACTGTTTCTTAGCACACTTAAGTGCACTTAAAGCGAGTACACTTTCATGACTGTTTCTTAGCTCACTTAAGGCGAGTACACTTTCATGACTGTTTCTTAGCACACTTAAGTGCACTTAAAGCGAGGACACTTTCATGACTGTTTCTTAGCACACTTAAGTGCACTTAAAGCGAGGACACTTTCATGACTGTTTCTTAGCACACTTAAATGCACTTAAAGCGAGTACACTTTCATGACTGTTTCTTAGCACACTTAAGTGTCACTTAAAGCGAGTACACTTTCATGACTTTCTTAGCACACTTAAGTGCACTTAAAGCGAGTACACTTTCATGACTGTTTCTTAGCACACTTAAGTGCACTTAAAGCGAGGACACTTTCATGACTGTTTCTTAGCACACTTAAGTGCACTTAAAGCGAGTACACTTTCATGACTGTTTCTTAGCACATTTAAGTGCACTTAAAGCGAGTACACTTTCATGACTGTTTCTTAGCACACTTAAGTGCACTTAAAGCGAGTACACTTTCATGACTGTTTCTTAGCACACTTAAGTGCACTTAAAGCGAGTACACTTTCATGACTGTTTCTTAGCACACTTAAGTGCACTTAAAGCGAGGACACTTTCATGACTGTTTCTAAGCACACTTAAGTGCACTTAAAGCGAGGACACTTTCATGACTGTTCTTAGCACACTTAAGTGCACTTAAAGCGAGGACACTTTCATGACTGTTTCTTAGCACACTTAAGTGCACTTAAAGCAACTGTTTTGGCACAATTAAGTGCACTTAAAGGGAGTACACTTTCATTTATTTTTTTAACACACTTAAGTACACTTTTAAAAAGTGCACTTTGCAATAATGTCAAATTAAAACTTCAAAGTACATTTTAAATCATATTTTATCTTTACATTACATTATCTTCCATTTATCATTATATTTTAATATTTTGCTATGCTTTAAAGAAGTGCACTTATTTTAATGTTGACTAACATTTTTTAACTGTAGTGTGTTAAATGCAATATTACATTTAAAATGCAGATTCATCATTAGACATATGTAATGACAAATGGATTTAAATACATGACATACAAGTTTCAGTAGAAATTACATTATAGTTTAGTTTGCCATAAATGTTTGTCAGTGCATTGGGCAGTACCATATTTTAAAGATGTAGAAGTAATTATGAAATGACATATAAAGATGCATAATTAAGTCCTACTCAAGTGCATGGGTCAAAAAACTCTCTAAAGTTGCATTTAATATACATTTAAACTATAATACATTTGCATTTAATTGCATTTAACATGCATTTAAGTGTCTGAAAACATTCCGTTCATATGTAAGTTATTATTTCTGTAAAAAGTACTCATTTAAAAAAGTATGCTAAAGTGTATTTCTTTTTCACAAAGTTGCCATGTCCCTCTCCAGGAAGTTTTTCATTATTAATTTAATGTCCTGTTTTGTTAGGAGATATGACAGGAAACAGGAAAGAAAACAGCATTTGTCAAACCTTTTACTTCAAATTAAGGAAACTTATTTTAGCACATAACCGCTCATACATTGAATAGATTTCTCTCCACTGAAGACATCAGCGCATGCAAAGCACTTTTGAGCCCCTCACTGACACATGGAGCCAAACAGAGGGTCATTTATTAACCAGATGCAACACAAAGTCTCATGGGACACACTAATCAATAATGCTTTACCTGCAGGACAGACAACAGCCATTTATGCTTTCAGCGGGCTGAAGTGCTCTGAATCTAATGAAAATCAATGTGAGCCACTGTTACAGGAAACAAAGACACTATTGAACACATGACTAGGGTCCACATGCACCTGAAGTTTTATAATCATAATTACATATTATATTGGATTTTTCCCAATATATATTTCTACAGTGCACTCCTATTGAGGATATTGTTTGTCCACTCGAGTAACACCCTTTGCCCAAAGGAGTCTGCACTATTTCTGGCAGGGGAAAGAGCCACTAGGAAAGGGTTCGACCGGTGAATTATGGTTACTCTTACCCAGGAATGGCATCTGAGAGGCGGTATTTAAATTAGTCCTGCAGCGGTTCCTCTTTCAGGAGCTGAGAATAGATGAGCCCTGTTGGGTGATTAAGGTTTATGACCTCCAGTGAACTCAAGGTCATCACTCTGAAAATATGAGCAACAAAACATCTTTTCAATGTTTCAAGGTCAGATCAAGTAGAGATACACTCTTAAAAATAGGTCTAATATGCCCCTTTTCATAAGACATAAGTCTCAGGTGTCCCTAGAATGTGTGTGTGAAGTTTCAGCTCAAAATACTCCATGTTATAAATGCCCATTTTTGAATGTAAGGAAAAACATGCCGTTTTCGTGCATGTATCTTTAAATGCAAATGAGCTGCTGCTCCGCCCCCTATCCAAAAGAGAGCAAAGCCTGTGCAGTTTGTGCCTCGGATACTCTGCCAAAAGCTAAAGCATCTATTTGATATTGATTCTCATGAAGGTTTATGATCTGCATGTGTTTTAAAGCCATATCAGTCTAAACTTCTGATATATAGTTTTCTGAGCGCATACACACACACACGAAGCACGCGCACAGAAAGCTGGATGTCAGACGGAGCGTCCCATGAGTATTAAACCAAGTTCTCTTACACATTTTATTGTGCTTAAACTGTCAAAAACACACAAAGTTCACATAAACACAGTCGGTTCTGTCTGTGAACGTAAACGTGTGTATTAGATCTGTGTATTAAAGTATAATATACAGTACCTACTGCTATGCTGTTAATATGAATAAAACAACAAAAGAAAAACAGAAAATCACTCACTGCTCTCGACTGAATAACTTTAGTAGCTTTAATAAGAACACATTTCTTCCTTGAATGCTCTGGCGAGGAGATAAACATGGCGGACTGTGTACAGCTCACTGTGGGCGGGGCCTATGTGAATAGGGCGGAGTCTGGCAGCAGTCGTGGGCGGGGCCAAAGCATATGTGACATCACATTGCATGTAACCTGCAAATGGCTTGTTCTGAGACACTGCTTATGATTTATGGGGATTAAAAAAGAGGAGTGTTATGGATTTTTACTATTATAGGGTGGTTGTGTACATACTTGCCGACACACATTTATGTTTAAACACCATCTAAAAGTGAATTTAGCATAATAGGGTGCAAAGGGTGCCCCTTTAAATGTTCTTCACATTAAGGAAAAAAAATATTTTAAGAACTGATCACTGAAAAGTTCTTTGATGAACTTAAAATGGTTCTTTTATGCCATTGCTGTGAAAACTCCCTTTTGGAACCTTTTTTTTTTAAAAGCGAAAATTGCAAAAAAAAATTCTCTTTCCATTGTCCCTTGATATATAACATGCATTCATTGATTATTGTCATATACTCTATTTATGTATTTGTCTGTATGTAAAGTTATGTTAAAGATGTCATTGATACCTTAAGGATATATTATTTTAACCCTTAAAATATGATTTGTATTGTCATAGCCCAATGATAATGGTTTCATTCAGTCATATTAAACCATATATTTATATGTATAATATATTGGAATAAATAGCTTAGCTGTTACCACATTTATTGTTTTCTCGAATAAATGGTGCTTGTTTTGAAAGTGAATCCACTGCTTATGGTTTTTGTCTTTTTGTTGTAGATGGACCTGAAGCTACTTTTCATATCAACATTATTAGGGCTCATTTGTGGCAGCCAAGCACAGCAAGGTAATGTCAACTTTCAGATCACCGAAGCTTGAAATGCTGTACTGTACCTCAGAATGAATAAGCGCTGGGTTTCTATTGAGGATAACTAAACGCGGTTCTCATTCGGCAGTTAAATACTGCTGTCATTACTCAGAGGTCGCTCCACCCAGTGCGGTCAGAGCATTATCCATAATGGAAAACATAGAGTAGTCATCTCTGGCTCCAATTACAGTAAGCCAGAGCGATGTAAATGAATCGATTCTCTGGACAGATTCGAAACGCTCTCTGTCTCTTGTGTTCTGCAGAGGGCAACGAGTGCATCAAAGCCAATGCTTTATCCTGTGGAGAGTGCATACAAGTGGGGGCTAAATGTGGATGGTGCACTGATAACGTGAGTAGCGTTCAAATGCCTTGCACATTCTTTACTTTAACTCTCCAAACACATTTATGCACCGTCACACTCATAAACACAGCTGTACTGATATTCAGAGCAACAGCATGATTATGATATTGCTTGTATAGAACAGTTCAATAAATGAGAGGCTAATATTGAGTAACAGACATGATGCCGAACAAAATGACTCAATCTAAGTCATTTGATATTAATAGTTATGGCAGATTTGCTAGGAACAGTAATGGAGGATAAGTGTTGTCATTCCATTCATGCTAGGAAATCTCATTCCACATGGAAACATTATGGTGATGCTTGAGTTTGTACTTAAATGAGTCCTTATAAGGAATTTTAAGCATCAATAAAGCAAAAGATGATGGAATCCTTAAATATAATTATAATTTCATAACAGGATTTTTTCTTTTCTAAAAATGTTCTATTTAAAAGTTTTTTTTTTTAAAGAAATTAATACTTTTATTAAATTCTATTAAATGTTTCTTGAGCAGCAAATCAGCATATTAAAAGGATCATGTGACAATGAAGACTGGAGTAATGATGCTGAAAATTCAGCTTTTTAACAGGAATAATGTATCTGCAAGCAGCCATTGAGAGCAATTAAAGACAAATTAAGATGATTTCAGGCAAGATGGCTGAAAAATTACAAATATAGTCCCTAGTTATATGATTTAATGCTTTATTACTTTTAACTAATAGGTGGGGCTGTGACCAAATTGATGTATTGTGGTCAGAGTAAAGGCTGATTTATACTTCTGCGTTGGCCTTCTGCGTCCTTGTCCGCGTTGACGTGCAGTTACACATGCAGAGGGAGCATGTGTAGCCCTGAGGGAGGGGTTCTGGCAGACCAATCACAGCGCTTGCGGTCCGCGTAGAATCAGCGTGTTGTTACATTTTTGGAGAGGTGCACATCAGGGTACACCGTAGGCTATGCGTGCAACACACAGCCTACGACGTAGCATGGCGTACACTCGATGCAGAAGTATAAATTCGGCTTTAGATGACAATGGTGACACGTGCTAAATTTGGTGTCAATATGCCAAAGCACTGCAGAGATCCAGCCTCAGAGTCAGTTTGGCATCATGCCTCAACTTTGTTGACGTGATATAAGAAACTATCGACAAAAAATCCATACATTTTTGCCGGCATGGTCTGAAGATGATCTGACTCGAATTTGGTAAAAATCGGACAAGCGTTCTAGGAGTTCGAAAAAAAGTGTTTTTAAAGAAAATCAAAATGGTGGACAGGAAGTTTGACCGGACTATGGCAAAATTAGTATCTATGTTCTCGGCATGACCCAAGGAATCTATTAAGATTAGGAATATTTTATCACAATAGCCAAAAAACATCAAAATGTCAATCAAAAAATGTTTATTATTTTACATTTTATATAAGTTTTGACCACAAGGTGGCGCTGCCCCAAAACTTTTTAAGTACCATCAGTGCATGGTGCCAAAGACACATACCAAGTTTTGTGATGATATGCCAATGCATTCGTAAAATATAGCATTTTGCGACAAAATTCAAAGTGGCCATAGCTTTTTTGTCGGCATGGACTGAAGATGATAGGAGTTCGAAATAGTAGGTTTTTCTAAATGGTGGAAAAAAATTCATGATGGAAAATAATCGACTTGACATTCGAATCATCTTGAGTCAAGAATTTTGTTTCTAGCCCTTACGGTTCAAAAGTTATTAACATAAACGTGCAAATTTGGACAGTTGGTGGCGCTAGAGGGATTGAGTTAGAGACTCCAAATTTGCTATGGTGACAGTTCAGTCTGTCCTCTATCTGTGTGCCAAATTTCGTACCTTTCCCGCAAGCAGGTCTATGGGCTGCTATAGACTCAAGAGCGGAAGAAGAAGCGGAAGAATTATAAATAAGAAGAAGAACACTAACGATTACCATTGGTGCCTACTTTACATTCACATAGAAAACATAAATGCAGCCTTGGTGAGCAGAAGAGACTTCTTTCAAAAACATTAAAAAAATCTTACAGACCTCAAACTTTTGAACAAATTCAAATAATCTGACATGCTTAATTCACACAACACAATCACAAATAACAGCACAGGCCTCAATATTTGCTCCCCAACAGGAGTTTCTAAAACAGGGAGAGCCGACATCAGCGCGCTGCGATGAGCTGGAGTCGCTCGTGAAACGAGGCTGTTCGGACCCCAAGATCGAAAACCCTCGCGGCACCCAAAGGATCCTCAAGAACAAAGCAGTGACCCACCGCAAGAAAGGAGCGGAGAAACTTCGACCCGAGGACATCACACAGATCCAGCCTCAGAAGCTCAGCCTCAACCTCAGATCTGGTGCCTGCAGACTTTGTATCATAAGTCCTTGTTGGTTTTTATTGATTTGCACGTCATTTTGGGGATGCTAACACATTGTGAATGATTTGTTATTTCTGTAGGGGAACCTCAAAATATCAAGCTGAAGTTCAAGAGGGCTGAAGACTATCCCATAGACCTGTACTACCTGATGGACCTGTCCTACTCCATGAAGGATGACTTGGAGAACGTCAAGAATCTAGGGACTAGTTTGATGAAGGAAATGTCCAAGATCACCTCAGATTTCAGGATAGGTGAGAGTCTTACACTTTTTTGCTTTAAAATCTTGGTTCTATACTAGTTTTAACCCTGTAATAAGTCTGAAAAATTGTAATGCTGAAAATAATGTGACTCAAACTGAGCAAAAATATGCAATTTGTGATCATTTATATGGCAAAAAAGTATGATGAAATTCTAATTGCATGCAATGCAACAAAACATAACAAAATCAATGAGGTCTTTATAACTGTATAGAGACTACTTACATAAAATGCATATAAATATCAGTCACTCTATATCTACTATTAGTTTTTATTGTGGGGTCAAAACATACAGTATAATGCCATGCAATACAATGGTGATTGATAGATGTAGACAAATAAACCTTCCTCAAAAGCCTGATGATTATATTTGATACTTGCGTTTTAAAATTATTTTTCTATAAAATGATGTCTGGATAATCAAGTAAACCTAAGCTGCTTCAGTCCGATAATTATTCATCTTGAAATATTACTAATAATATAAAAGTGATTCTTATGTTGACTTCTTATGTATAAATCAGTAAAGATTTCACAGCAAAAAGACGTTTGTACAATCATACTAAAAGACTGATGAAAAGGTTGATATAAATGTGCGTATTAAATATGATACAGAAGGTGTTATAGAATTAAACATGTAATAACATTGTTATAAATGTTTAATATATATGTAATGATATAATATCTATCAGGGATACAGTATATTTTTTATAAAATGTATTTACACTGTACATCTGTACTTACAAATGTCCTACAAACCACATGTTGACTTTCACATATTAACATGTATCTTTCACATGTATCTTTCCATATTAACTCTTTCCCTGCCAGCGTTTTTTTTTTTTTTTAAGTTGCCAGGCAACGGCAGCATTTTTGATCATTTTCACAAAAGGTTCATGGCCCCCAGAATATTTTGTTGTATGAAATATCTGAACATGCATTATATCAAAAGAAAGAACAGAGCCTGTTTTATTCTAGCTTCATGCATTCTTTTTTTTATCAACACTTAAATATGGGTAAGTTTCATAAAAAAGCAACATTTTGAGCAAAAATCATGTTTTTGTCAAAGATTTTATCCAGATGGGATTCAGAACGATGGCCAAACACAGATGGAGTAGATGGAGTCCATCAACACCCCAAAGCTTCACAGTCCTAGAGCTCGTCCTGGGTCGATGTTTCATTCAGTAACATTAGGCAGTTTTGATTTATATGCCGTTTAATGTTGATGATCGCATTATTTTACATATGCATATGATTACATATGATATTGCTTATTTCTGCTTCTGCTTCTTCTTCGCCTCTGTTTTGATCTGGAGATTCAGTACTCTTTCAGAAGATGTGTATAGCGCCCCCTACCGTATAACAGTGAAAACACAGAAAGCCGGAAAATTCTGTCAATGGCAGGGAAAGAGTTAGAACAGACTCATAATTACTATAGTAATAAAAGACCTAATCAAAACTTTTATCGCACTGCCAAAGCCATTAGAGACACGAGCAGGCATGAATTTACAGCTTGGCTCATTTCCGGCTCATTCTTGGCAGGTTTCGGCTCTTTTGTGGAGAAGACCGTAATGCCGTATATCAGCACAACTCCAGCCAAGCTCCTGAACCCCTGCACTGGGGACCAAAACTGCACCAGCCCCTTCAGCTACAAGAACGTGCTGAAACTCACCAGCAACGGGCAGCAGTTCAACAGTCTGGTGGGAAAACAGCAGATATCTGGCAACCTCGACTCACCCGAGGGAGGATTTGATGCCATCATGCAGGTTGCCGTCTGTGGAGTGAGTATAAAACAACTGGAGGAGGGTTTGCTCTGTTTGTACATTATTGATAAAGTTTATTTACTATGCACTGAGAATATTGGCCAGTTGCATAAACTGCTTAGACTAGTCATAAGAGTTAGTCATCTCATTTTTTTCTTCAAGACTGGTCCTAACTTCAGTTAAATTGGTCTAATTTGAATAGGAATAGTCAGACTGATTGTGTAGCCAGAGCTTCAGACTGACGGCAGAAGGTCTGGGCTCCATCGCAGCTTTCATTGGCCAAGGACCGCCCAGAGGCCGTCTGACTGACATGTAACGCAACCAATCACAGTTTGTTTGTTCCGCGTCATGTTGGGCGTGAAAATGTAACTTCGATATACCTACAATAACAGACCGGCGTGTAAAACTCTTGGACATATTTTATGCCGCAAATTTTACATACTTTAGCATTTAGTTGATCCTGGTAAGTGCTCATTATCACAGTTGTAAACACGAGGACGTTCTTTTTCCATGAGGGGGTTTGGCTTCACGGCATTTGTGTGTCGTGTCGTACAGTGCTTGCGTGTCGTATAGTGCTTGCGTGTGTCGTGTCGTATAGTGCTTGCATGTGTCATATAGTGCTTGCGTGTTTCGTATAGTGTTTGCGTGTGTCGTATAGTGCTTGCGTGTGTCGTGTCCTATAGTGCTTGCGTGTGTCATATAGTGCTTGCGTGTTTTGTATAGTGTTTGCGTGTCGTATAATGCTTGCGTGTGTCGTATAGTGCTTGCGTGTAGTATAGTGCTTGCGTGTGTTGTATAGTGCTTGCATGTGTCGTATAGTGCTTGCGTGTGTCGTATAGTGCTTGTGTGTGTCGCATAGTGCTTGCGTGTGTCGTATAGTGCTTGCGTGTGTCGTATAGTGCTTGCGTGTCGTATAGTGCTTGCGTGTGTCGTATAGTGCTTGTGTGTGTCGCATAGTGCTTGCGTGTGTCGTATAGTGTTTGCGTGTGTCGTATAGTGTTTGCTTGTGTCGTATAGTGCTTGCGTGTGTCGTATAGTGCTTGCGTGTGTCGTATAGTGCTTGCGTGTCGTATAGTGTTTGCGTGTGTCGTATAGTGCTTGCGTGTGTCGTATAGTGCTTGCGTGTGTCGTATATAGCATTTGCGTGTGTTGTATAGTGCTTGCGTGTCGTATAGTGTTTGCGTGTGTCGTATAGTGCTTGCGTGTGTCGTATAGTGCTTGCGTGTGTCATATATAGCATTTGTGTGTGTCGTATAGTGCTTGCGTGTCAAATAGTGTTTGCGTGTGTCGTATAGTGCTTGCGTGTGTCGTATATAGCATTTGCGTGTGTCGTATATAGCATTTGCGTGTGTCGTATAGTGTTTGCGTGTGTCGTATAGTGCTTGCGTGTGTCGTATAGTGTTTGCGTGTGTCGTATAGTGTTTGCGTGTGTCGTATAGTGCTTGCGTGTGTCGTATAGTGCTTGCGTGTGTCGTATAGTGTTTGCGTGTGTCGTATAGTGCTTGCATGTCGTATAGTGCTTGTGTGTGTCGTATAGTGCTTGCGTGTCGTATAGTGTTTGCGTGTGTCGTATAGTGCTTGCGTGTGTCGTATAGTGTTTGCGTGTGTCGTATAGTGCTTGCGTGTGTCGTATAGTGCTTGCATGTCGTATAGTGCTTGTGTGTGTCGTATAGTGCTTGCGTGTCGTATAGTGTTTGCGTGTGTCGTATAGTGCTTGCGTGTGTCGTATAGTGCTTGCATGTCGTATAGTGCTTGTGTGTGTCGTATAGTGTTTGCGTGTGTCGTATAGTGTTTGCGTGTGTCGTGTAGTGCTTGCGTGTGTCGTATAGTGCTTGCGTGTGTCGTATAGTGCTTGCGTGTCGTATAGTGTTTGCGTGTGTCGTATAGTGCTTGCGTGTGTCGTATAGTGTTCGTGCGTGTCGTATAGTGCTTGCGTGTCGTATAGTGTTTGCGTGTGTCGTATAGTGCTTGCGTGTCGTATAGTGTTTGCGTGTGTCGTATAGTGCTTGCGTGTGTCGTATAGTGCTTGCGTTTGTCGTATAGTGCTTGCGTGTGTCGTATAGTGTTTGCGTGTGTCGTATAGTGTTTGCGTGTGTCGTATAGTGCTTGCGTGTGTCGTATATAGCACTTGCGTGTGTTGTATAGTGTTTGCGTGTGTCAGTTAACCTCTAGACAGCGCTGGGAGATCCAGAGAGAGCGCGTTTGACTTTGCTGCAATATTAATACGAATGTAGTATATAATTTAACAGTGTGAATGACTGCTACATTCGTATAGTGTTTACGTGTGTCTCGACAGTTACAAATAAAGCTCATAGAGCAAACTTATCAATCATCTTGATGGATGACGCAGAGGAAACCCTGACCAATAAGAGGACAGCTTTGAAATGTTGCCTTGTGAAAGCGAACTGAACCAAGAAAATGCAACATTGTAACAAATTAAGTCCCTGTTTTGGAACACAACAAACGATCTATAGGTGTGAACACACCCTTAGACTAATCTTAAAAGTTAGTCATCTAATTGTTTTCTTTAAGACTGGTCCTAACTTCTAAGTCTGTTAGATTGGTCTTATAGGAAAATTAAGACTGATTACTTCTTCTCTGACTGCTAGTTGGTCAAACTAGTCAAAAGAAGTTAGGCTAGGCTAAGGCTATGCAACTGGTAGTATTATATGTCCTTATTTGATTATTTTCTAACTTTATTAGTGGAAAAATGTAAATGCTACCCTAGTATGCCGTCTTTAATTCATTTGTGTCCTCAGTCTGTTTTTGTACTTTCAGCTCACTCTTTGTATCCCTTGGCCTCATTTTTCTCCTTCTTCCTGTTTTTTTTCTCTCTCTCTCAGGACCACATCGGCTGGAGAAACGTCACCCGTTTGCTGGTGTTCTCTACTGACGCAGGTTTCCATTTTGCCGGAGATGGCAAACTTGGTGGAATCGTGCTTCCCAATGATGGGAAATGCCACTTAGAAAACAACATGTACACGATGAGCCATTATTATGTATGTATATGACATTTTCTGGCAAGGCCGTAAAACCATGCCTTGAACATTTGGGTGGACAACAAAAAAGTTTCTAGATTTTTTGGGGGGGTGGAGAGAGATGCTGTCACAAATGTAATGGTGCTTTTGATGAAAGGTATTTAAGAAATAAAGGATTTAAATGGAATAAAGAAAAAGAAAGAACTTGAATCTATTGTGAAGTAATGCATTTGAACCATTTGCAAATAATATTTTATTTTAACCCTCATGTTGTGTTTGGGACCCAGAGAGGATTTTCCCGTCCTCGAAAATTCTAGTTAATGTTATTGCATTGGACTCAAATTTACTGACTTCACTCACCCAGAGTCCAACAACTTCCAAAACATTTTTTGATACATTTTGTCATTTTTGACCAGGAACACCACAAGTGTTATAGGGCACGATGTAAATTATGTATTATGTAAATAATAGGCTATTTTTAATTCAAAATGGTAAGGTTTGACAAAAAAAAACCCGCTCAATGTCTATGGTGGTTACAGCCCTGTTTTCTGGTGATTTTTAGACCAGACTATTGGATGTTTGACTCATATCTTTCCTGACTAGGATTACCCCTCCATTGCCCACCTGGTTCAAAAACTGAGTGAAAATAACATCCAGACCATCTTCGCCGTTACAGAAGAGTTCCAGCCTGTTTACAAAGTAAGTCCATAGATGATTATCTTAATGATGTGTATGAAAGCGTGTGTGCATGACCAGGAACACTCTGTTTTTGTCTGTCTGGAGCCTGTAGTTTCTTTCCCTGTTAGAATTTTTTTGTATTTTGTCAAAGAGAAGCCAACTTTTTGATTTGTAACCGTTTCCACCTGGTCTGTCTCTTTCCACACTAGTCAAAACTTATGAAACTTTGTGGTTTCAAAGCCTAAATGCTACACTGCAAAAAAATGCTTTTCTTACTTAGTATTTTTGTCTTGTTTCTAGTCCAAATCAAGATGCTTTTACTAGATAAAAAATCTAAATGAAGCGGGTTTTTGCTTAAAACAAGCAAAATGATCTGCCAATGGGGTGAGAAAAATAATCTTGTTTCTGTTTGGGACAGTAATAAGAAACAAGATTTCAATCAGAAACAAGATTATTTTTCTCACCCCATTGGCAGATCATTTTGCTTGTTTTAAGCAAAAACTCGCTTCATTTTGATTTTTTTCTCCAGAAAAATCTAGTAAAAATTTAAGAATGTTTAGATGTATTTAGACTGGAAACAAGAGAAAAATACTAAATAAGAAAATAATTTCTTTGCACACTGAGTCCGAAATGTTTGTATGCGTTTTTTCGTATTCGTCATCCGATGGCTCTGAATTGTCAAAACCCCTCTCAAAATGCTTCCTACGGATGCAAAAAAAAAAAACCCAAAACCGATTTTTTTTATGACTGAGGAAAAGTTTCGAAAGCAGTGTGTAAACGTGATTGACACAACGTGAAGTCGTATTTCTTTTTTTACTTTTCTAAGTAATCAGGCTTATGATATTCACCTGCTGGATGATAAAACAGATGAAAAAATCCCATAGACTTGCATTGAAAGAGCCGTATCTAGAGACAAGACTATGTGTTACAAATGGATGAATTGTGTAATGAAATACCATCTCAAATACAGAGAGCCTGAAACTCTCAGGCATCTGAACAGTTTAAATCCAACTTCTCTGTTTTTGGAAAGCCACAACCCCAGGATAGTTTCCCGGCTTGGAATGATCCAGACGGCAAACTCATAATTTATAGTTCCTGTCTGCTGTTTAAAGGCCCTGTTGTAAAGCAAACACTCCGAGTCCCTGTGCTTAAGATCCATGAATGTTTTTCCTATTGTTTTTCCACAGGAACTTAAAAACCTGATTCCAAAGTCTGCAGTGGGAACGCTTTCAGCAAACTCCAGCAATGTTATCAATCTTATTGTGGATGCCTACAATGTGAGTAGATAAAGTTTCTTTATACAGTAGTGGCCAAAAGGGATGTCTGGAGGGGATATTTGTTTTTAATGACCCTACAAGTTTCGTTAAGGAAGATATTCTTGAGGGAAGAACAAAACACTGAACTTGGTTAATCGGACATAATTAGTGTGCATAGGAAAATAAAAAGCTCTCAGGAAAAAGCAAACATTGACTACAACATTATCAGTTATTAATATGTCATTGGTTCTCTCTTGTTTTTGCACGTATTCATAATTTCTTTGTATGACAGCAATTTAGCATGTTTCATTGCGTTATTATTATCACAAATAAAACAATTGACTCCAAGCACAACTACGCAATATGACTACAGTCTTTAACACATCTTTAATAATATTTGAATGAAGGGTGGAGATTTTCTCACTTTTGGCCTCTACTGTTAACATCTATCTGGACTGATGTATGTTCTCTCCGTCTCTCTCAGTCTCTTTCCTCAGAGGTGATCCTCGAGAACAGTAAGCTTCCCGAGGGAGTGACTATCACCTATCAGTCGCGCTGTAAAAACGGAATCGTGAACGAGGGAGAAAATGGCCGGAAGTGCTCTAACATCTCTATCGGAGACGAGGTGAGGCCAGATCAGCATGATGTTAAATGCATCAGAAACCTGTCGCCTGTTGTTTCTAAATCTTTTTCTGTTTGCAATGAATTCCCAGGTGTCGTTCAACATTAACATCACAGCTCAAGGCTGCCCCAAACAAGGCAAACCGGAAACCATTAAGATCAAGCCCTTGGGCTTCACTGAGGAGGTCGAGATCGTACTCAACTTCATTTGCGAGTGTGAATGTCACAAGCACGGGATCAAGAACAGTGACATGTGCCATAACGGCAATGGGACGTTTGAGTGCGGAGCCTGCAGGTGAGACTGTCCTCAAATAACAAACCAACAGGCAAAAATGCATCTTTGTTTAATGGCTAAATTACATGTTATGTTTCCTGGAAGGTGAAGCAGATGCTGTGCTTATATACAGGGCCTAAAACTAACTTTTTGCCACGCCTGCCAATGGCCGGTGACTTAAGAAAACCTTGTTTTTTTACCGGCCATGAAAATGTTTTTGCAAAAACAGGCAGTAATGACACCAACATTTCAATACGACAGCTAAAATCACTAACCTTACTAATATAAATGTAAAACATTATTAAAGACAAGTAAACAGTCAGTAATAAAAAAGAACAAATAATCAAATTACAAGCAAAAGCACAAATGAATACAATATAACAAAGATACAAATTAAATAAATAATGCTTTTCAGGTTTTTCAGGTAGGTCTGACGGTAGTTAATAGACATTTAATAAAGTAAGCAAATGTAAAATAACTGCATAGTTTTCACAGTATAAATTAAACATTCTTATTAATTAATCCTTATGAAAGTTATTCAGTCAAGAACAGTGAGTGGTTTTTTCTTTGTCTTTAGTGATTAACATTAAAAACACAGGGTCCGATCACACACCCGGCGCAATGTGACGTCAGGCGCGACGCAAGTGTTTTTTGCTAGTTTCAGCCCGACGCAGTTCTCATGTTCACGTCCAGCTCCACGTTGTTTAAATATCAAATGCACTGGCGCATCTGTTCACCCATGGGCGTCTGGTCTGAACACCAGGTGTGTTCAGGAGCATTGTTGCAACTGGCTTTTAAAGGGAATGGGAGATGAGACTCTGATTGCACGTTACACGCAAAACACACCCGTGACTCATTAAGAGACTAGGGACAACCCTTTTGGACCATGAGCCTGGCGCGCCGACCATACGTTTTAATGCGTTTATGAAACACATGATACATATGCGTTTATTTTTACTCACTATTTTTTGACAATTTTCTGTGAATTTGTCCACTCAGTTGCAAGAAGACATGAAAGAGAGCTCAGTATTCACGTGCTGTCTGAGACGCAGCTGTTTGGACGAGATGTGTGCGTACACAAAACTTACCACACAGAGCATGAGTAACAGAATAAGCTCCCTTTCGCGTCTTCTTGTCAAAGCTTAAACTTTTGCTACGATGAAGCACTGACCCGTCAATTGTCCCGAGTGTCGTTCACGTTTGTTCATGTTTTAATGCATTGTTACAATTCATAAAAATGTTACCGGCCACTTGGCGAGTGACACTTGGCGAGTGTTTTATTTACTCCCCAACGCCGATTTTTACTTGCATTTGGCGCTTGGCGAGTGTTAATTTTAGACCCTGTTTATATATATATATATATATATATATGTGTGTGTGTGTGTAGTTTAGTCGTGAAACTCTATATATGGCGCACACTGATTGGCCTCTGCTGATCCTGCAGCCAATAAGGTTGTTTGCTCAACATTTACATAGTCTGGTTCAGTGTTTGCCGTAAGTTCCTCTGAACCCCTCCACCTCCCCAGCTCCACCTGCCTAGATCTGATACAGGATTCATGTTTGTGTGTTTATGCAGCAGCAGCAGATCTTACATGCTCACAGCTGCGTCTCTGCGTTTCTAATAGCAAGTCCATTCTTGCGCTGCAGCTCTGCTTTTACTATTTATATTTTTTACAAATCTTAAACTCATTTTCTTTCAGTTAGCTGCTGAGGCAACATTTTCTATTTTTCTAGTTTTATAATCTAATATTAATATTTTATTTTATTTCAATTTTGTTTCAATTAATGAAAATGATTTTTAATAGTTTTAGTTAAAAATTACAACAATTAATAATGCTGCATGAAATTAAGCCTGCTATAGGATGATTTTTAATAAACATTCTCATTACATATACAATAAACAATGCAAATAATAATAAAAAATGTCATTCACATTATCATAATGGTCCAGATAATTTTATTATGCTTTATTGTAATTCTCATTACTCACATAATACCATAATTTACTGCATTACTGTAAAAATATAATACAGAGTGATTTATTTAAATCAGCATACATTATAATCACAATACATTTTTATACATTTATACAAAATGTGTACATTAGAAATATAAATGTTTGCGTTATTGAGAATACAGTTTTTGTTGATTTTAGGGTTAAATATGACACTGAATCTTTGATGTAAAACATCTTTTTGCACTTGTTTGGATATTAGCTGTCAGAAAGGTCTTTCTACATGAGTATGTGTGAGCCGTGTTCTCAGTTCTCATTGTGTCCTTTCAGGTGCAATAAGGGACGTGTGGGCAGGCAGTGCGAATGCCGGAAAGATGAGGTGTCCACCGAGGACCTGGACAAGAACTGCCGCAAGGATAACGGCACGGACATCTGCAGCAATAACGGCGAGTGCGTGTGCGGCACCTGCGAGTGCAAGAAGAGGGAGAATCCCGAAGAACGCTACAGCGGCAAATTCTGCGAGTGTGACAACTTCAACTGCGACCGCTCCAATAATAAACTCTGCGGAGGTACTGAAACAGGAAGCTTTTTATTTTTTTAGACTGCCAATGCATCACTCAACAGACAGGAAAAGGAGTTGTAAACGGGCAGAAAGCAGGCAGATAAAGGAGGTTGATGTGATCTTTTTCCTGTAGGACACGGCCGCTGTGAGTGTAGGGTGTGCATCTGTGACGCTAACTACACCGGAAGCGCGTGCGACTGCTCTCTGGACACCTCCACCTGCTTAGCCTCCAACAAGCAGATCTGTAACGGCAGAGGGATGTGCGAGTGCGGCACCTGCAGGTGCACCGACCCCAAGTTTCAGGGGCCCACCTGTGAGATCTGCCCCACCTGCCCTGGAGTCTGTACTGAGCACAAGTCAGTGAAACACACGACATCTGTGCACTGAATGTGTGACATGTTACGCTACACTCAGTGCATGCACCATTTCAATGTTTAAAATGTAGCACAACATATGCTGGTGCCCAAAAAATATTAGGGATGCACCGATATGAACATTTTGCCCGATACCGATAATTCTTTGTATTTGAAAGCTGATAACCGATATATTAGCTGTTAAATCTAAATCCAAATTTGTATATAATTTTTGAGAGCCTGATTACAAAAACAAAAGTCTCACCATTTAAATCCATGTCCCAAACACATTATATGATGTTCTCATTATAATGTTATGTAGCCGATATGACAGACGTTGCTCTGAACTGTATTTGCCTTTTTGAAGTGACTTCAATCATATTTCAAGCAATTCAAAACCATCATGTTGAACAGTGCGCATCCGAAGTGTCTCAGCTGAAGAGACTTGAAGCTTTAATATACTGGCCAAAATTACTTATCGTTGCCAATAACGATAACATTAAAAATGAACATATATCAGCTGATACTGATATGGTGGTCAATATATCATGAATCCCTAAAAAATATCAAAAGGTTTCTGGCCAAAATATACAGAATATATGCTCAATATATGATGGAAAAAGCACAGCTTAACACAGCTTAACACTTGTCCGAGGACCTGGACAAGAACTGCCGGATTGTATACAACAATGGCCGTCGGGAAGCAAGAATCAATCTTTTTATATCGTATAGTGTGTCATAAGCTATTTCCATCCACCTATTTTGATGCGCATTTTGGGATATTGCATAAAAAACTGCTGGATGGAAATGCCAAGATCCGCATACATTTAAAAAAACATTTTTTATCTGATAAGAAAACATGCGCATAAACTATGATGGAAACACATTTACCGAATAAATCCCTTGATGCACATAAAAAAAAATCATGTGACCGCGCGTCACAGGCTTCTCCTATTTTTCTTAGTGATATTTAGCAGCAGTTTATCAGGAAGTGATGATTTTGTTCTCTTCGACTCACTGGATGGAAACGTTGCTTTATTCGCAATGCAATATTCCAATTTTCCGCACAGGTTAAATTCGCAACTTTGGATGGAAACATAACTATAGTGGACGACAACTGACGGTGCATCGGCTGCGCTTCACGACAGAAAGACTAGCATGTTTCGTTTTTTCCGGTCCTCCATGACGGGTTCCGGCACATCTGTGACATTGACCAATAGGAGCACAGAAGCTCTTCCGTACACAGCTTTCAAACAAGAGATAGACGATGGTATTGGTGCTGCTAGGTGGAGTTATGCAATGGAGGAAAGAGTAAAAAAAGATAAATGCTGACGAACGTTAGCGGAGGCGCTTCAACAACTTGATGAGTACTGGAATTAGCATTAAGCTAACACGCCACTTCAGTAGCCATTCGCTGCGTCCGAAACCAAATACTTCTCTACTAAATAGGCTAGTATGTGAAAAACAGTACTGCAACAGGGTAGTGTAGTGTATCCGAATACATAGTAAAAACAGCAGGTCAAAGTCCCCGGATGACCTACTACTTCTGGTGAGATTCTGAAGTGTGCATCTGCTGGACACTTTACTATCCCATGAGGCCACAGGAGAGGATTTATGAATGTCAGTGACGCAACTGAAGCTGGTAGATCACAGATCACGTGACAGTAACAAAATGGCAGATGTAGGTCTGGATTTCATTCATACTACTATATTCATACTATATAGAACATACTTTATTAATGTTTGCAAAGTAAATTCTAATTCAGATGTAGTGCCTACTCAGACAGTACATGATTTCGGATGCAGCGATTGTTTGTTTACGCTCTTGTTTCCGGAAATCAGTCACTAGTTCCACCTTCGCGATGACATTACGCGCATCGTTAAAGACAGCTAGCATTGATTGGTCGGGAAGTAACATGTTTCTTGTCCACTACACAACAAGAATTTAGGAAACAAAACAGACAAAAATTGTGTAGTCTGAACCCGGCACAAGTAAACAGTAAAAAATTATTGTTGGTTGAACTTAAAAAAGTAAGTAATCTGGTTGCCTTAAAATGTTGAGTTTATTAAAACAAAAAATTTGAGTTTAAACAAATCAACCGAAACTCAAAATATTGGTAACACTGTATAATAACTGCATGCGATGAATCATTAGTTAAGCATTAGTAAATAGTTTATCATTTATAAAGCATTAATAGACATTAATAAGCAGTTTATAAATACAGCTCTAAATGCTTTATTCTTTAGCATATCTATAATGTGTTTAATATTTGTATTTTCATACTTTATTAATGATCAATTTATCATTTCTAAATTAAGTATTACATTATTTACAAACCAGTTATTTAGGAGTTGTCAGTGGTTCATAAGATCATTTAGAAAATGTTAAGGATTAATAAACTATTTAAATATACATGTATGCATCTTATTATTTAGACATATAGTAATAGTTACTCAGTGTGTTAATAAATGCTTTATTCACATGTATTCCTACTGTATTTCATGATTAATTCAGGTAGTTATGAAACATTTAATAGTTGTGAACTATTTTTGTGAGCTCATCTAAAGTGAGGACTATTAATGCCTCGGAAAGCTTTTACAAAAGAGATTTAAAGGCTCAGTTTTCTTCTGAACAGAAAAAGGAAGCAAACACAACACAAACATAACTTAGATTCAAAATATGATGAATCTAAGTGAATTTGACAAAAAGAAAAAGTTCACAAAACAAAAATTCTGTGTGTATATTAGTCATATATTTTATAAAATATTTTTAAATATATTTTCAGATATTCCATCCAAAAGTTTGTTTTTTTGAAAGAAACTTTCTCTTCTGCTCACCAAGGCTGCATTTATTTGATCAAAATACAGTAACAACAATAATATTGTGAAAGTTTATTAGATTAGATTAGATTCAACTTTATTGTCATTACACAAGTACAGGTACGAGGCAACTAAATGCAGTTTGGGTCTAACCAGAAGTGCAATAGCAGCAAGTGCAAGACATGAATATGTACTGAATAAATATAAAGATGGCTATTACTATAAATAGAATTTACAGATAGATATGTACTGAATATAATATACAGATGGATGTTGCTATAAACAGTTTGCAGATAGATATATACTGAACAGAATTTACAGATAGATATGTACTGAATATATATACAGATGGCTATTATTGTAAACAGAATTTACAGATAGATAGATATATACTGAATATATATACAGATGGATATTACTATAAGCAGAATTTACAGATAGATGTATATAATGATATGTTAGGCTAAGATGGGCAGTATAGCAATGAACGATATAGTGCAAATGAGCATATTCTAGTTAGGTAGTAGTGCAAGATGCATATATGTACAGGTGTTACTGTAGTAACAGTCGATAGTGCAAATGAGCATATTCCAGTTAGGTAAGTAGTGCAAGATGCATATATGTACAGGGGTTACTGTAATAAACAGTCGATAGTGCAAATGAGCATCCAGTAGTGCAAATAACAAGTGAAGGCAGATGTGAGGGGGAGAGGAGGGTTATCAGTATATAGGGGGAGTGGGATCAACAAGGGTTAGAGTTCAATAAGGAGACAGTTCTGGGAAAAAAACTGTTCTTTAGTCTGCTGGTCCTGGTCCGGAGGCTGGGTGAGAGGAGTCCTTATTACAATCTAAAATAACAGTTTTTTTTATGTAATTTATTCGTGCCATGAAAAACTGTGCAGTAACTATGGTGGTTTATACATTGTTTGTCAATATCAGCCGTATTTCTTTGCAGAGATTGTAAGCAAAGCAATATTACCATTTAAACTCTCACTAATAAATATCTTTCCCTTCTCTTTTGTTCCACGTTCACGACTCTTTTCCTGTGGCAGGGAGTGTGTGCAGTGCCGGGCATTCGGCACCGGAGAGAAGAAAGACACGTGTGAGAGAGACTGTAGCTACTTTAACCTCATCAAGGTGAAGGACAGAGATAAACTCCCGCAGCCGGTGCAGGCCTTCCCTCTCATGCACTGTAAGGAGAGAGACGCCAACGACTGCTGGTTCTACTACACCTACGCCGTCAACAACAACACCGAGAAGGAGGTGCATGTGGTGGAGGCTTTAGGTGAGGCTCCATTTTGAAATATCGGAGTTTGTAAAATTGTATCATTCAAAAATCCCAGTCTTAATTTGTATGTGCTGTGTTTGGCAGAGTGTCCGGCGGGTCCTGACATCATTCCCATCGTGGCGGGTGTGGTCGCAGGCATCGTTCTGATTGGTCTAGCTCTGCTGCTGATCTGGAAGCTGCTCATGATCATTCACGACCGCCGCGAGTTCGCCAAGTTTGAGAAAGAGAAGATGAATGCCAAGTGGGACACGGTATGATAAAAATAGCAAGTTTTAACTCTATTCATAAAACTGGACCAAGATGCTTCCTTCAAGTTTTCAATATGTCCAAAATTCCCAGATTGTTTCATCAGAAGTGTCGTTTTCCTGTTTAAGAGCGCTCCGTTTTTAGGGAAGCTGTCGTGACTTTAAGGCAGCTGTGGAACTGAAAGGAAAGGCTTTTGGATTTTCAAGGCCTCATTTTTCTGGGTGTGTCGTGGCCAGTTGAGGTCAGTGTGGATGATTTGCTGCTGCCCTCTGCTGGTTCACTGTACACACGTCACCCTTGTGAAACTGAAGTGCACTTCACTGAATTGAGTGTGCACTTGTAGTGTACTTCAATTCTTAAAAGTTTATTTTTAAAAATCTGTACTTGCAGATATTAAATTAATTATATATTCATTAATTGTATAATTAATTAATTAATTAATTAATTAATTATATTCATATTAAATACATTTTAAGTTTTTTATTGTGTTTTAAAGGGATAGTTCACCCAAAAATGAAAATTACCCCATGATTTACTCTCCCTCAAGTCATCCTAGGTGTATATGACATTCTTCATTCAGACGAACACAAGAAGAGTTATATTAAAATATTGTCCTGGCTCTTCCAAGCTTTATAATGGCAGTGAATGGCTGTTTCTGTTTTGAAGTCCATAAAAGTGCATCCATCCATTATAAAAGTGCATCCATCCATTATAAAAGTGCATCCATCCATCATAAAAGTGCATCTATCCATCATAAAAGTGCATCCATCCATCATAAAAGTGCATCTATCCATCATAAAAGTGCATCCATCTATCATAAAAGTGCATCCATCCATCATAAAAGAGCATCCATCCATCATAAAAGTGCATCTATCATTATAAAAGTGCATCTATCCATCATAAAAGTGCATCTATCATCATAAAAGTGCATCCATCCATCATAAAAGTGCATCTATCCATCATAAAAGTGCATCTATCATTATAAAAGTGCATCTATCCATCATAAAAGTGCATCTATCATCATAAAAGTGCATCCATCCATCATAAAAGTGCATCTATCCATTATAAAAGTGCATCTATCATCATAAAAGTGCATCTATCATCATAAAAGTGCATCCATCCATCATAAAAGTGCATCTATCCATTATAAAAGTGCATCCATCCATCATAAAAGTGCATCTATCCTTTATAAAAGTGCATCCATCATCATAAAAGTGCATCCATCCATCATAAAAGTGCATCTATCCATTATAAAAGTGCATCTATCATTATAAAAGTGCATCTATCCTTCATAAAAGTGCATCTATCCATTATAAAAGTGCATCTATCATCATAAAAGTGCATCCATCCATCATAAAAGTGCATCTATCCATTATAAAAGTGCATCTATCATCATAAAAGTGCATCCATCCATCATAAAAGTGCATCTATCCTTTATAAAAGTGCATCCATCCATCATAAAAGTGCATCTATCCATTATAAAAGTGCATCTATCCATCATAAAAGTGCATCTATCCTTTATAAAAGTGCATCCATCCATCATAAAAGTGCATCCATTCATTATAAAAGTGCATCTATCCATCATAAAAGTGCATCCATCCATTATAAAAGTGCATCCATCCATCATAAAAGTGCATCCATCCATCATAAAAGTGCATCCATCCATTATAAAAGTGCATCTATCCATTATAAAAGTGCATCCATCCATCATAAAAGTGCATCCATCCATCATAAAAGTGCATCTATTCATTATAAAAGTGCATCCATCCATCATAAAAGTGCATCTATCCTTTATAAAAGTGCATCCATCCATCATAAAAGTGCATCTATCCATCATAAAAGTGCATCTATCATCATAAAAGTGCATCCATCCATCATAAAAGTGCATCTATCCTTTATAAAAGTGCATCCATCCATCATAAAAGTGCATCCATCCATCATAAAAGTGCATCTATGCATTATAAAAGTGCATCTATCCATCATAAAAGTGCATCTATCCTTTATAAAAGTGCATCCATCCATCATAAAAGTGCATCCATTCATTATAAAAGTGCATCTATCCATCATAAAAGTGCATCCATCCATTATAAAAGTGCATCCATCCATCATAAAAGTGCATCCATCCATCATAAAAGTGCATCCATCCATCATAAAAGTGCATCCATCCGTCATAAAAGTGCATCTATCATCATAAAAGTGCATCCATCCATCATAAAAGTGCATCCATCCATCATCAAAAGTGCATCTATTCATTATAAAAGTGCATCCATCATAAAAGTGCATCTATCCATTATAAAAGTGCATGTATCCATCATAAAAGTGCATCTATCCATTATAAAAGTGCATCTATCATCATAAAAGTGCATCCATCCATTATAAAAGTGCATCTATCCATTATAAAAGTGCTCCACACGGCTCCGGGGGTTAACCCTCTGAGCCCTGAGGTGTTTTGACATGCCCTGACATTTGAGCTTATTTCTGTTACTTGTAACATTTTCATGGCTAAGGTCTGATTACACTGTATTCAGCACAAACTCTGCTACAGTAATATGTGAGCAGCATGTATGTAAAAGTTTGTAAATTTTTAAAAAGTTTAATGCTGTTTTTTTACTTCTATTCATCAAAGAATCCTGAAAAAATGTACACAACTGTTTTCAACATTTTGGATTTGTCATTACAGTAGTCTATCACCGTGAATGTCATAGTGATTTGTTTGCAATATAATCTACAAATGCATACACAAACAGATGTTCCTGCCACGTTTAAAGGCATTTTACTCACACACACCTAGTTTGCAGGACAAACTTAACCCGCAAACTTAACGCTCCCATGGTGTCTCCCGTTGCTAGCAGACAATAAACGGGACAAGGGAGGTCACGTACGGGACATTTAGGCCCAATAAACGGGACGTCCCGGCTAATACGGGACAGTTGGCAACCTTTTATATCATGCTGTGTTTAATATTATAGAGCATATCAATATCCTCATGTCATACGTGTATCTTTATTTAGCATTGAAAGGTTGCCTACCTGTCCACATTTCATATTTCAAAATGTTTCCATTGATTTCACACATTTTAGTCTGGCAATACCTCAACTAGTAGCTTACAATGTGAAGTTTATGCATCAATAACGCTAATATAAGTGAGAAGAAATGTTTTACCTTAAAATTCTCATGTTAAAATCGCGTTCTTCTTCTGAGGCAAATCTTACATAAACTCACAGCGTGTCTTCCAAACTCATGAAAATCAGAAGAATGATGAAGCTGATTCTTTGTTTTGAGGAGATGGGGGCGTTTACAGGTTTGCTTCCTTCCTCGTGGATGACTTGCATGTGAATCGCTTTGCGCACGTGGGTGTGGTCACATTAAAGCTAATGAGGCTCCGCTTGAGGAACTGGACCTCTCGTTGCTTTCATACGGATTACATAAACAGAGAATATTAGTTTTTTATATAAATTACTTAAGTAGACAAGCTTTATAAATAGATATCTGTCGTGTGTGTGGCTGAGTTACAGTTCATTTTCAGACACATTTCATGGTGGACTTCACGGGGAGACAGACGGGAGAACGCGCCTCCTGTTTGTTTTTTTTATTTAGCGAAAACACAACATTTAGTTTTTATTTTGCGTGTTAATTTACAATGTCATGAGGAAAAATCCTGCAGAACGCGCGGGCGCGTTAGTTAGGTTCAGAGGGTTAATAAAGGCCTTCTGAAGAAAAATTTCCGTATTCAACTTACGGAAAAAGCGTAACTGGCGCGATAGCGTAGCGTTTTGAACCATGAGAGGCGCTACACTTTCTTCGTAAGTTGAATACGGAAGGCGGTCTGGCGGATATTTGACTTTATAACGTGTTAAATATGGATGTTTCTTTTTCAACAAACCCATGGATTCGCTTCAGAAGGCATTTATTAACCCCCGGAGCCGTGTGGAGCACTTTTATAATAGATGGATGCACTTTTTTTTGGGCTTCAAATTTTGGGCTGCCATTCACTGCTATTATAAAGCTTGGAAGAGTCAGGACATTTTTCCGGAAGAATGTCATATACACCTAGGATGGCTTGAGGGTGAGTAAATTATGGGATCACTTTCATTTTTGGGTAAGCTAACCCTTTAAAGACATGCTAAAGCACATGTAAAACATGTAAACATGCTAAAGCACATGTAAAGTACTTGATTATAAATAATAATCACATAAAGAGTTTTTTTTCGATATTACTTAATATATATTTTAAATGTACTAAATTTCAAATTCATAATTTCAGATGTGTAATTACAAATATTTTTACAAACTTCAATAGAAATGACATTAAAGTATATTTTAGTTTACCATAAATGCTTGTCAGATACATTCGGCAGTATTTTTAACTGTATTTCAAAGACAACAGAAGTAATTAAGAAATTACAAAACACCCTATAAAGTTCAGCTAATTGCATTTAATATAATTCTAAACTATAATACATTTTCATTTAATTGCAATTAACATTCAATTACGTGTCCGAATATATTACATTTCAAATCAAAATTAAGTATGTTCTTTTATAGTATATTATTACTCTTTTTAAAAGTTTGCTAAAGTGTACTACTTTTTCACAATGGTATTCTTAGGGCTTGTTTTGTTTTGAAAATTGTGGAATGGGGAAAAAACGCAAGGTCTCGAGACACGTTTTTTAAAAGTTGAACTGATTTTAACTTGAGCGCCACGTTTTTGAACGGCGGGTAATGCACGAGGTGCGAGCACATAGTTTATACACGTCTGTCTAGCATGTGTTTACATAGAAAAACTAAGGAAAAGTAGCGCATTGGAATGGAAAACACAGCCCCTTAAGCAAGCACAATTCAAACTCTGCTGATAAGCAGGAAATGAGGTATGGTGGTATTCAAAGCTGTGATACGGCACTTATTCAGTGGTGTAACAGGTACTTAAAAATTAGGATTTTTTTTTTTCAACTTTAAAATAAAAATCTTTAGAATTAGAAATAGTGTAAATCATTTAATTCATTCATTCATTTATTTATTAGATTCACACAAGAAATAATTTTTTTTAACTTAAACAAAGTGAAATGGAGCTTCAGACTACATTTTTACATTTTATGCTGTTACCCTCTCTTTCCCCGACAGCATTTTTTAAAAAGTTGCCAGGCACCGCCAGCATTTTTGATCATTTTCACAAACGTTTCATGGCCCTCAGAATATTATGTTGCATGAATATCTGAACATGCATTATATCAAAAGAAAGAATAGATTCTCTGCTTTTAAACAAACAAAAAAAAAATATTCTAGCTTCATGCATTCTTTTTTTATCTACATCTGAATGTTGGTAGTTTCATAAAAAAGCAACATTTTGAGCAAAAAAAACTGCATCCAGATCAGATTCAGAACAATAAGTGAAAACACGGAAAGCCGGAAATTTCCGTCACTGGCAGGGAAAGTGTTAAACCATCTTCATTTATGCTTCATTCTGTTGCTGAGGTCATCATTCAGTGTGCATGCTTCCCTCCTTTTCCATTCATGCTCATGAAATCCCTCCATCTTTTGTGTTCTCCATTTGTTGTCCATCATTCCAGCTCTTCTGTTGCTTCATCTGTCCTTGATCTGTTATCTGTCCCTTTCCACTCTCAGACAGAGAATCCCATTTACAAGAGCCCTATTAATAAATTCAGGAACCCAAACTATGGACGTAAAGCTGTGGCTCTATAAGTTTGTATATCTCAATCCTCTTTCTGCATGGCCTTTTTCCAGTGTGTGTGTGTGTGTGAGATAGAGTTTCTGAACCAGATCACCATTTTTCCATAATTTTGAACCATTTTTGTATGTATATTATTTATATCTAGTCCAGTCATGAAACTCTAGATGGCGCAGGCCGTCTGCAAGCAATCACATCATTACCGCATGGCACAAGCTGATTGGCTCTGCTGATCCTGCAGCCAATAAGATTGCTAGCTCACATTTAAGTAGTCTGGTTCAGTGTTTGCTCCTCTGAACCCCTCCACCTCCCCAGCTCCACCTGCCTAGATCTGATACAAAAGGTTTAAGCATTGGGTAAAAATCACTAATCGACTACAGCATGAGCATTGTACAGTGTTGTGCAATATTTAATCAGAGTTTAACTTAAAATTTTGCCTTTTCTTCACTGGATATCGATATGTTCATCAAAAAATGCTGTAAATAAATGTTATACACCGCATATCATGAGATATCATAATGACCACTGACAGGTGAATTGAATAACACAGATTATCTCTTCATCACGGCTCCTGTTAGTGGGTGGGATATATTAGGCAGCAAGTGAACATTTTGTCCTCAAAGTTGATGTGTTAGAAGCAGGAAAAATGGGCAAGCGTAAGGATTTGAGCGAGTTTGACAAGGGACAAATTGTGATGGCTAGACGACTGGGTCAGAGCATCTCCAAAACTGCAGCTCTTGTGGGGTGTTCCCGGTCTGCAGTGGTCAGGATCTATCAAAAGTGCTCCAAGGAAGGAACAGTGGAGAACCGGCGACAGGGTCATGGGCGGCCAAGGCTCATTAATGCACGTGGGGAGCGAAGGCTGGCCGTGTGGTCCGATCAAACAGACGAGCTACTGGAGCTCAGATTGCTCAAGAAGTTAATGCTGGTTCTGATAGAAAGGTGTCAGAATACACAGAGCATCTCAGTTTGTTGCGTATGGGGCTGCATAGCCGCTGACCAGTCAGGGTGCCCATGCTGACCCCTGTCCACCGCCGAAAGCACCAACAGTGGCACGTGAGCATCAGAACTGGACCACGGAGCAATGGAAGAAGGTGGCCTGGTCTGAGGAATCACGTGTTCTTTTACATCACGTGGATGGCCGGGTGCGTGGCTTACCTGGGGAACACATGGCACCAGGATGCACTATGGGAAGAAGGCAAGCCGGCGGAGGCAGTGTGATGCTTTGGGCAATGTTCTGCTGGGAAACCTTGGTACCTGCCATCCATGTGGATGTTACTTTGACACGTACCACATACCTAAGCATTGTTGCAGACCATGTACACCCTTTCATGGAAACGGTATTCCCTGGTGGCTGTGGCTCTTTCAGCAGGATAATGCTCCTGCCACAAAGCACAAATGGTTCAGGAATGATTTGAGGAGCACAACAACGAGTTTGAGGTGTTGACTTGGCCTCCAAATTCCCCAGATCTCAATCCAATCGAGCATCTGTGGGATGTGCTGAACAAACAAGTCCGATCCATTGAGGCTCCACTTCGCAACTTACAGGACTTAAAGGATCTGCTGCTAACATCTTGGTGTCAGATACCACAGCACACCTTCAGGGGTCTAGTGGAGTCCATGCCTCGACGGGTCAGGGCTGTTTTGGCAGCAAAAGGGGGACCAACACAGTATTAGGAAGGTGGTCATAATGTTATGCCTGATCGGTGTATAGCTGCATGTGTTGTTTTAAAGTTTTATCTGCACTTTCTTAGGGTGTAAATGCACTTAGATGACATTTTAAGGGTTGAATTGTACTGTATATTTGTTTCTTATTTAAAAAAAAAAATTTATTTGTATTCCTTTGTTCACAGGGAGAGAACCCCATCTACAAGAGCGCTGTCACAACTGTGATCAACCCCAAATATGAAGGCAAATAATGACATTGGTTTCACATGCAAGAATGTTTTGGAAGGGATGAGTGTGCAGAATTTTCCTTTAAATGGTTTATTTTCTCATTGTATTGTCATTCTTTTAGAGCAGTATTGTAGCTCTGGTTAAGGAAGTAGTATTTTATGAAGAACTGTCTGTCTCTCGTCCCTTGCAAACGTGTACAGGTTGTATAGTCTTTTTATTTACTCCAGTTTTTCTTCTTTTTAACCCTGTGTACATTCACACCTTCTCTTTTCGAACAGAACGGATCTTTGTGCCTTTGCATAAAGTGTTTAAGGGTTTCAGTTTAAATTGCAGACCCACCCGAAAGATTGCAAAAACTCATCAAATGCCATTTTAAAACATAACATGATTTTTTTTATATATCCTATCTGCATTCAAACGGCTTCATCATCGATGCTGTCAGTCATATGTTGGCATAAGAAAACTATGTGACCAGTGTATATGTGATTTTTAAACCTTTGGTTTGATATGCTGATAATCTATGCATATATGTTTACTGTCAGACACATCTTGTGTTTCATGTCTTTGTTTTTAGAAAGTTATTTCCCACGTATTCATGCTCTTAGAAACTCATTATGGCACGTCTTGTGGTCAGCTTTAATGTCTGTGTATTTTATGTGTTATGAAGGGTTATATGTTGAATTATTATGTGGCTCTTGACGAGTATCAGTGTATTCAGGTCAAATCCTGTAGTTTGTAGTCAATCGGTGTAGAAAGCCAAATGTCCTTAAACGCTCATTAGAAATAAGCATAATTATTGATACCTACAAATGAAATTTCAAATGTTTTCAGATAGTATATTTAAAATAAAACAGGAAGTTGTAATCACACGTTTGAAGCTTTTTGCTACACCAAATGTGGAGAAAATGAAGAATTAGAGTATAGTTTTGTTTTCTAAAGTTCATATCATATGCTCAAAGGTACTACGTCCCTGTATTCTTTTATTTGGACATAATAAGCAGACTCAGTCATTTAAAGCTATTGGAAAGCTTGACAAAATAATAAATATGAAGCTGAAGGATGATAACCAGAGATTTACTGCCACAGCACCCAATGTAGCTTGTTTTTTAAGTGCCTTTTTCTGGTTTTCTCAATATTGCAATTTTGAATTTATTTATTAAAACAAAATCTAAATGATTGTGATCATGTCTTTCTTTCACACTGAAGTGGTAAACACATTCGAGCATTATTTAGGGTTACTGATACATGCAATACTACCAAGAATCATAATCTTTGAGACACAATGTCCAAATAATTATTATTTATGAAAAAGAAAAATACAAAATGTCACTTGATTCCAATTATGTTATATTATTATGTTATATACACAGTATAACTTCAGAATATAATACTATATTATACCATAGTTTGCATTTTTTGATATACATTTTTTATATGCTATATAAATTGTAAAATTGCATAGAATAGCAAGAGGATCTACAAGAACTCAACTTTGCGTTTTCCAGTGTTATGAATAGGGTTGCAAAATTCCGGGAATTTTCAAGGCTGGAAACTTCCCATGGGAATTAATGGGAATAAACTTCAATGTAGTTGAAAGAACATTCCTCCATAAAATGATCAAAAATACAGAAGAAGAAAAAAACAGTATTCTTGTGAAATATTATTACAATTTAAAATAATGGTTTTCTATTTTAATACACTTAAAAATATAATTTATTCCTGTGATCAAAGCTGAATTTATCATCATTACTCCAGTCTTCAGTGTCACATGACCCTTCAGAAATCATTAATATGAGGATTTGATGCTTAAGAAACATTTGATTATTATCAGTGTTGAAAACAGTTGTGCGGCTTCATATTTTTTATAACCCGTGATACTTTTTTCTGGATTCTTTGATGAATAAAAAGTTTTAAAATATATATATATATATATATATATATATATATATATATATATAAAAATAGAAATCTTTTGTAACAATATACACTACCGTTCAAAATTTTGGGGTCAGTAATTTTTTTTAAAGAAATTAATACAGCAAGGATGTTTAAAAAAAGTGATATAGTAAAGACCAAAAAAATATTAAGGAACTGTTTCCAACAATGATCATAAATCAGAATATTAGAATGATTTCTGAAGGATCATGTGACATGGAAATTAATAACACATGCATAACAATTGCTGCAATAAAAATATATGTATTTTACATATTTACTAAATTAGAAGTAATTAATTGGAAAATATATCAATATGCAAAAAAAAAAAAAAAATGTCCATGTCCACTTACGACCAAACAAAATATGTTTAAATATATGTTTATATATGATACAGTTTATATAAATTCCCCATAAATCCCTATAAATTCTCATAAATTCCCAACTTGGAATATTTCCAAAATTCCGCGGATTAAATTCCCATGGAAAGTTTCCGCCCCTTTGGGTTATGAAATTATTAAATATCAAACGTTTCCTTCCTGACTCATTATTGAACTAGATTACCAGAAGTTGATTTTTGCAGTTTGATTACTATTTGGAATAAAATACTAAATATTAATATTAATTTCTGAGAGATAGCCACTCGCATGAAACTGCAACTAAAAGAGATTTATTAATGGCAACAATGTAGCATATTATTTTTACGTTAATCACTTCATACTGTATGTCGTTTTACATACTAAATACTAACATATTAAAGTAAGTAGTGTGCAGTACTCAAGTAGAGGAGAGTGGGGTAAGATGAGCCAGTGGGTAAGTTGACCCACCCCCTTTATCTTGGCAACTGTACACTTTTATTGTCATGTGACCATATATTTTGGAACCGCCCATCATTTCTGCCAGACTGTGAAAAGGAGAAGCACATGGGAGGAGTGGAAGGCGCCCATTTACTTTAAAAACTGTTTTTGTCTTGTCAAAGTAAAATTTTAGCATAACAGCTGTAATGGCTGTTACATCAAATCAGATTTGTCCAGGTCTAAAATATTTATGTATAAAATCATGCAAATCATTTAGCTAAATGTATCCTGAATTTGTAATCTAGCTTTTTTTATATCTAAAATGGCAGCTACGGGGGAAAGTGAGCCAAATGCTGTGGGGTAAATTGAGCCAGCGTTTTAACTTACCCCACCATAAGGCACTGTAGTTGAGTTAAATCTCTTAAGTATAAACTGGTTTAATTTCAATTTAATGTTACACAACTGGTTTAGTTTTTTTTTCTTAAAAAAAAAATTTTTGATTATAATAAAGGAATATTTGACAGGAAAATGTTATTTAATTTTACTCAACAAACTGTTTTTGGGAATGTTACAACTTTGGTGATCAACATATTGTTTCAGAAACGCAAATAATTCAAGATATTGAAATTTCAACTTCATTTGGTTTTATGTTGCTTAAGTTAGCTTTAAGAAAATAAATATGACTATTTGTAAAAGGAAATTTGATTACTGAAGGTGTTTTTAAAATAGGTAAATTATCTTTACAATTTCACCTGGGTTTGATTCAGATTCAGGTACAGTAGATGGTGCAACTTACCCACTGGCTCGGATCAACTTACCCTTAACCTGGGGTAAATTGAGCCACAGGAACACTTTTTATAAAAAGCCATATTTTAGAACCCTTTGTCATAAATGTATTCCGATCATTTACGATAGCAAACATACTGAAATTACTTATTTTCTCTTAACTTGTGGGCCACATAAGAAAAAAATAAAAATAAATGGCTTATCTTACCCCACTTAATTCACAGAACGTTCTGTGGATTAAGTGCAGAAACATGCGTTAACCAACAGAGGGCAGCAGCCGATAACAAATACGCTTCCTACAAACTAAATATCTAAATAAAGTGCGTATTGTTAAGGATATATGTGTATTTATTTGGAGACAATGAAGTGCATTCGTGGAGAGAAATAAAAATAAAGATTCCTTTCTCCCAGAAACAACACGGGCTAGTGGAGTTTAAACCCCATTGGCTTAGAAACTAGTGGGCTTATTGTACCACAGATTCATTCATAATACACTAGAGAATGTGACTGACAGCTAACATACACACTGAGAACAGTAAGTGTGTTCTATTCACTTGCAGAGAACACTGTGATGGTCTATCATGGCTTGGAAACATCATGCTATCACGTTAGCTTTACAATAGAGACAGCCTCTTACTAATCATACTAATCTTCAATGAACAAGCACTTGCATACGTATGTTGTGCTACTGCATGTTATGAATGCATTCAGGACGTTACATTGGATTGTTAGTTCTTTCTTCCCCATGCAAGCTAAATGAAAATGAAGCTAGTTCAGCTCACGTGTAGAGGACAAGTGCCTCAAATGACTCAGCTGCAACAACAACAACCACATATTTACCATCCATCTCTCTGAGTAATTGATTTCATCATTGCTATTTCGTGCTCCATTGTTTGTATAGTCGTGATTCATGCACTAACCATTGAAATAAGTTATGATTATGGTTATCATGAGGGTAGCTAATGCACATGTGACTCCAGATGATGAGTTGATGGTTCTTACTAAGGATTTATTGAGGAGGAAAACAATCCTTCATGAGTTCCTTGGTGCAAACAAGCAAGAGTTTGCATCCTCCTAGAGGTGTGTCTCATCCAAATATAGGTCATATCTCAAAAGAAGTGCAAAGGAAGTTCTACCTGACATCTGGATGCCTGCCACGGGGCCTTCACCTTGTGCTGGATGTGGTTATCTTCCCAAATGGATACGATCCACAGTACTACACTGTGTACAAGTAGCTTTCCTTTGTTTGCAAATGTATTACAGGTCTGTATGCACACTTTTCACTGTGCAATTCATTGCCAACAGATACAACAAATTACAGAAAACATTTCATTTTAAATAAGTAGCCCTTTATTGAGTGTTTTTAGCAGCAACATATTGCTTTCACAAAATGAAACCTTTACAAATCTCTTTTAATCCTTGACTAGCGTTATCTGGGATATCAAATAAAAGACTTGAAGACGTTAAAATCTTGAGACATCATTAATGCCCTTTAAAGTGCAAATGCCCATATTTTCCCAAGTGTTATTGAACCAAGATGGTCTCTTGAAATCAGATGTCAGTTTTCTGAAGGAGTCTGGGACAATTTTATATATTTACAAGGACAGTTCACCCATAAAGTATTTAAATTTAATCATATAATGGACAGACTCTAGACATTGACAACCAGCTAAAGAGCTTTTGTAGAAATCAAAACATAAATCAGCCCAAACATCAGCCCAGCTTACTGTTGTACAGTGACAATAATGCATCTCTTTCATGTGATAAATATTATGATATATGTCATGTAGTTCTTTAATTGGCAAGAACATGGTACAGCTCTGTAAGAAGCAACATGACTAGATGTGTCTCAAACCCTCAAAAGGGAACTGCCTTTGAATGTCAAAATAGCGTGTGTCGGTCAGTCTAATGTGCAGAGCACTATTTACAAACTGTTGCCTATGAAGGCCATTTCAAATTAGTTACAAGGTTGCACTTAAGATGTTATTTATGTAGACCAGGGATGCCCAATCCTGTTCCTGGAGATGTACCTATCTGCAGAATTCAGATCCATTCCCTGATCCAACATGCCTGTCTGTAATTAACATGTGCTCCTAATTAGCTGGTTCAGTCATGTTTGGAGCTTAACTTTGCAGGAACGTAGATCTACATGAACAGGATTGGGCACCCTTGATGTACTCTTGTACAAATTTAGTTCTAACCTGCTCCAACACAATTGGCCAGAAGTTCCTAGTAATCCTGAAGACCTTTATTAGCTGGTTCAGGTGTGTTTTATTAGGTTTTTGCAGCTAACCTCTGCAGGAAGATAGCCTCCCAGGAGCGAGATTTGACACCTCTGAGTTGCCCCAGAATTCCAGTAGACAAGTTGATTCAATAGGTGCTTCTCATTTCTTATTTGTGCATCCTCGTTTCCTTTCCTGGTGTTTTAGCTACACCCTTTAGGATGTGAGGGAAAGATACACCTGTATATCCTTGCTCTAGGGTGCTTCTCAATACTCAAATTGATGCTTCCTCGTTTACTCGCTCCTCCGTCCTCCAGCCTGTGACCCGGAAACCGATCAAAGTTAGCCATCTTGAAGGACATCTCAATTCTCTAATTGCAGACGAGCGATGAGACACAGGTTTATCCTTTGCGGAAGTCTTTCTTGTTGAAAAACCTGACGCACATACAAATTCTCCTCCCCTTCACATCTGTCACAATAATTTTAATTTATGCTTTACCTTTGCAGTTAAAATAAACCATATATCACACATATTTCAACAGGGGATGTTGCTTTATTATTCATTTATCCTTCTATTCCTCCATCCTCATTTTCTTTCCTTTGGCTTCCATCGCATCCTACGGGGGATGGAGCTGAGATGCAAGGAAAGGAAGTGAGGATGCAAAAATTAGAAATGAGAAGCACCCCATGACTCCTCATGAAGCTTCCTCACTCCTCGTTCCTTGTGGTACAATTAGAGAATTGAAATGTCCTTCAAGATGGCTGAATTCGATCGGTTTCCAGGTCATGGGCTGGAGGACAGAGGAGCGAGGAAACGAGAAAGCATCAATTTGAGTATTGAGAAGCACCCACTATGTCAGGGCATGTCCAATTCTGCTGCTGGAGGGTCACTTTCCAAAAGCGTGTAGCTCCAACCCTAATTAAACACATCTGAACAAGCTAATCAAGGTCTTTAGGATTACTACAAACTTCCAGGCAGGTGTGTTGGATCTACACTCCAGTGGCCCTCTAGGAGCAGGGTTCAACACCCCAGAGTTGCAGTAAGCAGGAGACTAGTGTTTCCCAATCCTGTTCGTTTATTATTTTATTTTTTCAAACACACCCGATTCAACTCATCGTTAGTAGAGACTCCTAGACCTGAAATGGATGGGTCAGATAAGGGAGATATCCAAAAGGAATACTGTTGGTGTGCCTCCAGGAACAGGGTAGCGAAACAATGCAGTAGACATCAAATCAACTCACTGTGTCAAGGGTGTCCAGTCCTGCTCCTGGAAGGCCACTGTCCAGCAAATTTTAACTTCAACCTCAATTAAACACACCTGAACCAGGCAATAAAGGTCTTGGAGCTAAACTCTGCCGGACAGTGCCCCTCCAAGAGAAGGATTGACTAGTTTTTGAGACACATTCGCCATGGTGTGTCTTTTCAGGCAGTCGTAGGATTGCAGAAAGTATAAACATCTGTTTTTCAGAGGTCGACACCTCTTGCGTCCCCAACCTGTCCCCTCAGTAGAAAGCGGGTATGGTGTGCTCGATCACACAGCGTCTGCAGTGCTGTCGGACTAGTCGGAGCGCCTCAGGTGGCACATCACACTCTTGTACGTTTAGTAACTGCAGTTCGGGGCATCCCGCTGCTAGCGCCATTAGCCCTCTCCCCGTCAAACTCTCACAGCCCCTCAGACTCAGCCTTCGTAGCCCTTCACAACAGCGTGCTAACATTTCCAGCCCAGCATCCGACACCAGCGGGCAGCGACCAACATCAATAGATCGCAGTCGGGGGCAGTTGCGAGCTAAATGGCTCAATCCCTGGTCCGTTAGCCCCTCGCAGCCCCGCGCATTCAGGTAGCGAAGCCGCGGACAGTACCGCGCTACATAACGCAGTCCAACGTCTGTTATGCGCATGCAATGTGCTACGCTTAGATAGCGTAGGCGGCCCTCTAGACGAGCGACCTCACGCAAGCCAAAGTCTCCCACCAGATGGCAATCGCTGAGGCTAAGCTCGCGTAAAGAGGTGCAGCGCAGTGCTAGTTGTCTCAGGGACTCGTCTGTTAGGCGACTGCAGCGCCGCAAGTAGAGGTGTGTGAGACGCGGACAATGAAATGCAATGGTTCTTAAGCCTTCATCCTCCAGTGATACACAGTCCGTCATGTCCAGGTATCGCAGGCCAATCTGCTGTCCGTGTAGGGGTGTGAGCTGGAGGGACGTCTCCTCTGTCAGGCTTATACAGGTCACTTTAGGGCAGCCTGAGGGAAAGGAAGGGAATATTATCATTGTTATGGTTTATGAATAGAAAAGTAAAGTTCATCTCATGACACTTTAAATATCTGGTTGTTAAGACTAGCATCACAAGTCACCGATATCGGATTCAAACGCTCTAACAGATCCCAAAAATAAACAAAGGGTGTCAATGTACAATCATGGCCGTAGCCAGCTATGAGGTGTATATAATAAATGTTGTGAAATAAATACGTAATATAGTATTAACACCACTTTAGTGCTGCAAGGATATAGCACAGCACCAAGCGCTTCTCATCGGAGCTGCCTCAGCGGTCTGTCCCCACTCGTCAATGTCAAATATTATATTTGAGATGACCAATCAAATAAAAGTAGGCAGGCTTTATGTCCACAGAAGAGGCTGAGCGTGAATTCCAGCTCAACGCTTCTGTAAACATAAAGTGCGAGTGTAAGTAGTAGCTAAACGTAACATTTCATATTTGACAGCTGTTTTAGGAAAGAAATGTTTAACAGCCGACAAAAATAATAAGGTCAACTGATAAAAATGTCTAATTTTGCCATTTTGAATTAAAAATAGGCTTATAATTCACCTGATTCATGTAGCTAATGTAATAATTAGTAACCGTCAATGTGAGGGGAAAAGAAACATTAACGAACCCGATTGCACTTTTTGACTTTCTCAGTTTGTGTAAATCCACATGGGGTTCAGAGTATTTTTTCCCCACATTAATTTCACACATTTTTTTCATTAATACAGTGTATACTTTTTTCTTGATTTACCCTGAAAGAATGGAAGTGAAATGTGACAACATGCCCTAGATGGGGCACATTGTAACATGAGCATATGACAGCTTAAAATGTTATCTGATATAATAGAAAAATATATATATTTTGTCAATAAAAATAAAAATGAAAAATAAACACATTTTTAAGTTTGACAACAAACATTGTAAAATACAGCTATACAACATAGTTCAAAACATAATAATAATTTCTGAACATTGATTCTCAGTGTTTAATCACCTTTTTCTTACGGTTTCTCAATTCATAAATGTATAGAATATGATAGCGTAGTTCTAATAGGGGCACATTATAGAACGATCTCAACTGATAAATAACAGATATAAGATTAAAATAATATCAGATTTGTCTACTTTTACATAAACAAATGTACTTTTGCTATGGTTAAATAAATGTTCAGTGATATCTTCCATATATACAATATTATCTTAATAATGTTGATATGGCAACTAGTAGATACACTAAGTTTCGTCATGCTGGCATGTGTGGAAAGTTTTAAACCACGTGTGTTATAACTAACCCCGCGTTAGGTTGTGCCCCGCTCTTCCCTACATATTGTGAATGAATTTAACTTGTCTAAGAAAATAGGCTAAATATCAGTTGACCCTATGTTTACTTTCTTCACGGACACAGACGAAAATGAAAAGACTACAGTCAAAGCTCAGCTTTAGGAGGGTATTGACAAATAATCTACTGCCCACTGACATGGTTTTGAAAGCTATTTATTATACATTTTTTTGGCCTTCAAACGTCTTAAAAATGCACATATATAGATCAGAAAAATCTAAATTTTCTCAGGGGAGCATTCCCCCGAAACCCCCTAACTACCTCAAAATTGGGACCTCACTGATTTTAAAACCCTGCCTACGGCCCTGTGTACAATCACTAGTACTAATAGTACTACCGAAAAACAGCAATTCATCTTTTTAAATTGTTAAAATACTGATGTCCGGGACACCGTGAGCATAGAGACTGTAGTATACACTGATATTTTTAAATAAAGGTGTGCTATGAATTAATAGTGCTCATAAACGGCTGTTGATAATGTATTCTCACTTGAAATGGATTAGAGGCTTGGACACGGAAACGGTCTTCGATACATCAAGACTTAACAAGTGCAATGGCTTGGTTTAAGGTGAAATTATTACTTTAAAATTCTGAAATGTAAAGTGTACATCAGGTTTTCAGAGCGAGGTGAATGAATGAAATAGAGTGAATAAAGGCCAGAGAAAATAGGACAAAAATAATAGGGAAATAAAATCCAGAAACCTCATATGGAACCAAAACCAGGCAGTATCTGTTTTTGCTCCTATTACAGTTATACTACCTGCTTTTAAAAGTCAATGTAACCACAAGAAACTTGGGATACTTTTTGTAACAAAGGGCGTATTACTTGTGGACGCATGCTGTGCCCTCTGCATGATGAATAACTGTACAGCGTGTGACTCGTACAATGAACTCAGCAGACGGACTCTTACACTTTGGTTGAGGTTAGCAGTCCATCTTTCAAAACCGAGCAAACCTCACCTTCCCCCAGAGAAAGACTGAAAGACTGGCAGCGATTCCTAGATCCCGTAATGCTTTTCCCAGCCTTCCCAGAAAAACTTCACCACTGTGAATTACTCCCTGACTAAATCCACAACCAAACATGCTATTTTGATGCATAATGTCGGCTAATCCATTACAAGAGCTCTTAAAAATAGTCAAGACTTAATATGTTTTACTTGTTGACCAGGTCTAATGGATGTGCCATACAATGATGGGCTTCATTCTCTTTTAAAATGTAATTTCTCATTTTCTCTTTTAAATTGGAGTAAATATTTATTTTATCACATGATCTTGACAGGTTTCATGAGATTCACCCAATGTAATCAGCAATTGCATGTATTACCTGATACGTCTAAATGCTCCAGATTGGGACACTTGGATACCACATCAAACACTGCGTCATTGGACACATTATAGCAGCCTGCAACCTCCAAACACCGCAGTTCTGGACAGCACTGCGCTATCACACGCAGTCCGCGATCAGACAGCCTCCGGCAGCCACTGGCCACCACTGTCTCCAGGGTCAGACAGACGTTGGGAGTGTCCTGACACAACCGATGGGTGAGCACTTTGAGGGCCCGGTCAGCGTTCAGCAGCTCTCCAGTTAGACGAATGCTACTCCAGAGCCGTGGGTCCCAGGCCAGGTTATACCAGCGGCGACACACTCGAGCGCAGCGGCACAGCTGAGGGGTGGACAGGTAAGACAGGACGTGCAGTAAAACAGGATCGGGCAGGATGTCAATGAGGGCAGTGTGAGGGACTTTTGAAGGCCGTGAGCGAGTGCCTGGAGGTGGGTGAACCATGGCGACTGTTTCCCCCGGGACGTTAAAGGAAGTGGAGGACGTTTCATGGCCGTTGGGGACCGTTTGAGGGGAGACACAGGAAGGGTTTGGGTTCAGGATGAGGGCGGGACTGGGAGTACTGAGTGTCCTCATGCTAAGGTCTGAATCTGAAAGGAAAGAGAGAGACATAGAATTACCCAGAGGAAAGGAAAAACTTTATCTCTTTATTTGAACTAGACATCAATAAAATTAAATGGAGAGTCAAGTCACCTTTAAGCAAAGCAGCTTCACAGTAATAAACAGGAAAATACCAGAATCAATGATGCAAACTTCATCAAATACACTATATTGCCAAAAGTTTTGGGACGCCTGCCTTTACATGCACATGAGCTTTAATGAAATCCCATTCTTAATCCGTAGGGTTTAATATGGAGTTGGCACACCGTTTGCAGCTATAACAGCTCCAACTCTTCTGGGAAGGCTTTCCACAAGGTTTAGGAGTGTGTTTATGGGAATTTTTGACTATGCTTTTAGAAGTGCATTTGTGAGGTCAGGCACTGATGTTGGACGAGAAGGCCTGCCTCTGCTCTGCTCTAATTCATCCCAAAGGTGTTCTATCGGGATGAGGTCAGGACTCTGTGCAGGCCAGTCAAGTTCCTCCACACCAAACTCGCTCATCCATGTCTTTATGGACCGATGCTTTGTGCACTGGTCAATTGTACCCATGAAGTTGGGAGCATGAAATTGTCCAAAATGCCTTGGTATGCCGAAGCATTAAGAGTTCCTTTCACTGGAACTAAGGGGCCAAGCCCAACCCCTGAAAAACAACCCCACCCCATAATCCCCCCTCCACCAAACTTTACACTTGGCACAATGCAGTCAGGCAAGTCCCGATCTCCTGGCAACCGCCAAACCCAGACTCGTCCATGGGATTGCCAGACAGAGAAGCGTGATTGGTCACTCCAGAGAACACGTCTCACTGCTCTAGAGTCCAGTGGCGGCGTGCTTTACCCCACTGCATCCCACGCTTTGCATTGCACTTGGTGATGTAAGGCTTGGATGAGCTGCTCGGCCATGGAAACCCATTCCATGAAGCTCTCTACACACTGTTCTTGAGCTCATCTGAAGGCCACAGAAGTTTGGAGGTCTGGAGCTATTGACTCTGCAGAAAGTTGGCGTCTTCTGCGCACTGTGACCCTCAGCATGCGCTGACCCCGCTCTGTGATTTTACATGGCCTACCACTTCGTGGCTGAGTTGCTGTTGTTCCCAATTGCTTCCACTTTGTTATAATACCACTAACAGTTGAACTTAGACGCTTGAGTTCACTGAGCTCCTGAGAGCGACCCATTCTTTCACAAATGTTTGTAGAAGCGTCTGCATGCCTAGTGCTTGATTTATACACCTGTGGCCATGGAAGTGATTGAACACCTGAATTCAATGATTTGGAGGGGTGTCCCAATACTTTTGGCAATATAGTGTATGAGACATACAAATTGTGCTGTAAAGCAAATACTGTCATTCAGATCAGTTCAGTTCAATGTTGATTCAGTTCAAATTCATCAATTATGAAATTACTCCTTCAGAAGACAATAGTCCCATTATTCAGCTTGAGTCGGTTCAATATTGATTCAGTTCGGTTCAATAAGTGTCGATGTTACAAAATCTATCAATTATGAAACAAGTTCGATTCAGCAGCTCTAAAGAAGTCAGTAGTGTCATTATTCAGATCAAGTTTTGTTCTCATTCAGTCAGCAGTCAAATTATATTACTGAATATTAAGTGTCTTTTAAACACCAAACTAAAGCACGTCATCCAAACTCCATCTTTTGTCAGAAGTGAAGGAAAAACCTAAGGAGAAGCCAGGATCAGTTTACCTTAGACTAAATGAACGAACATGGTGTTATTTTTGAATCCAGGCTTCAGCACAAGTTGTGGATTGATATTATTCAAACATTTAGCATGCATCACAAGTTTGAGAAAGACCAAAGACATGTCCACACTAGAGTATTCCCAATGAAATCCTCAAAATAAAAATGGAACATAATGTGATTTACCGTACTGTAGAGAAGCTGATTCCCATTAGGAGAGAATCTGATATCACAATAAACGTCAAGAAGCACAAAGGAGCTCAAATATGGAAGCCATCAGTTGTTTTAAGAAACACATTTAGCACAAATGGTGTTAACTCAACCGACGCTCTTGAGCTCTTTGTTCTCAAAATTGCAGAGATGTCTTTCTGATATCTTGTTATTGGACGCTGATAAAAGTGTCAAGTTTATCTCAAATGCACTTAAAGTGCTTGCCATGGTTGAGTCTCCATTAATGGTGAGGCTTTCGTTCTTCGCAGATGGTTCACTGATTTAGATCAAGACGTAGACTGGGTGGTACAGTAGATCATTCGAGAGTTCTCTAGATCTCATCAAAACAGTGGCTTGCCACTTTAGGACGCATCAATAGTGCCATAGGATCTAATATGGAGAGGTAAGCTGTTCCATAAGTGGGGAGCTGCAACAGAGAATGCCCATCTCCTTTTGATTTTAGATGAGACTTGGGAATAGTTTACTGCAACCTTACAGATCCTAATGGCCTAGATGATGTCTGAAGAGGTTCACTAATATACCTGGGTGCCAACCCATTTAAACCCTTAAAAACAAATAATAACATCTTATACAGAAATCTAAATTTGACTGGATGCCAATGGAGGGATGCTAATACAGGTGATACACTTGCATATTTCCAGGTAAACAGTACAGGTGAGCCATGAGAAACACCATAATACAGTGAGTTACAACAGTAAAATCTGAACGTAAAAAAACGATAAAAATGATTCTGTGGTGAAGTAAATATTACAGAAAAAACATGCAATTTCTACATGAAAAAGTTAGTTCAGGCAAGAATAAAAAAAATAAAAAAAAGTAAATTCTATATTAGTACTCAATTCAAGCTTGTAGAAATTAAAGCGTAAATATTAACATTATAAAATTAAGTAAAACCTACTCAACTTTTCTAATACTGATGTTCCCATCATGCACTGGGGTTTGAATGATTAATAAGGTTGATTTTTCACTGTTTACCAGCTGTATTTACACTGTTTTATCATTGCTTTTGTTGTTAGGTTTAGTAACTTGCCATTCTGTGACAAATTCATACTTAAAAACGTTCCATCGAATGTTACCGTCATTGTGTACTATGTCATTACTTCTGTTATGCAGATATGTTGTCTACGCAATATCTGTTGCATTATTTACTTAGAGGTTTCTAAGTAAAGCATACCCTTTAAAAGTGTAGTTTAAATCAGTGTTATATTGTTTGAGTAACAAGTATTGCAAAGGAAACTTTGAGAAATGAGAAGAAAAGAGAAATGCTAAAATTAAGTTTACTTTACGTGCAAATTATCTTTCAACCGACAGAAAAATTAAGTAGTTTGTACAAAGACTGGTCTTGTTTGATCTACATAATAAAATTGTGCAAAAACAATCTTATTTTTTTAAGTAAATCAAGCAGAACATTTTTATCAGTGCATGCATGACAACTTCCAAGACAAAAAGCTTTCAATTTCGCAGTATTCCTCACAGAACCTTATCAAACTTCACCTCTGCATCAAAAATAACACCAAGACTCCTTGCTTGATTATGTACCTTGGATTCAAAGAGGCCTAATTGATTAATTATATATTACTATAAAAATATAGAACTCGGAGGGCCAAACACTATCACTTCAGTCTTTGATTCATTCAGGTGGAGAACATTGGCTGCCATTCAATCCTTAATATCATTAAAACAACCAAAAAGGGACTGTAGAAGCAAATTATCCTTTAGAGGCAGATGATCATATACAGCTCTGGAAAAAATTAAGAGACCACTTAACATTGAGAAATCAAGCTTTTTTTCCAGAGCTGTACATTATGTTTCTGACAAATACCAGCCAAAAGAAGGATGTAGATTGAAAACAAGACTGGACCCAATATATGGACCCCCGCATTTCATTAAAGTGGAAGAGGATGAAAAATGTCCTAATTCCACAGAATAAATTATACAATTAAGAGCATTTCCTTGGATCCCTGCCCACAGTCTTAAACGCTCCAGAAGAATATTGTGTACTATAGTGTCAAATGCAGCTGTTAAATCAATTAAAATCAAAAGTGCACACTTTCCTGAATCAATGGCCAGATCATTAGACAAGACTTTTACAATTTGTTCTTGTAGCTTGACCAAGCAAGACACTACCATCACCAATGTTATGATTCCTAAGGAACACGTAGATTGATTGTGCTGCAATTGTTTTTTATGAAAGAGTCTGCTAGATTTAATATATCCCACAATGCAATGCACTTTCATTTCCAAAGCTATATCAACCACAATTTCTTAACTTGGATTAACAAGAAATTTGTTTTTTTTTAGGCCAAATAAAACATTACACATTCAATATACAAAATTATATTTTTTACTTACAAGATGATCAAAAGTATTATTAATTCTTGGCAAATTTTTATGAACAAAATCCAGTCATAGGAATTCACATGATTGAGAATTAACGTTAGGGGCGAAAGATTTGCCCACGCAGACTTTGCAGACTCAAAACTTTGTTTTATTCCACATGGTTTTGATTATTGCGTATATAAATAGAAATGATATTACATCAGTTGTTAAACCTAAAGAATCATAAAGTAACAGTGACAGTCGCCACTGACTTTAATTCCCATCTTTCTCTACAGGTCAGTGTGGTGATGAACAGTTTTACTGTCTAGATTTCCATTTAGGAAACTGGTTCATAAGCCAGTCATAAACTGAAAGATAATAAGGAGAAATATTAAAGGGAAAAACAGTTTATAATAAGCTCTTGTCTTCGCTTCCTCTCTATTTCATGTCCTTGTCAACCCTCCTACACAAAAATGAGCGCAAAAGATGAGGGAACGAGTGCAAAACATTTCCAAAGTCTGTTGGATTCATGGATTCCAATCCCTAAACTCTCGATTAATAGCTCTTTGCTAAGCTTCAAAATGGCCCGGCTGAGGAAGTGAGGGTTTATGTGCAACGATGATTTCTCTACAGGAAATTTTCTTTAGTAAGGAACTCCGATGCCTCTGACATGATGGATAAGCTTAGGCAGAATTTTCCTCTGCATGCGAGATTGCATTTACAAACGCTACATTAACAGTCTTCGGTGTATATTTTTCATGCCAGATGAAGCACGGCAAGAATAATTTCATATATAGCCACAAGTATGTGGACAACCCTTCTAATTTACGGGTCTGGCTACTTTAGCTACACCTATTACCAACAGGTGCATAAAATCAAGCATAGAGCCGCACAGTTTCCTTACACAAACATTTACAGTCTACCAAGATCATTGACTATCAATGCAGCACTATCATAGGAAGCCATCAGCAAAATGGTTTATTTTGCAAAAAAGCAGCAACAGAAGTATGATGAAAGAAACCAATGTTCAAATATACCTGCGGGCAGCAATTATCAGGGTTCTTTAATATCTTTAAGCACATTCGTATAAAGGTATTATGTTTTTAGCAAGCATGCAACCACTTAGATCATAGATGGAAAAGACCATTTACAGCCAATACAGGCAGTTTACTAAGGAAATATAGTAGGCCTAGTTTTAAATCTTTTTAACAGTTATCGAGGTTGAGCCAAAAACCTAGGACTAATTCGCGAAAGTAGGTTTTTGAAATAATCTCCGATATTTAATGAACCGTTTGATTGACAGCAGTGGTTCTAGAGGTAAAGAGTTCTACCATATGGTATGAATGTCGTGTGTGTGTGTGAAAAATCACATGATATACAATCCGTTACGCACATGAAAAACGTGAAGGTGCCCCCGGTGGCTGATTTCTTTTGAATTTCTCACAGGCCTCAAGGGCCGTGAGTCAAACAGGCCCACGAGTTTAGTTCCGATCAGCCTCCATTAACCTCGTATGACAGCCGCTCGAACTTCATTTTATAGCACCACCAAGTGGCCAGTTGCTGCATTCTTTTTCACATGACCACAGACCGAGCCCATACGTAGGTCTACCAAGTTTGGTGAAAAATCTCATTCCGTTCAAGAGGGATAGCCGTTTTTGTAAAAGTGGCCACGGCCATTTGAGCGTTTTGCCATCCCGTCGCAGACGTCAATCGAAATTTCGACTTTTTTGATAATTATTGACAATCAGACTCCAGAGAATCTTTCTGCACTGGTTTGGTTCTGATCGGGCAAAAAAACCTAGGACTGGTTCACAAAAGATTCCGAAAAAAGACATGAAAAAAGACGTTTTGTTCGGCTTGTTGAGCCAAGGATTCCAGCGATATAACACTTGAGCCTGCGACGAAGGGTTTAGGAGTCATGAGCCATTGCATACTTTTGATCGCTGTAGCGCCACCATCTGGCCGATTGGGGCGAGCTTTGGTGACATTGTAGACGGTGTGGGTACTACCATCCCTCAAAGTTTCAAGTCTCTACGACTTACGGTTTGGTCTGCCCAATCACTTTTAGGGGAGAATGCTGATCCTTAGAAATTCTAACAATTCTAACGCACTTGAACTCCTAATAACCATTTTTTTCCCCTTACAAACATGAAAGCATATGAGTGTACACACAAACAAGTTGATAATACATTACATCATTTAACTTTTTCCAGACCTCTTAACTTGAGTTACAATACATTTAAAAAAAATGCCTATTTCATGAAATGGCTTTGGTTCAGCCAATCAGATGCATCTGTTATAATAAAAGGCGAGTTTATTTGCTCGATATGCTTTTGCTGCAGACAGCGAGACATTGGCCGTCCACATGACTGTTGTACCACAGTGATTCACGGCACGTATAGGGACAGACAGACTCGTTCCCTTCTTCTTCATGTGAGAATGAATGACACGCAAAGCCCTCTGCTGTGTAGATTTGTGCGTTACTGTTTTTTACATGTGTGTATTTGCAAGTGCAGTAAGTCAAGGAGATTTGTATTCCAGGCTTGACCTGAGATCAGTTTGACTCATGGCCAGGTCATGATGACATACACAGACGCTGCCTCTCAAGGGAGCAAAATGTCTTTGCATAACTGTAGACAGCTACATGAAACCCCTCCAGACCGCTCTCAGAGACACACACGTTCCACAAAGATACGACAGTGATCCAAGACAAATAAAAACAAATTGGGTTCAAGTGACAGAATCAATCCATAATGCCTTGTCCAAGTTAATGTGGGTAGGTAGACCAGAACACAGTCATGGTATAATCTATTTCTAGTCTATTTACACCGATCAGGCATAACATTATGACAGGTGAAGTGAATAACACTGATCACATCACTGATTATCCTGTTAGTGGGTGGGATATATTAGGCAGCAAGTGAACATTTTGTCCTTAAAGTTGATGTGTTAGAAGCAGGAAAAATGGGCAAGCGTAAGGATTTGAGTTTGACAAGGGCCAAATTGTGATGGCTAGACGACTGGGTCAGAGCATCTCCAAAACTGCAGCTCTTGTGGGGTGTTCCCGGTCTGCAGTGGTCAGGATTTATCAAAAGTGCTCCAAGGAAGGAACAGTGGAGAACCGGCGACAGGGTCATGGGCGGCCAAGGCTCATTGATGCACGTGGGGAGCGAAGGCTGGCCGTGTGGTCCGATCAAACAGACGAGCTACTGGAGCTCAGATTGCTCAAGAAGTTAATGCTGGTTCTGATAGAAAGGTGTCAGAATACACAGTGACCAGTCAGGGTGCCCATGCTGACCCCTGTCCACCGCCGAAAGCACCAACAGTTGCACGTGAGCATCAGAACTGGACCACGGAGCAATGGAAGAAGGTGGCCTGGTCTGATGAACCACATTTTCTTTTACATCACGTGGATGGCCGGGTGCGTGTGCGTGGCTTACCTGGGGAACACATGGCACCAGGATGCACTATGGGAAGACCATGTACACCCTTTCATGGAAACGGTATTCCCTGGTTGCTGTGGCTCTTCCAGCAGGATAATGCTCCTGCCACAAAGCACAAATGGTTCAGGAATGGTTTGAGGAGCACAACAACGAGTCTGAGGTGTTGACTTGGCCTCCAAATTCCTCAATCCAATCGAGCATCTGTGGGATGTGCTGAACAAACAAGTCCGATCCATGGAGGCCCCACCTCACAACTTACAGGACTTAAAGGATCTGCTGCTAACATCTTGGTGTCAGATACCACATCACACCTTCAGGGGTCTAGTGGAGTCCATGCCTCGACGGGTCAGGGATGTTTTGGCAGCAAAAGGGGGACCAACACAGTATTAGGACGGTGGTCATAATGTTATGCCTGATCTGTGTATATTCTCACAGCAAAGTACATTTTGTTCTTAGACTAGGGGTAAAAAGAAGTGTGAAATACATGACTGTCATCGAACATCCCGACGGCGTCCACACTGCTGAGAGCATCGATTAGATGAATATGTGAATATGTGCTGCACGCTATATGCTGGATATGTTTGAATGAGCTCTGCAATTCAGTCATGTCACGTTTATTTATACAGCACTTTATACAATAGATTACTTTTAAAGTGGCAGCTTTATATAATTCTTTATTCTTTATAAATAAAGGTGTGTTCATGTTTTTACTCGCGTCTGACCTCGACGGACTGAACAGAAGAAATTAAACCGGAGAAGATTTACACCTCAAAGAAGGCGGAGCCTCAGAGCCACACCCACCTATTACATCATCACTACATGGACCAATGAGAGTTCAGAGGTGATTACCAGCCAGAGCTAACTTTTCTGATACATTAGCTTTGGCAAGCTCCAAATTAACTTTGTTTTGACCTGATTTTGTTCGAAATTTCTTTCTTCAATTCCTTTTTTGTCTAAGGTCTGGTTTACTGAGACTGTGGTAACAAACCTTAGTAAAAACAACATTTTCCATGTTTCTATATTCCAAATACAATACTGGAGTGAAGAACAAGACTTTATTTACTAAAAAAAGAATGGTGGCGGTTTGACATTATTTATTATTATTATTTTTAATTGAACAATTTGTCATGGACAAACAACAACAACAATACATATTTGCATTAGAACAGTAGTATCATGTGCATAAAAAAAAGTTAAGATTACAAGTCTAGGGCTTTACTTATAAATCATGTTTATAAGTAAATTTGTATTGCATTTTTCTTTTTCATCATTTTAAGGGTATTTTTATTAGAAAAAAACATCATTAATTCCTGCTGACCATAGAAGAAGACTAATGTTCACTATAGCGCCCCCTGTGGCAATACTGAGAATGCAGCACAAACTGAACCTGAAAAATTCTAGTGCCAGTTCTAACATGCTGACTATCAATCACAATCTATTCCGATGGAAATCATTTTCTCATCTATTAGTTCATATGAATGTTTCTTTTGGGAAGTCTAACTAAATGGTGACTTTAGTATTTGGCACGATGATACGGATGTATTCATTTCTTATGATTATTATTCCACACTGTGTCTGTGACAACCGTGGTATTTGTGGAACGGCTCCCACTTTTGCTCTATAAATACACTCAGGCGGAGCTGTTTGCAAAATATCAGTATTTTAAAACATGATTGTGCAACTTCTGGCCGTGTAACTGCACTAAATATCCACTGCAAGACAAGTTGACAGACCAAGTAAACAAATTTTACAGAAGGGGCTCTGAATTTCTTCTCCTGTGACCTTCAGTACAGGCTTTCTGAGCGGCAGCGGCTCACAGATTCAATCAGCTTCAGGCTTAAAGAGGAAAACATCATGGAAGATTAAGGATTCAAGAACGGCACCAAGGGAATCCGCTAGATCCCCTGCTCTGCGCTGAAGTTAGTCTAGCCTCTGCAACAAACCGTCAAATTGTGGGTGGTCCATTCATATTGTGGTTCCCCGAGGACACGTAGCGTGCAATACGGTATCTACGGATTTGGTGCACAGCTGGAATGAGTCCCGGGAGGTTTTGCCCAACTGCCCATCAAATATCACTAATGCTCCAGGGGCTGGGACTCATCGCAGAACATCACCTTTCATACTTGAGATTCCAGTGCAAAAAACATGATCCCTGCGGCCCTTGTGTTTATTCAAGCACTTTGGCGAATGTCCAGTGTTTATGGATGTGTCCTTTGTTTAGACAGTATATCGACCATGGACCGTTGATCCTAAAGGAAACCAGCGTAATGCACAGTCTTCCAGCGCTTTTATAACACGGGTCATTTGGGCAGTCACGTCTGTCACAGAATCATGTCACAATGAGCTTTACATCACGATTCCTCGTATGTGATTCAATGTTTGGTTTACTTGACATTTTGATCTTTAAAGTTGGCTATTGACTTGGTATATTAGTATTAGCGAGCACTCCTTACTATTGAAATCTCTCTCATAATGCCTTCACTAATGCTGTTCCAGTGCTATTTTATATACTTTTATTATATTTTATTTTAGTATCACTGAGATACACTGTAAAAAAGTGATCAGTTGACTTTAAAAAAGTGAGGAAACCGTTGCCTTGAAACTATTTAGTAAATAAACTTCAATTGAACTTGGAATTGCCAAGTTCACATAACTTAATTTTTTCAATTTCGCATGAAGTTTATTACTTAATAATTTTTTTTAAGTTAACTTTTTCTAGTGTACTATTATAGTTTTTATGGATCAGTTATGAATCATTTTGAATTTTGAATCAGTAATTTTGTAGTGTTTTTGTCATTTTTTTTATTATGTTCATATAGTTTATATTAATTTTTATTTCAGTTTTAGTTATTTTAGTACATCAAGTTAAACTAAATTAAAGCTAAAATAATAAAATGGGTTGAAGTTCTTTATATATTATTTTATTTTAAGACACACACGTATTTTTATGTTTTTAGTCTCAGTTTTAACTATAATAACCCTGCATTGGTGAATTAGCTTTTATATTTATATTTTCAGTATTCACTTTAATTTTACTTTAAGTTTTAGTACTTTTGTTATGTGTTTTTGTAATTTTTATATTTAAGTAATTTTATATTATATATTTTATTTAATTATAAATTAGCTTTCATTTATTTTTAATGTCAGTTTTAGCAATTTTAGTACTTAAACTTATTTTAACATATTAGTTTTTCATCTAAAATTGTATTTTATTTTATTTTAGCTTTATTTCAATTAACAAAACACTGGTCTATTCATTATGCAAAATATACAATATTAGTGTCTATTCGACCAAATAAAATTGCACTAATTCTGGTGTAAAGGACAGTAAAGTCGCTATTTAAAAATGTATTTCAGTTAAGGTGAGAGCATTAATTTACTGAACATATAAATTGAAAATAGTAATAAACAGGTTTTGGACAACAAACAAACAAAACTTTTGTTAGCAACATGTTCTTCTAACAAATGTAAAAATATGGGATGAGTCGGTATATTATCTTGAGTGAAATAAACAAGAATGCTCTAAACATATTGCTAACAAAAGTTTTGTTTGTTGACCATAGATTCTCAAGCATTTGTCCAAAACTTGTCCAAATGTTGTCCCAACTATCCAAATTGAGTTATCTGAAACAATTTTTTTACATTCAACAATGTTGTGCCAGTTCCCAGCATGCATTGCACCTTGAAAAAATTATGAGGTAATTATGAGGTTATATAAAAATAATTATTGCTTTGCATTAACAGGCTTTATTTATGCTGCTGCTGCTGTTGTCACTGTAGCTGTCATATCTTTCAGATTTCATATTTTTTCTGAATTACAATTGTTGATCATTACCATGTTTGAGATTTGTGTTGACATGAGACATGTTGAGGTGTTGAGCTATATGTGCTTCTCATTGCAACTTATTTACCCGGGTGAAATGGGTAAACCGTGTGCCTCTAGTTTTAAGAGGCAAATGATGTCGGTAGTTAACTTTGAAAATCAAACATGGAGATGAAAACACAAGGATTGTAGCTGCTTGCATTGCTAAGCATTCAGAACCTCTAACCGGCGTAATTTTCCCATGGCGGTTATTTTTCGGTTTTAGTCACGTGACTCCACCCCGCACACGGAAAGATACAGGAGCAGTTCTGGATGCTCAGAATTACTATGGTAATTGCATGTTTTACACAGTTTATACAGGTAAGTTAATTGCCGATCTTATACACGCACACACAGACGGCGCGCGCAAGCACCAGATCACTTTCACTTGCGTCCTCATGAAGTTTATCAATTAAATGCATTTTTGCCAGTTTGAACATTCAAGCGATTTTACACTGTTCAAGAACAACAAAATGGCATCTCCGTTCAGTGCTCGTGAGCTTTTTTCTGTGACACAGAGAGCTAAGTCGTGTCGTGTCTCTGACAACGCGCGCGCCCCGAAGCCAGATCACTTTCACTTGCGTCCTCACAAAACTTTGTCAATCGTATGTGTTTTAAGGTACATTGTGTGCACAATTTACTTTTTTTTTTATGTTGAACTGATGCCTGATATATCGTGACACACAAACACTCATACAGACAATAGCTCGCACATCACGTGAAGATCGTGCGCAGAGAAACTCATTGTCGACTGTGATTTATCACTAAAGTAGCTTAGAAACTCAACCGTTGTAGCATAGATGTGTCTACCTTTGAAGTAACTACAAACCACAGCTTCATAATTATTAGAGACGGTATGACTAATTCACACACACAATCACTCTCTCATTATGCATTCAAATAAATGTAATGTAGGCCTACTGTGCTAGTTTATCTGTATCTGAGTGTTCAATTCATCGAGATTTTGATTTTAGGTCAAATCTCATTAGATGAACAAAAGTATTTAAGTTGACTTTAACTGGAGCAAATTAGTTGAGCTAACTTAAAACGTTGAATGCGATAAGTTGCCTTATTATTTTAAGTTAGCTCAACTTTTTTTGTTACAGTGTTTTAATGCTTCAGATGAGAGAAAAGGAGACAAAACAGTAATAAACAGAGCAAAACTAAATATTTTTTAGACATAAGTTTAAAAAAAATGCAGGGACTTTTTATCGAGAGAGAGAGAGAGAGAGAGAAAGAGAGAGAGAGGGAGAGAGAGAGAGAGAAAGAGAGAGAGACAGAGAGAGAGAGAGAGAGAGAGAGAAAGAGGGAGAGAGAGAGAGAGAAAGAGAGAGAGAGAGAGAGAGAGAGAAAGAGAGAGAGAGAGAGAAGAGAGAGAGAGAGAGAGAGAGAGAGAGAGAGAGAGAGAGAGAGAGAGAGAGAGAGAGAGAGAGAGAGAGAGGGAGAGAGAGAGAGAGAAAGAGAGAGAGAGAGAGAGAGAGAGAGAGAGAGAAAAAGAGAGAGAAAGAGAGAGAGAGAGAGAAAGAGGGAGAGAGAAAAAGAGAGAGAAAGAGAGAGAGAGAGAGAGAAAGAGGGAGAGAGAAAGAGAGAGAAAGAGAGAAAGAGGGAGAGAGAAAAAGAGAGAGACTACATACGTCACTGATCAAGGGATTGTTATATAAAGCAAAAACAGACAGAGTTAATTAACGTCCATTTCTCTTTCAAATGAATTTCATTTGAATTACGGTTGCCCTTCATTCTTTTGCCTGTTTGATCCAAGGCCTAGAGGCTGAACTATCTGTTTAATTCCAATTGTGAACCGTAGACCAAACTTTGAACTGCAGTAAAACAAATACACACTCGCTAGACAAAACACAGTGGAACAGCCAAAACATCTTTCAGGCTTGGAAAAAGTGTTATATATTTAGCTAGTAATTTGCACATCAAAACATTACGGGAAGTAAGTCGGTACAATGCTATCTGACTAAACTGTGCTCATCTGTAGGCGAGTTTTCGGATGCATGTTTCATATTTGGCGAATTTCTCCACTTTTTGCAAATCTGTTTTTGAATGTATAATTAGACTCGTATCTCTTCCAGCTGCCTGACCTTGACGTGAACTGCCAAAGTCTGCATATGGTGGAGGAATCCACAGGCTTGAGATATCAGAGAAACAGGTTAACCATCTGCTCTTCATCTTGGACAGAGCATATGAAAGCAAAGCATGTGCATTTCAAGTGGGAAACCACAGTGAGGCCTTTTGGCTGAAGATGTTTCCCAGTGATGGACAAAACAGGACTGATCAAAATGATCAAAAGAAGTGATCAGTCAATAGCTAATCACTGGATGCAATGCTTTAACGTGCCATACAGCGCTGAAGATAATGAGCATCTAAAGCCGCGTTTCCACCGCAGGAACTTTCCCCAGGAACTTTCCCTTTGGGGTGGTACTCAGTGTGTTTCGATCGCAGGAACCTGGGTCTAAATAAAGTACCGGGTAAAGATTTCCCCCTCAAAATGGCCCTGCTCGCGAGGTAGTACTTTTTCAAAGTTCAGGAACTTTCAGGGGTGGGACTTGGGCGCTGAACATGCAGCATTTTGATTGGTCGACTCGACGCAGCATTTTATTTTAACCACTATTTTTAAAAGTCTGTTGCGGACGCGGTGCGCTGCAGTAAGAGTTGATTGCTATTCAAATCAACAATGGAGTTTAAAAAATACAACCAATGGGCCGGCGACGAGGTTCAGGCTTTATTCAATTTATTTGCAAAGGACAAAATCCAGTGGGAACTGTAAAGTCGACACGTGCAGTCCTACGTCACCGGACTAATCTTCACGGTACTTTAGACCGCGATGGAAATGCAGACAGCAGCAGGTCTGGGGGAAAAAAAGAGTTCCTGGGAAAAAAGTTCCTGGGACAAATTGTTTTGGGTAATTTCGGTGGAAACGGGGCTTATTGTGTGTTCAATAGAACATCCAATGAATGGCAATGGGATAAAGACTGGGATAAATGTCTGTAATGTTCCAAAACACAAAGTCCCTCCAGCGGGAGTTCTTCTCTATATCAGTGTCAGTGTTTCTGAACTCCCTGAAACGCCTCCATTGTAGTCAAACACTAGGTTTGGGTATCATTTGGGTTTTTTACGATGCCTAAAGGGTGCCTGAACGGATACTTTTTTTAAAAAGAGCCGCAAAACGACGGTGGATAACATTCAAAAATGGCTTTTTATTTATTCATTTTTTTAATTCTTTAAATTGAACGATTTATTAAAAGTTTAAAGTATACTTAAATATATACAAATAGATACAAAACAACACATTTACTTAACAAATTCACAGTAAAACCTAAGCCACCTAACCCAACCACAATAGGCCTAATTTAACACTGAATAACAGTTACAGGACTAATAACAGCAGTCGTCTGTATTCTTGGTCTGCTAAACCAGCTTCAAGGTTCAGCAGTTATTTTGCAGAAATATGACCATATTCTCTGGCTAAATATTTTAGAACGCTTCGCCTTATTGTTTCCATGGCAACGCGTCATGCTTCTCACGTGACACACCGCAGCCACAATATCGCTTTTATTTCCTTTTTCCTTTTTTATTCAAAATATTCACAAACTTGTTGACTATGTCAAATAAGACGTAATATCTGATATTACGATTTTCAGATATGTGTAAGTGAATGTGTGTTAGTTGATCTATAATGCGTTTAGAATCCGATCTGTCGGATTACATCGCGTAAATTCATCCACGTCTCAGGAAACACATGAAAGTAAGTGACCGGTGAACTGGGAGAAGAACAGAGTAAACTATATAGTTAACTATATAATGTGTATCTGATTTGAATAAAACACAGTCAAATTATAACTGAAAGGATTGTTATTGTCGCTTCCATAGACATCAGTGTGTATTTAACAAACTATACATGTATTTTTTGCTAGTACTTGTGCATTTAAATGTCTGAAACCTAAAATAAACATTATGTGGTGGAAAACACTGAATAGTTGTGAGTTGTGACAAGCGCTGAGCGTGTCTGTCTATGGCTCGGCGCCAGCCAAAGTGAAAGTTTGAATTAAATTTTTCCGTGTTTTCACTGTTATACGGTAGGGGGCGCTATTACGCATCTTCTGAATGAGTACAGAATCTCCTGATCAAAACACAGGCGAAAAAAAAGCAAAAAAACGATTGTTTGTAAGCAGATGCATATGTAAAATAATGCGATCATCAACATTAAACAGCGTATGCTAATGTTTTTGCATAGAAAAACAAATAACATTTGTTATTAAAAACAAAAAACATTTAGCATGTTTTTGCATATGCAAAACTGCCTAATGTTACTGAATAAACATCGACCCAGGACGAGCTCTAGGACTGTGAAGCTTTGGGGTGTTGATGGACTCCATCTACTCCATCTGTGTTTGATCATCGCTCTGAATCCCATCTGGATGAAGTCTTTGACAAAAACATGATTTTCTCAGCTTTTTGCTCAAAATGTTGCTTTTTTTATGAAACCCACATTCAAGTGTTGTAAAAAAGTGTTTTTTTGTTTGTTTGTTTAAAAGCAGAGGGTCTGCTCTTAATTTTGATATTTTGCATGTTCAGATATTCATACAAAAAATATTCTATGGGCCATTACATTTTTGTGAAAATTATCAAAAACCCTGGCGGTGGCTGGCAACTATTTTTAAAAACGCTGGCGGGGAAAGAATTAAGTGGCACTGAAATCTCCGTAATGGCACCAGGGTTTGGTACCCAACCATATCGAACACGTCACAGTATACCTCATTTAAATAATTAATGCGTAGAATAAAGGGGCGGGGCCTGGTTGAGTGTCAAAACTGGCGGTTATGGTAAGGGGTGGGACATTTCTCAAATGTGCTGGAAGCGCTTGACCAATCACAACACACTGCTCCAGCCGACCAATCAGAGCACATTGTGCTTTTCAGAAGGAGGGGCTTCACAGAGACAGGAACTAAACAGAGCGTTACTGACAGACTGGGAAGAGAGGAGCCGCAACAATGGAGAATATGGGGAATAATCAACATTCAAGCAGGAAAACCTGCTCTAGTAGAGCCCAAACACAACATCAAGACTTTGTGAAAGGGCATAATATGGCCTCTTTAAGAAAATAAATAAGATGTTCTTAAAGTGGGAGTCTAATGCTATTTCATGCATTCTGCCTTATTTACACTGACACTGAGTTGATTCTCATGATAAACATGGACAAAATAAAAAAAAACGAGTTGGACGTATGACGGAGTATTTCTGTGCCAAAAATACTCCTTCCGGTTTCTCACAAGTTTCTGAAAGTTTTTTTTGAGTATGGCCCTGTATGACGTCATAAAGGGCGGAATTCCTTGTATGGGCACTTCTCCCGGATGAGCACACACACACACACACCAACCAGAGCGGGAGAGAGCACGCCCATCGTTCAGGTAACAATGAAGGATTTTTTTTTAACAATGTCACTAAAGAAGTGTGTTTCTGGTTGTGAGGGAAAGATAACCTTGTTCAGCTTCCCAAATAACCCAGCGTTAAGGAAACAGTGGATGCAGTTTGTTTTTCAAGTGTGTTCCTGGCATTTTCGGTGATAAATGATTTATAAGGAAGGCCCGTTGGATTTGCAGATCATGGCAGGCACTGAGGAAAATGCATCAAATGTGTTTTTTCCTCATTAAAACCAAAGGTTTTAAAAGGTACATTTTATTTTGTGATTTAACCGGAACGAATAGAGTGTCTATGATGTGATGACGTGTTGTGTGTGTGTGTGCGCGCGCGCGCGCATGTGACTCTTTAGCTCAAAGACATTTTTGAGATATGAAGGATGCAATACTACTTTATAGGTACTCAAGATTAACATGAGATTGAGACTGAAACTGTGTGCCCCATCCCACCCCCTTTAATAAAATATTTAAGAACTGTTGGTCTGACTATTTAACAGTTGCAGACTTCCCCTATCATTCATGTCAGTATCACAAACTTTTAGGTTGAGGTTTAATACCAAGCTTAAGGTTTATAACAAACCCCTAACCTTAAATATGAGCAATAATAATAGTGATTCTGCCTTTGCAAACACCACTAAATATACTCTCTGTGAAACTCGCTGCACAAGCTGTGAGGAAATACAGGGAGGGCAGAATTGAATGATAGAGGAGGGAATAGAACAAGTCAGTGGTAATTATTAGGAAACACAGATGATGAAGGAGAGAGAGAGGGAGCGAGAGAGTGGGGGAGGATACATTTGGCACTACAAAACTAATTTTCCCAAGGTCCAGGCAGCAGTAAAAAATCTGTTAAGTTATTCTTCAGGGAGTCTGGTGATGAGTTAAACCTTTCGAGCCAAGATGACTCAAGTGTGTGAAGGGCCGTCGGTGTTATTCCTGCCAGTAGCTTAATGCAGCGCAAGTGCCCTTCTGATGAGTTCCTTTCCATCAGATCTTTCCACATGTGCAGTGCTGCCAAATGAAAGCTGTTGGTAGAATGTGAGACACACTCCACTATTCTTTCCTCAATTGGCTTTGGCAATGACACGCCACTTATTCAAAATGAGGGAAGTACATTGTCTGGGACAGAAATGGTAGGTGTAGCAGTGATTGGAAATCTTTCCTACAGATAACGAACTCATTAAAGGAATATGTACAAAAGCACAAATCTTACTGGTTGGCCAGTTTCTTTGCAGTACAGCGTAAAAGAGGTTAGAACCATGTCACGTCAGTCTGAACTATTAACAGCCTTTCATTCAAATTAAAAGGTTTATCACACAAAATTCTCACACCAAATGTTCATCTTGGTCTTATCAGGCCTTAAAAGGATAGTTCATTTCAAGTTTATTCAAGTGTGCTATTAGTATACTTCTAAAAACAAGAAAGTACACTGTCAGTCTACTTTTTATGTACTTCTCAGAAATATACTTAAAATTGCATTTAAGTATACTTGACTTATACTGACAGAAAAGTCTAAGTATATTTGGACTATACATGTACTCATTCTTTTGATTGCGATATACCGCCGTCCGTCCCTCGGGTCATTTTGACCCGAAATGAATTTTTGAAAAAAATTGAGTGGTTATCGTAGTGGTCCAAGACCTTAGACACTTGAACCACGAATACACAATTTTTTTTTACTGGATTCGAGGACTTTTGTGTCAATTTGACCCTCATAGGAATGAATGGAATGCTTCAGTACACATAGACAAACCTAAAAATGCTCAAAATTCTAACAAAAATGCTAAAAACTTGTGTATCTGAATGCATACTGAAGAGAAACTGACTTTAGGACCCAGCGGAACAGCTCATTTGCTCCATAGAGAGCTATAAGGCCATCTAGAGTCATGAAATATCATGTTATATTATTATTTTTATGCAGAGACACCCAACGTGAGATATTTTGAGCTGAATTAAAAGGGTTATGCATGAAATGAGTTGAGTTATTTTGAATTTAAGTTGAAAGAATGTGAAGAACGTGCTTAAATTATATTATTTATTGATCAAATCTAGTAATAAAGGCAAATAAAATAAAAAATCTAAAAACAAATCGCATTAAAAAATAGAACGTTTTCTGGACCAACAGAAAAAAGGGTAATTTTAGGGCTTCAGTTCATTTTGAACCGCGAGGGAAGGATTTGTTACAAGGATGAAGGTTCTAAGTATAATTAAGTATTCTAAGTATACTTGGCTTGATTGAGTAGCCTATTTCAAATAGTTTTACATACTGTCTTATAAAGTATACTTTTATACACTAAAAAGTGGGACAATTTAGTCCCAAGCAGTATTGAAACAGTACACTTATAAGTTTACTACTAGTACATTTATATTAGTATACTTACTACATAAAGTATACTTAAAAATAAACTTAAACTTTACTTAATAAACTTGATAAAAATGAAGTATACTTATTTTTTGCAAGGGTCACTCAAAAATGAACATCTTTATTGTGATGGTCCTCCAACAGACATTCTACTGACTATAAGTAACTTTGCACCTACATGCCAACTTATTCTAACCCTAACCCTACCAGTCTACTAATACTCTACTGACACTCTAATGAGAGTTAGTAGACATGTAGGTGCAATGTTACTTATATTCAACAGAATGTGTTAAAGGGACCATCAAAATAAGGTCAAACCAAAAATTCAAGTTGTTCCAAACCTGTATGAGATTCTTTCAAAAGAAGATATTGAAGACTATATGGAAGTCAATGGCTGCCGTCAACTGTCTGGTTACCAACATTCTTTAAAATATCTTGTTTTGTGTTCAACAGGAGAAAGAAACTTATACAGGTTTGGAACAACATGAGGGTGTAAATGATGACAAAATTTCCATTTTTGGTTGAATTATCCCTTTAGGGAGTTGCCAGGGTGTTGCTATGCATTTTATAGGATATTCTGGTCTTTTTATATGGCTCGGGTACCTCCTTCAGTGTAAGTCTTTGGGATTTTTCTGCCTATTATGGTACGCCTGCATGGCAAAATTTGTCTGATTGCTTAAAGATGGAAAGCACATTTCCCCTCATAAAGTTGCATCATTTGAAGGCTTAACAATTAGCTAATTATTGAAGGTTCAGACAAGAACATGAAAGTCGGTACTGCCACCACCCTAAAGCACAACATAGTCAACATCTCCCTTCCCATCCTCATTGGAGGAGACTCTAGGGGAAATGGGTCTTTACTGAGCATGTGCGACCAGGGCTTGTCCTCCTTCTGGAGAGTTCACCAAGAAAAACAAAAATACCCAAAGGACCTCCTCCAAGGCCTACAAAATCTGCTGCAAGGACATACGATCCGTTCCCTTCTGCTCTCCACAGCTCATAGATCTTAAAGGGGTCGTGAACTGAGAAATCAAATTTTCTTTGAGCTTTTGACATATAAGAGGTCATCATACTATAAGAATCAGAACTGATAACTTCTTCGTTAGTCCAAAAACAGCTTTTATTGTAACCAGAGAACGACACGTTGTGGAATGAGCCTGTCATAGATGGTGAAAGACCGCCTCTGCAGAAGAAGATCAACGCCTACTTCATCATCACAACTTTGGCCCCGCCCACTGGAGTGTTAGTGAGATGACGAGGAGAGAAGAGCGATACAGGATCACTGGACTAAAAATAACATTACCTTCCAAAGGATCCTAATGCTAGGAATGTGCTGATTTATTTTCAACAATGTGAATGTCTCAGCATTATTTATTTGTATCCGCTACATTTCACTGTGGATTCTTTGTATACTGGATAAACCCAGCCCGATCTGCTGGCGGTTTAATTTGGCTGGAAACCTGTACATATTTCTATCCTGCTTCTGTTACAATTTTGCGGGGACCAATCACAAACCAGCTTATTCACCTGGCGCGCTATTGGCGGGTTTAACACAATGACGGATAGAGAAGCGATGGATCATTGGTCTGATTGGTTGAAGGACTGTCCAATTTCCTACAGAGTCATTTGAACTATGCGCATTGATCATGCCTCTTGTGCAGTAGAAAATACAGAGCAGACTCCCCAGACCAATGTTCAATCTTAAAAGATTGAGCTTGGTCTGGTGATAGCCAGACAAGATTCTTTGGGAAATCAGTCGCAATTTCGGCGCAGGTGTTGCAAACAGACTTTTACGATATGGACTCGACAGTAATGCCACAACATGTGACTAACCGTGTTAATTCTAACGCCTGATCTGAGACCAGTGATTTCTGATATGTAATGATTCATGTACAGTCAGATGTTTTGCTGAATTGCAGTGGCCCTTTACACTGAAGTCTCACAGCAGCCAATCACAGCAGTGGGCGTTTACACTGAAGTCTCACAGCAGCCAATCATAGCAGTGGGCGTTTACACTGAAGTCTCACAGCAGCCAATCACAGCAGTGGGCGTTTACACTGAAGTCTCACAGCAGCCAATCATAGCAGTGGGCGTTTACACTGAAGTCTCACAGCAGCCAATCATAGCAGTGGGCGTTTACACTGAAGTCTCACAGCAACCAATCATAGCAGTGGGCGTTTACACTGAAGTCTCACAGATGCCCCCAAACAGAGCATTCAAATCAGAGGCTAAAATCAGGGTAGGAAAAATGCTTTTTATTTCTAAATTATGAAAATATTTGATGTAAAGATCATACTAACATAAGTGCACCACAGGAAACAATAAAACAATGCAGTCCATGACCCCTTTAACATGCTCCAGAGATATAAGGGCAAAAGCAATAGTACAGGCATTCAAGACCCATTCCCACAGTTCTGCTCTATTTTACACCTAATCATTGGCTTAACACCTCAAACACCATCCGATTTCCATCATGGCACTGTAGTATCGTTTAGCACCTTGAAATACAGGCTATCAAAAGTTCCTGTGAGAAGCTTGCCTGGAATATCAAAGATTGAAACTTAATGACATCTACCCCGACATGTGCACAGCAGACACGCTCAAGCTTTCGCAGATCACACAAATCACAGACAAACAGTCATAATGGGTTGCAAGATGTTCTGGGAAGGCCCCCTGCACTATATAGTTATGACAAGAAGCAAATTGTGGTCAGTGCTGTAATGTGGTCATGGACATCTGGAGAGCTGACTGACTAACCCCCGATCTGGAAAGAGAGCCATTCATGAGGTAATGTTATGCTGTCCAGATTCGGTCCGCAGATTCGGCTTTAACCAGAAAGAAAGCCATACTCCAACATTTCATGAACTATTATCCCCAAGCACATCGTAAAAGTTTGTTGTTTAGGAACCTCGCCGTTAAAACGGCGTCCCTCTACGGAGAGGTGTTGGATCGTACGTTGTGTAAGGGTTAGGAGCTGTGAGGTTCCTGCCCGAAAACCCAGCTTCGGCTCGTGTAATGGTTCAGTCAGAGGGTAAGGACTTACATATTTTCACAGTTGTGTTTTTAATGATTAAGAAGTTCATACCAACAGGGTGCCTCCTTTGAGGAGAGCCCAAACACAAATCCATCAAACATGACCGAGACAGGTCTAGGCGACAGTTCTTGACTGAACCAGGTGCACAAGAGCCAAAACCACAATTCTGACTGAATGAAGCCTTTACTTTTCCTTGCCCAGTGCATTTATAATACAAATATGTTGAATTTGACAGCTGATGGTAAATTTGTCTGGCAATTGGTAGAGGAATAGTTCACCCAAAAATATTTTTTTTTCCATACAATCAAAGTCAATAGCTGCTTTTCCACTGTCGGGCCAGTGCGAGCCAGGGCTTTCAACGGGCCGGGCTGGGCTAATAGCCTCGAGCCCAAAAACCTGCCTCTCGTCACACCATCATTTCACCAACAAATGTAAGTTTTATGAGAAAATTAATCAGAAAGAAATCACTGGAAACTAGCGAGATCGCACAACGAACATGATAAAAAGCGGTGCATTTTTGTTGTTTACTTAAAGATTTAAAACCCAAGCATCGAAGTTTTACAATAATAAGTGATACACTGATCATAATGAATTAATTTGTGTCAAGATTGCACATTAGTCCCACAGAAATAAAGTGGTATTTACCGTTATTTCTCAAAAGAAAGAGGACACACGTACTTATTCAGTCGCGTCTGTTTCAGTTTATTTGTAGAAGTCACAGGACATGTTTACATCACATTTAGAAAGAATGATCATTTCTACACATTTTCCACCAAAAATACGACCTGAGGAGCTTACAGTTAAATTTTCAGTCAGAGAAACAGAGGATGCTCCTTTATTTTATGATATGCGGAGCTAAATATGGATATCAGACAGTCTGGTATAAAGAGACAAGACGTACTGACAGATCAAATAAATAAATGATTGTGATAGCCTGTATGATTTGTCTGATTTCTTCAAGCGGTCGTATTTACCATGTTTACTATAGTAATGGTTAGCACGCATAGTCTTTTGCATCGCATCGTGTGAGCAGAATCAGAAGTCATTTAAAACACTCGCTGCTGTCTGAAAGTGAGTTTTGAGCTAAAATGATTTTAAAAGTCTTTAATGCTGATGTTAGCTGGTATCTGAAATCATCCGTGCCGCTCTCCAGACTAAACTCCGCCTTTGTTCATAACCACTCCTCAAGCCCGAGCTGGCCCACTTTGGACCAAGGTATTTGGCGAGCCAAAAAGCCCTGGCCATTGGCCCAGAGGAAGCCCCGGAAGTGACAGTGGAAACGCAACTGGCCCTGGCACGCACTAGCACGTCCGCCTTTGGCAGTGGAAACATCTAATGTTTTCCAATGTAGTTTGGACTCCTCAAAAGAAACCCTCTGCAGAAAGGTGAGTATCCCTTTAAGTTGGATATTGTTCGGTACAATAAAGCAGAGAATTATCCAACCCAGATTAATTGGAAAAACATGCCTGTGGTGACATTTCTGCAAAGTCTTACACATTTCACAACACGTTCAAAGTGAAATGTCCAGTGAGTGGCGCTAAAAGCGTGTTCAGGTTTATCCGAAACAGATGAGCATAAATCTGGCAATGTTTTATTACATTGGTTGGTTCTGAATTAAAATGTCTGGTGAGTACTCTATCGCGTTTCAAAATAATGTACACAAGCACTTAATAACTCAAGAGCAATGCTGTATCAGGTGAGCGACAGAGCAAGTTTACTACATCAGAAAAGCCAAACATATATTACTCTGCCTCTGTAATCATAATTTTGTGTGAAAAGGAATAAAAGTTTTTGCAGTTTTACTCCATCTACTGTTCATTTCAGCTGGAAACTTCAGTGATTTGTATGTATTGGTATGTTTTTGAGTTTTGCACAAATGTAGGTAGAGGCACGCTTTTCTTTCACAGTGAGCCTGTGTTCTGGGTGGTGTTTAAAAATGAGGGATACTCGACCCAATAATATGTTATTGTGCAATACGATGTCAGGTCACACATGTTAGCATCGCCCTGGGAAATGAAAAGAACTTGGTCACGAGTCTGGGTGGAGTATGTGAATCGGCAACACCTGCAGCCCATAAGAAGCAAATTAAAGAGACTTCAAAAGTGGTGCTTAAGCTGCGGTATGATGAGCTAATATTTCTTTATAGTACAGTAGACGGTTTGCCAGTGACAGATTTTGGAGGACTCTTAAAAGAATGAAATGGAGTATATATTTCCATCAACTGCCTTCCATGTCTCTGCTCAGGATAGGCACTAGTGAACGGTTTAGGACTGTGCTGTTTTTGTAGCAGCCGGTCAGCATTGCTATGTCGTCATTTTCCTGCAGCTCCAGAGTAATTACTCACATTGCATTTATGGCTCATTCATCCATGCACATGATCACATTTAATCTAATATACATACAGCTCAACATCTTTCACTGTCTTACGTAAACATGACTGAAACCTCAATATCTGTTTTCCATCAACTTCAGTGAGCATGAATTATGACATGAGTTTGTTAGGGTCAATTCAGCAAAGACCGATCTTAAGAATGCATGCAAAGGTGCACAGAAATTATTCCACAAAAATTGGATGCTACAGTATAAAAGTAGCACACATTTATAGATAACATCAAAAGGGTATAGTTAAATATCTGAACAGATGAGATTTAAACAAGAAACATTAGACACATTAGGCTAGAAAGGCTGAAGGATAAGCACTCCCTTCAAGCCTGATTTTACATTTGACAGTATTGGATCTGTGGATCTGTGCATGGTATTTTGGGGCATTACGCCAGTAGGTGGGAGCAAGTGACTCACTTTATAAACGAGTCATTGAATTATTGACTCAATTCGTTTAAAACCACTGATTCGTTCAGGAATGAATGTGAGCAAGTCACTGAATAATTCACTCGATTACTTTGAAAAATTCAGATATTTATTCAGGACATGCATAACAGTTGATTCTGCTTTGACTTAGTTTGGAATCATTTTCGTTTGCAGATAAAGACAAAGTAGATTATGCAATCTTAATGAGGATCTATTATGCCCCTTTGTACAAGATGTAATATAAGTCTCAGGTGTCCCCAGAATGTGTCTGTGAAGTTTCAGCTCAAAATACTCCACAGATCATTTATTATACCATGTTGTAAATGCCCGTTTTTAAGTGGAAGGAAAAACATGCTGTTTTCGTGCATGTATCTTTAAATGCAAAAGAGCTGCTGCTCAGCCCCCTTTCCAGAAGAGGGCGGAGCCTTTTGTAGGAAACTTTTTCCTCGTCGTAGCAGAGACCAGGAGACGTTGGGATATCTTTCAAGCAGACAATACTCTTTATTGAGGCACGAGCTGCTTGGTCGCTGTAGTCATCCAACAAGTCTGATTCAAACAGTATACACTGTAATTTATCCACATTTCAGGGGGAGGGATTACACAGCAAATGGGTGACGACCTTAAACAAAGCATGCAAATGAATTATCCAGGTAAAGAGACCTGCCTAAATGCAATGTACTTCCCTTAGTTTCTTAAATTTGTAATCCCACACTTTACAGCTCGCACCTCAGATACTCTTCCAAAAACTAAAACATCTGTTTGGATTTGATTGAATTGTGAAATGTTATCATCTGCATGCATTTTGCAGCATTTACAAAGCTGGACGTCAGACGGAGAATCTGCAAACAGATTGTTCTGAGACACTGCTTATGATTTCCTGTAGCTCAAACAGTAGAGCGTGGCGCTAGCAGCACCAAGGTCATGGGTTTGATTCCCAGGGAAAGCAACAAAAATGTAAAAATGTGTACCTTGAATGCAATGTAAATTGCTTTGGATAAAAGCGTGGGTGGATTTATATCATTATAGGGTAGTTGTGTGCACACTGCCGACACACATTTATGTTCAAACACCATATAAAAGTGAATTTTGCATAATAGGTCCCCTTTAACATTTTATTGATTAAACTGCTGTATCACACTCACAATCATTCTGGTCCATTGCAAACCAAACAAATGCATGTTTTATCAAAAGACGTTTTAATTTAATTAAATGGAGAAAATTGTAATTTAACTGTTTTGAAGACATCATTCATTAGTATTTGAAATATAAGCGGTAATCCATCGAAGGGTAGTTTCTGTACATTTTTGCTTCACAGAACACTGTTTCCCAATGAAACATCATGGAAATGTCGCAAAGAAAAGGATATATCAAACTGCATGAACCGCACACTCTAGCATACCAGGTGTAAGGTATGACATTTGACTTTGGTATTGTACAGTTTAATCCATGACGAAATAAATCTGCTGGATTCTCCCCCACTTCTCGCTTCATGCAATAGGCTATTTATTGAAGCTGAAAGTCTTTGGCAATGAATCGGGAGAAGTTGATTAATAGGTTTTACTTGGGCTGAACTGTCCAATCTGCTGTTATTTAGTGCTCACCATCAGTAATCAGTGCTGTCACTTGGCCTTACTTAAAACCCCATTACTCCTCAGTGCAGGTCTCTGAGGCCCAACAAACTTACACTCATACTTCTATTATCTGCACAAGATCGACACTGACACCCCACACATTGTGCAAGTCTAAATGATGGAAACACATATAAAGAGGGAATGCTAGTAATCAAGAAGTTTACAAACAACTGTTGATGACAGGAGCTCTTGTCCGCCCATGAGGAGAGAGAAGGCTTGACTACAGTAGAGGCCGACTGCACTGCAGTGCTCGGGCGGTTAAACTTCACCTCCGCTGACCTCAGGCGTGGGCAGAGAGACAGAAACACCAGCTCACATATCACTCTTGCAGGAGCAGCACAGTAGGGGGGCTAGATATCTCCTGCTGGGAACTCTCCCATGCATTTGTCTAAGGAAGGAAAATCCATTTATTTGAGATTTACACTTCACTTCCGGTGGTTCTAATCTTTTAGAATGCCTTCAGTTGATCACGACGGGAACTTGAAAATGGAAATTTGTAAAAGTTTGTAAAAGAACTCTGGACCAATCAATATACAGCAGTAGCCAAAAGTCACATCCGGAGGGGATATTTGTTTTTAATGACCCTACAAGTTTGATATGTTAAATATTAGGGAAGAAGAAAATACTTAACTTGGTTAAGGTATTTATTTGACAAAATAAAAACTCACAGCTACAGGTTTTATTTTACTATGCACAGAAAAACAAAAAACTCACTGGAAAAAGCATATATTGACAACATAACCAGTTATTAATATTTCATTGGATTTCTCTTGTTTTTACGTTCATAATTTCTTTGTATGACAGCCTGGCCAAATATTATGTCACACAATTTGTCATGTTTCATTGCATTATTATCACAAATAAAACAATCGACTCCAAGTACAACTACGCAATATTACTACAAAATCTATTATCATATTTTTAATAATATTTGGAAAAGGCGGAGGATGTTAATGATTCATCCTAGGCCAAACATCAGTAATATATATATATATATATATATATATATATATATATATATATATGATCAGGCATAACATCCTAATATTGTGTTGGTTCCCCTTTTGCTGCCAAAACAGCCCTGACCCGTCGAGGCATGGACTCCACTAGACCCCTGAAGGTGTGCTGTGGTATCTGACACCAAGATGTTAGCAGCAGATCCTTTAAGTCCTGTAAGTTGTGAGGTGGGGCCTCCATGGATCGGACTTGTTTGTTCAGCACATCCCACAGATGCTCGATTGGATTGAGATCTGGGGAATTTGGAGGCCAAGTCAACACCTCAAACTCGTTGTTGTGCTCCTCAAACCATTCCTGAACCATTTGTGCTTTGTGTCAGGAGCATTATCCTGCTGGAAGAGCCACAGCCACCAGGGAATACCGTTTCCATGAAAGGCTGTACATGGTCTGAAAGGATGCTCACGTGCCACTGTTGGTGCCTTCAGCGGTGGACAGGGGTCAGCATGGGCACCCTGACTGGTCAGCGGCTATGCAGCCCCATACGCAACAAACTGAGATGCACTGTGTATTCTGACACCTTTCTATCAGAACCAGCATTAACTTCTTGAGCAATTTGAGCTCCAGTAGCTCGTCTGTTTGATCGGACCACGCGGCCAGCCTTCACTCCCACCATGATCTCTATTGATGGGAAATGCACATTAGAAGACATCTTTAAAATATTTTTTTCTGTTTTATTTCTTCTTTGAGCTCTTTCCTTTCTTCATCAGCGTAATTAAGTTTCATATTCTCTCTCTGACCTTTACAATTGAACTTTTTTGTTTGTACCTTTAAGAGTCCAATGAAAAGCTCTCTTGACATGTGACATGAGAACATTTGACGACATGTCCCTTTATCTTACTCCTTATTGTTAGTTAAGAAATACAGAATCTTCACGTGTTTTTTTGGAATAACAGTTGCCTAGTTATCTTACTTACTGTTACTATTGTTACTGCGCAGGCCAAATTACTGATAAATGCTCTTTTTGAACAACTGAGGAAATTATCAATTCTATAATTTACAGTATGTTTACATACATAAAAAATTAATAAAAAAGTTATTTAAAAAAACAAACAAACAATGCAACTCTTGCATTATTACACTGTTGAATTATTCACGGCTCATTCCTCACTGAAGAAAACTGTAGTACCACAAACCGGTTTAATAAAGGGTTAATAAACCTCAGAGCTGGTCTCATAATTTGTTATTCGTCCTTGAACAATCTGTAGTGAAACCACACCTCAAACACAAGGGTAGCCAAAGAAAACTATCCAGAGACCACCATTTCTAGGCCAGGCCTGAACTTATAGTGTATATTTTGAACCACATCCCAAATAAGGGAAGTGAACTTCAGAGGCTGTGAGCATTTTAACTGCTCTCATATTGTATGGCCATTTGTAAAGATGAAGTAGAGCTAAATTTAGCGGTTCATAAGCTGAGAAATCTGTCTGTGTAGTATTTGTCTTGAAAAAGGGAGACAGGAGATTCCTTTTAAGATGGCAAAGCAGTTCCTTTCATTCTCCGCTTCCAAATTGTCCCACTTTTAGATGTTTTCCATAATGGGAAGATATTTGAGATGTTCCACTGAGCATTATCTTTCAGGCTTAAAGAGGTTTTATAAGCGTCATGGTGTTCTTTGAAATAAACTCTCAAATATCCCCTGAGGTTTAGATGAACGAGGGTGGTCTATCTACTGTTCCCCTTTTCCAGCTGAACAACCAGATGCCTCCGAGATTGTGGAAAACAGACGAAGAGTGCAGGTGTTCGAAATGTGTGTTCGCTACCAAACCTCCACAGCACTGGATCTGAGAAACGCTGAGTATTTCAAAATCAACCGATACCATAGAGAGGAACATCATCTGTCCTCAGGAGCCTCCTTACATTCGACAAGAGGTCCAAAAATTATGAATCATGAGTCGAGAATTGAATGATGGTAAGATGGTTGGCAGAAGGCATTTTGAGCAATTTAATGCTTGTCTTTGGGCATTTTATGGTTTTGTTCAAGACTTCCCCACACTTTGGAAAGCCGGTCAGTGTTCACTGTTTCATGATGTTCAAACTAACTAATGTTCACAAGCACAAAATGTTCCCTTTTAAGCTCAGCAGGGCATAATTATCCATTTGTAGGCATGAAATTGTATTTGGTATAATTGCATTATGCCATCTCAGTCATCTCAATGGCAAAAAGCGTCCCAATCAACCTCAATTCACCCTATATGATTCTTAGAAGTCAGTAGTTTACAGCACACACACAAAAACAACAAAAAACATTGTTAAACTTAGTTGAAAGACCGCCTCTGCAGAAGAAAATCAACGCCTACTTCATCATCACAACTTTAGCCCCGCCCACTGGAGTGTTAGTGAGATGACGAGGAGAGAAGAGCGATACAGGATCACTGGACTACAGATAACATTACCTTCCAAAGGATCCTAATGCTAGGAATGTGCTGATTTATTTTCAACAATGTGAATGTCTCAGTTGAGCATTATTTATTTCTATTCGCTACATTTCACTGTGGATTCTTTGGGAAATCAGTCACAATTTCAGCGCAGGCTTTGCAAACAGACTTTTACGATATGGACTCGACAGTAATGCTACAACATGTGAGTAACCGTGTTAATTCTAACGCCTGATCTGAGACCAGTGATTTCTGATATGTAATGATTCATGTACAGTCAGATGTTCTTTGTCTATGTGTCAGTAAATCAAACCAGTGACTAAACGCTCAACTTCACATTGTTTCTCTTAGTAGGATGAAAATAATCTGTTATTTAAACTGTGATTAAATTATAGTGAGAACACTCCCTTTACAATCGCTGGAGCTGACAGCGCGAGTTTATCCGTGACTGAGGTCTGGACTTTCACCAAAACTCCCGTTATAATCAACGAATCTCTTATTTACATTGTGTTTGCACTGTTAGTTATGATGAAAGCATTCGTTAGTGTGCAGAAATCGAGTTACAATGACGAGATCCTGCATTCATGAGCTCAACATGTGATCGGCTACAATGATCATCACTGCAACCTTTCATGCCACGATCCGAATATAATGCCATAGATCTGAATATAATGCCATAGATCTAAATATAATGCTATAATTAACACTTTTCACAATTAGATAACCTTGAGAGCTGTAATAGTAAAAATGTGCTAAAAGTGTCAGCCAATCAGGCAGATACATTGAAGTGTCACAGCAGCCAATCACAGCAGTGGGCGTTTACACTGAAGTCTCACAGCAGCCAATCACAGCAGTGGGCGTTTACACTGAAGTCTCACAGCAGCCAATCACAGCAGTGATTACTTTACTTGTATTACCATTTTGTTGCTATTAACATTTTTATGTTTGTGAGTGTTAATTTTTCACCCTGGGTCACGTTTAAATATAATGCGATCATATGATTTATGTTTATAGTAAAACCCATAAAAGTAAGTCCTGTCTCAATTAATGAAGACGTAGGTTTTACTAAAATTACAACACCCAAAATATGGTGAACTGCCTCCACAATATACACATACTGTATGATTTCCCACAGAACTGGACATTCAGGATGCCAGGCCTTTGTCAGTCCTCTGTATTGTGTGTGTGTTGGTGGCAAATCCATACTTGGAGAAAGTACACATCACTGTGGTCAAACAGTCCTGACTGACAATATGAACGATCCTGACGTTTTAAGACACACTCGCATGTGTTTGTTATCTTGTGGGAAGAGAGTGGATTTAAACCGTGCCTGAAGGCATAAATATAAAGGGATTCAAGGTCTTTACATTGTGTGTGTGTGTATGTGTGTGTGTTAGTGTGAGAGTGTGTGTGTGTGTGTTAGTGTGAGAGAGAGTGTGTGTGTGTGTGCGTGCGTGCATGAGTGCGTGTGAATGTGTGTGTGTCTGTGTGTTTGTGCCTGAGTGCGTGTGAATGTGTGTGTGTCTGTGTGTGTGCGTGAGTGTGTGTGTGTGTACACATACACGTCTGAAAATAGAGATGAAGAAAAAAGGTCCAATTAATCAGAGTTCGTAGACTTACCAAAGGCAACAAAACATACTTCATCATGAATGAGAATGATTAGACTGCTAAATTATTTTTTTCTGAATTAAATATCCAGGATGTACATTTTCAATATGCTATTACCATTAGGTGTTTAAAAAGACAACAAGAAATCAAAACATTTCTATAAAAAAAAATAAAAAAATTATATTTTTTATTTAATGTTAATTAACATTTATCTAAATAATCTTTAATCCAAATGTAAATCATCCACCTCTGAAACTGCTTCCCTTTTTAAGAAACGTCAAAGTCAAAGGTCACGTTAAAGTCCCCATGAAATTTGTGCACATCAGAATTGTTTTTAATTTATGTGTCACGTAATCTTGAATCTTCCCCTTCCTCTCTTCTCTGATGACGAGGGCGGGGCGAGGGCACCCTACATCTGTTCTTGTTCCTGAAGCGTTTCACTTGGATACACGACACAATAGGGAAGAAAAGACTACCGCTTCATGCCAACTTTAACATATATTCTGCTTAACAGAATCTTTTTACAATCCAAACAATTCCTGATGAAGGAAATAAAGTCCCACCCTTTCACCCCTTTGAACATCCCGTTTCACTAGGAAAAGCTGGAACTAAAATGTGTTGCGAATGATGCTTCATGTTGACTTTAAACAGCGCCTAGTTCCTTAGCAACTGTCATTTACACAGGCCAATGCAGTGTGTTTAACATTTAAACTTTTTTATGTGATCACATTATTTCTTTGTTAAATTTCGGGGGCAAGAGTTTCCAAGCTTTTCACACAGCTCAACATCTAATCATAGCTCTTAATATTGAATTTAACCTCATTTTCATTTACCTTGTTTTGAGCCACCCTCACTGAACCGCACAAATTGGCTGCTTTACACGCACACTGTGTTGCCCTCATTAATGCTGGGCGTTGCTTAGTGAAATGTCTGTTGATATTCATTGTTCGCCCTGTCTGAGCCAAGAAAACTATGAAATACTACGACTACGACCATAATCGCAGGTCACACTCAATTAGCACCTGGCTCACTCTTTTTCACACACACACACACCAGATGCCCCAGTTTAGGGACAATATGGAATTGGACCCAACCCACTCCGAGTAGGGTGGGTACCACAGTGTAACACGAACCGTGCCAAACAGTGTTGGTGCCCAACCACATACTGACTTTAAACTGAAGCAGTCAGATTTAAACGTGTATCTAAATGCAGTATAAAGAGAAGCTAAATAGAATGTAAATTCTAAAGTTTCGATATCTTCATGACCTGTAAGAAGCCTCCAGTACTGAAGAGGGCGATAGAGATACTTTGAACTGCCATTAAAACACTGTGCCACATGTTATTATTAAGATAGCTAAGTCTATCTGACTACCGCTAACTACCTATAAACATGCAAAGCGTTTAAATACTGTTGACATGTTAACAGGTTAACTTTAACTAGCTGTAAACATGTCCACTACAATAAACATGAAGACAATTTAACTTACTAAACATGTTTACAATTTAACTAACTTCAAGTTTAACAAATCAACATTTGGATAACTTTAACTAGCTATAAACATGTCAACAGTTTAACTAGGTTTAGCTATAAACTTGCTAACAGTTTGACTATCTAGATAAAGTTGGTCAAACTGTTAATTTAGTTAAACTGTAAACATGTTCATAGTTAGTTAAACTTTATTCATGTTTAACTAACTATGAACATGTTTACAATTTAACTAAATTTAGGTATAACAAATCAACATTTGGATACCTTTAACTAGTTACAATCATATTAACTGTTTAACTTTAACTATAAACGTGTTAATAGCTGAACTAAATTTAAACATGTCAACAGTTAAACTAAGTTTAGCTATAAACATGCTAACAGTTTGACTAACTTTAACCAGCTGTAAACATGAAGACAGTTTAACTAACTATGAATATGTTTAATTTAACTAACTAGCTACAAACATGTTAACAGTTTAACTTTAACTATAAGCATGTTGACAGTTGAACTAAATGTAACCATAAACATGCAAACAGTTTAACTAAGTTTAGCTATAAACATGCTAACAGTTTAACTAAGTTTAGCTATAAACATGCTAACAGTTTAACTAAGTTTAGCTATAAACATGCAAACAGTTTAACTAAGTTTAGCTATAAACATGCTAACAGTTTAACTAAGTTTAGCTATAAACATGCTAACAGTTTAACTAAGTTTAGCTATAAACATGCAAACAGTTTAACTAAGTTTAGCTATAAACATGCTAACAGTTTAACTAAGTTTAGCTATAAACATGCTCACATTTTAACTAAGTTTAGCTATAAACATGCAAACAGTTTAACTAAGTTTAGCTATAAACATGCTAACAGTTTAACTAAGTTTAGCTATAAACATGCAAACAGTTTAACTAAGTTTAGCTATAAACATGCTAACAGTTTAACTAAGTTTAGCTATAAACATGCTAACAGTTTAACTAAGTTTAGCTATAAACATGCAAACAGTTTAACTAAGTTTAGCTATAAACATGCTAACAGTTTAACTAAGTTTAGCTATAAACATGCTAACAGTTTAACTAAGTTTAACTAGCTGTAAACGTGTTTACAATTTAACTAACTTTAGCTAGTGCAAGTGAAAACAGACCATAGATGAAGACTCTTATGTATTTGCATTGCATTATCAATCAGGCTCTGAGACATTTTGTAAGAGTGTTCACATGCTTGGTCTAAAGCATAGCATAATCGTTTCGTCAACATACGTATGCGGGTTGGCGACGAGGTGAAAGTTTAACTCAGTCCTCAGCACCCGGCAGACGGAGATCCCATTCCAAATACACAGTAAAAATATTTACAAGTTCTTTGTTGACAAGATTTACGGTGATGAAACCAAAACGGCTATGGAAACAAATAAATGATCGAGTTGGTTTTAAACAATAATAACTTGATTCAAATGGTTAGCCATAATGGAAAGGAACGCAAAAGAACAGTGTTAGTCGTATCATGTTACAAAACATCTCTAATATAGAGTAATCTAATATGTGGAATAGCACAGATCATAGTTTATGAGGATTATGAGATGATGCTTTCCTAATTTCAAGAGAGGCTCTAAGAAAAACAGCTACACACACTGGGATCTCACTGTTAGTTGGGAACATTGAGTTTGTTTTCAATTCCCAGGTTATCCTACAAGCACACAAGTTTGCTTCAAAATGTTAAGCAATTCATAAAGAGAGAGAGAGAAAGGGCAAAAAGGAAGAGCCAATGGGAATTAGGCAGGCATTTTGGCTCATAATGAAGACCAGATGGTTTACCTTCACTGGTAGCTACATTCTTGGGAGCTTTGGTGGGTGTATGATCAGTGCTGGAGCTCACATCGGAGGACATACTGGAACTGCCCTTGCCTGGGACAAAAGGAAAGAAGGAAACAACATTTTGTGCTTGTTTTGAGATCATGCTTGACTGCATGCATTCAGCCCCAATGGCCAGCGGTGGGAACGCTGGTGTGCCGTTTCACAGAAGGGTGGGGTGCAACGCTTCCCACTGTAAGTCAATATTATAACAGATGCAATAAAAGTACCATCGGACATTTTGGCCCCATCACTCATTCACTCGCTGAGCCATTACTGAAAGCAAGGAAACTCCTCTTGTTCCTAATCCAAAGAGAGAGGTCTGCGGTTTGCATGATTAAAGATTTCGAGAGGAACTCATTACTCGGTACTCATCAAGAATGCGCTTCGGTTTACGTCTTCCTGCCAAGTAAAGAAAAAGACAATATCCGTGACTGGAACAATAGATGGAAGAAGTTACTTTAGTATCTCCAATACTGGCAGAGTTTGCAGTTTTGCTATGATCCTCCAAGACAGATTTATCTCTCATGCATTAGATTAGAACATATTTGGCCACTGTGCACCATTCATGACGGCTTGTTACTTTGTGCATTTGGTTGAGGTTTTATAAGAGGGTGAATAAGTTCAATACATGCACATTTGTGTATTTGAATGTCGGATTGGTTTTGTAATGAAAATGTGGTCATTCATAGCCTGGAACGGAGATCCAGTGCTTTAGACATAAATCCACCACCCTTAAGATTATTGTCCCCCACTTGCAGAGACAAGCCAGTGTTAAGAGCCTGATTTTCATTGACGAAAAGCATGAATTTCCATGCTGGCTTAGTGCTTAGTAGACCACCATAGCCATGCTACTCACCAGTTTAATCAACCAGGGGTGCATTTCCCAAAAGCATCGGTAGCAGACTAGGTCTCAAGTTCCATTGTTACCAACATAATTTAACGATTCCTGAAACCATAGTTCCAACAAACATTCGCAAACAGTATCGCAACAGCTCTCGACCTGTGTAAAGCAGCATAGTTTCTTGTTAGTTTGACTTTGACTTAAATCAGCCTCATCAACCTGATTATCCTCTTGAGCAAAATAATCAAGCTAATATATATCTGTCACAGGTGGTTGCAGGAAGGCAGACGAAGATTAAGGATTCCAATACAAGGTTTAATAACAATAATACAAATAACAAGTAGACAGGCAGGGCAACACACACTAACTGTAACATAGACCGAACACTGAAGGACTGTGAGGGAAGAACTTAAGTAGTACTCAAACAAGATAATTAATGATGTGCACCTGAACATAACAGTAACCATAGAAACAAAAGAGTGATGGGAAAGTCAAACAAAGGTGATGTCAAACACATGATGTGAATAAAAACAAACTAAAAGTCCATGATAACTAAAACAAACTGAACGTAACTGTGACAGTACATCCCCCTCTGGCAGGGCACGACCTCACACCGTAATGAGGAGAGGAGAAGAGGGAAGGATTGGAGGGGGTTTTGGAGGGGAGGAGGAGATGGCGAAGGGGTGGTGACAGGAGATAGTGACAGAGAAGTGACGTAAGGACGACGATCCCCTGGCAGCGATGATTGGCACAGCCCAATGGCACAGACCCAGAGCTCCCCAGTGCCGACAGCCCACGGCGGAGTAAAGGGAGGGAGGAGCCAAGATAGTGTAGTGGCAGATGACAGCTGGGGGATGACCGCAGGACACGAGGCTGATGGATCCATGGGCGCAGACGGAGAGCCGATGGAAACGAGCGACCTCCCTGGTACTAGAGCCGATCATCAAAGGCAGAGCCAGAGTACCCGAGGGCTGAGGTGGAGCCGGTGTGACGGAGGACAGAGGTGACGCCGAGGGGAAGCCGTAGGGGTGGAGGAACGGAGTGCAGCGGATGGCCCGTAAGTCCGTGGCGGAAGTGGTGTGACGAGGGAACCTGGTGACGCCGCTAGGCCAAGGGTCTCTGGTGGAGTCGAAGGTGGGAGGAGCCAAGATGGAGCCAACAGTCCGAGATGGAGCAAAGAGAGGTGGGAGGCGGAGCCACAGGATCATCTCACACGGGTGCTGACCTGCAGCTCGACGTCACAGCAGGGAATCCCCGGAGATGTCCGAGGCTGTAGACATCTGGCAGCGACGGAGCTGGAGGACTAGCTGAGCTTCTCGGTGATGGTGGCAATAAGAACCTCGACAGAATGATGTTGAATATGACACAGTCCATGTAGCTTGATGAAAAGAATGGCTCATAATTTATTGGTGCTGTTCAAAAACAGTGATGATGAAGGTACCGGGTGGGGTAGGGTGGAAGTCGATAATTCCTCATTGAAGTCGATCAGCCAGTCCTCATTTTCCGTAGTCACGACTCCCTCGTCCGCTGATGTCGCAGGCTCACACCCCTGGTCAGACTCATGATGGAGCTCCACTTTCGGGACGAGGGTCAGCTCTGTCCTCTTCTCCTCAGGCTCTGGCTGACGTACCACGGCGGGTGCTAGCTCTCTGTCTGCGGGGGGCACACACAAATTCTCTGCGGTCGATGGTGGTTTGAGGTCTGGCTGTGTTTTGGATTGGGGAAGGACACTCTCCCGTTGACCTCCCAGACACCACCGGACTGAACTGGAAAGAAATCATCATCCGGTGGTGTCTGGGAGGTCAACGGGGTGATGGTAATTTGCCCCGATCCAGAACAGTGACTTCAGGGTCTCGTTGTCAAAGGGGCAGGTGATGCCGAGCCGGAAAGACTTGTGGCAGCGTAATCCATTTGATTGGTTCGGTCCTCTGTCACGGGTGGTTGCAGGACAATAATATCTTTCATTCTATACAAATTTCATTGACTTTTAGTTTATCAAGAAAAATAAAAGACAATTTTCAAGAGTACACATGAGCTCTAGTACCTCTATTTTGTTATTTACAGCAAAAATCTGACATGAATTAAATTTCAAACCGATTAATTAGCATAAGTTATTACTCCACCACCTCCTTGCGTCATTAACAACAGTCCCTATACTGTTAAACCAATGTGGTTCGAATGATGGATGTGCCACAAAGTTTCTAAGATTTTGGAAAACAGTCGTGACTAACTAGTTAATTTATTTGAAGGTTGTACTATGGTAGTTAAAGTCACCATGAAACAAAAATGGACCCTTCTTATTTTTTTTATGAAATATTGCCGTACTTAAAATTCATGTTCCTCATAATCTTGAATCAGAATAACTACCAACTTTAAGCAGAAAGTTATGTACTGTAATTGTACGGTAAGCGCATCCCAGTCTTTATATGAAAACCCATTTTAATTCAATAATGTGATGAATTTCTGAGTGATATTTAGTTATAGAAACATGTATGGGACTTGGGTGGGTGGATGTAAATATGATGGCTATTTGATACATTTTTACCTATATTTCCAATGACACGATGAAACAAAGCATAATGAAGTTGAGGCCCTCGGATAAGCTCTTACTTTCTGTAGGAGGGGATGTGTGTGTGTGTGTGTGTGTATGTGTGTTCATTTGGAAGGGTTGTTTTATGGCTCCTCATCCTCTGTCAGGTCATAAACTTGAACCACAAGTGGCTCCATGTGAGTACAGCTCAGCATTCATCCCTCAAACACGTTTTCTCTGTAAACAAGTTCCTCTTATCACGCATCCATGCCGGAATAAACACTTAGAGAAACTGTTCACAGGTCATACGTGTGTCTATATGTGTGAGTGCCCCTTTACACGTCTCTGGTGAAACATTGCCAACATACGTCTGCCGCAGCAAAGCTGTTGTGTGACGACCTTTCAAACACGCTGTCAGATTACCCCTGATGCATTGAATGACTCAATGAACTCTTATCACCTCGGTCACAATGGGAAAACTGCGATTTCCAAAGCAGAATGACGTGACTCGCACTGAAAGCATTGTTACCACTCGACGACATGTTGCGGTGACATCACTGATCCAGAACATCTGCTTGGGTTCCTGTTGTAGAGCAGAATGTGTCTCATCAGTCGAGTGGACCCCGTGTGCGCCGCACGCTTCGAGTTACGACCAGATACCAGCACTGTTATTATTATGTTGCTAGGCAAAGCTTTCACAAAGCTTAAAGTTTTCAACTTAATCAAAATGGATGAGGAAACTGTATTACTGTGATGCTAAAAGAGACGCAGGAACGTTCTTATTCAGAATCAAGAGCTGAAACCACAGATATTTGCTGAAAGACCTGCTTTTGAACTGTTTTACAGCCAAGTCGATATCAAATAATGATGTATGGCAAACAAATGTGGCCTAAAATGTATGATATAAGCATGACAATATACAGGAAAATGAAGTGGCCATCAGATGTTTATTGTGGCACACACACACTTTCTTCAAAATAGCCTAGATGTAAACACAGAGATGGGTCATTCTCAAAATGCGATTTTAAGACTTCTGAATTAAGCTAATTTATTCTCCCATAAAAGCTGGTGGTGAGTATTTTAAAGTTTTTGATATTATTAACCGTGAAGGAAAGGGGGCTGAGCAGCAGCTCATTTTCCTTTAAAGATACATGCACGAAAACAGCATGTTTTTTCCTTCCACTCAAAAATGGGCATTTACAACATGATCTGTGGAGTATTTTGAGCTGAAACTTCACAGACACATTCAGGGGACACCTGAGACTTATATTACATCTTGTAAAAAGTGGCATAATAGATCCCCTTTAAGAGTGCCTGATGTAGATGAATAGATCATTGATTTGAGATCCATCTTTGTTCTTAGACCGGCGCTGAACTACAACTGAACTCTGACCTGTAAAAATGACGACTGGAAAATCCAAAAGTCTTCATTCTCTCCAACTAAACTAGGAAAAAAAGTGCTCCGCTCGACTTTGAAAATAAATTTGAATCATTAAGCTGTCAGTCCTTTGCCATCCCGAGTGCAGCCATTTCCCATCACGTAAAGGGAGAAAGGGACTGCAAAGCAGATTTCCTTTGAATTTTCACAAACGGAGTGGCCAGTCCTGCTTTTTATCCAATGACCCTAATCCATAAGTCATAAGAGCTCTTTTCCACCTTGATGGAGACTTAAGTATTCCAGATGGAGACTGAATGAGTAGGACTGCCCTAGTCCCGCATTTGCCTTGATTTATACCCATTTACAGACAATACAGACTCTAAATTATAAAAGACAATCCACCCAGTGGCCACAAAACATATTTACAACAATAGTAATGGTGCAAGTGATTTTGTCCAAATAATTTTTTTGGGTCACAGAGTCTGGGGTTTTTCAACTATAAAGCTCCTTTATTGATGGGTCCATGAAGAACGTTTAAAATCCATGGAACATTTTCATTGCACAAAAGGTTCTTTATAGTGGAACAAAAATCTTTAGATTATTAATGTTCTTCACACTAAGAAAAAAAATGGGGTCATGCATTGAGAAATCAGATTATCCTTGAGCTTTTGACATACTATAAGAATATCCTGTAAGTTTCAGAACTGAAAACTTCTTTGTTAGTCCAAAAACAGGTTTTTTGTAACCAACTCCAGAGAACGCCTGTCATAGATGGTGAAAGACCGCCTCTGCAGAAGAAGATCAACACGTACTTCATCATCACAACTTTAGCCCCGCCCACTGGAGTGTTAGTGAGATGATGAGGAGAGAAGAGTGATACAGGATCACTGGACTACAGATAACATTACCTTCCAAAGGATCCTAATGCTAGGAATGTGCTGATTTATTTTCAACAATGTGAATGTCTCAGTTGAGCATTATTTATTTCTATTCGCTACATTTCACTGTGGATTCTTTGGGAAATCAGTCGCAATTTCGGCGCAGGTGTTGCAAACAGACTTTTACGAAATGGACTCGACAGTAATGCCACAACATGTGAGTAACCGTGTTAATTCTAACGCCTGATCTGAGACCAGTGATTTCTGATATGTAATGATTCATGTACAGTCAGATGTTCTTTGTCTGTGTGTCAGTAAATTAAACCAGTGACTAAACGCTCAACTTCACATTGTTTCTCTTAGTAGGATGAAAATAATCTGTTATTTAAACTGTGATTAAATTATATATAGAAAGCGATCAAAGAACGCTCCCTTTACAATCGCTGGAGCCGTCAATCATACAACGCAGGTTTATTAATGACTGAGTTCTGGATTCACACCAAAACTCCCGTTATAATCAACGAATCTCTTATTTACATTGTGTTTGCACTGTTAGTTATGATGAAAGCATTCGTTACTGTGCAGAAATCGAGTTGCAATGACGAGATCCTGCATTCATGAGCTCAACATGTCTGTGATCGGCTACAATGATCATCACTGCAACCATTCATGCCACGATCCGAATATAATGCCATAGATCTGAATATAATGCCATAGATCTAAATATAATGCTTTAGATCTAAATATAATGCCATAATCAACCATTTTCAATCACAGCAGTGGGTGTTTACACTGAAGTCTCACAGCAGCCAATCACAGCAGTGGCCGTTTACACTGAAGTCTCGCCCCTTTAAACAGAGCGTTCAAATCAGAGGCAAAAATCAGGGTAGTAAAATTGCCTTTTCGAAATTATGATTTTTTTTGTAAAAATCATACTAACATTATAAGTGCACCACAGGAAAAATTATAAATCAATAAAACAATGCAGTTTATGACCCCTTTAAGAACTGTTCACTGAAAGGTACTTTAGGGAACCAAAAATGGTTCATTGCTGTGAAAAAAATAATCAAAGAACAGTTTGATGCATGTTTTTACTGTTTTGCACTGCAAAATACTGTTTGGAATGGCTGTAACTGGGTCCAATATTATAGTTGTTGTATTTCATTGCCCTTGACATTCAGATGTGATTGTCATACTTTTCCGAGGATCCATGTCCTTATCCTACACCTACAGTACATGTTCACTTGTTGATTCCAGAAGGGCAGGGAGTTTAATGAACACATTACTTGACCCTCCACTGAGCTCAAATCACCGTGAGCTGCTGAGCTTCGCAGTAGAAATCGAGTTATCAAAAGAGCCAAGGCTGAGGGGAGACATAATTGTTTTCTGGTCTGGAAAACAACTTCTCAAAAGCTTTCATATGTTTCCTGTCCTGTGCTTATGCAAAGCACAAGACGAATTTTGCCAGGCCTGAAGAGAAATTCAAAATCAGGGTCAAACTCAAGAACAGAGTCCTAGATGCAAATATATTTATGAGTTTTTATATGCTGTAAATAGTGGTTATATAATATTTTCATTTTCCATTGTTTTAGACAATTAAGCACTATCAACACATAATCACATAACCATATTACTACAGGAAAGAGAGTGTGTTATTTTGTTTAAACAGTTGCACTGAGCGAGAAGTGAATTTTGAGCTTACATCTGTTTTCCAAAAATACTTTGCACCTGCTTAGATCACGGTGGTCCAAAGACATTCTGTCCCAAATTTCTGTAATTGCTTCACACTCTTTAAAAGAAAATGCCAACATGTTGGATGAACACACAAGCGATTGCATAGTGAACCACAAGTGGTCTATTAAAATCATAGAGAGAAAGACAGCAAATGCACTGATCTGAGTTATTACAAGAGCTTGATTAAAATTATATTCAGTTTGAATAAGTTACATTTATAACATATTTCTTTCTTTTTTCAACACTGATGTACAGAAGTGTTCACAGGAGATGCATTAGAGATCAGGCAAAACATGATCGAACCACAGATGCTGATTGCAGATGTAAACAAGGCCATTGACTGTGAACATACTCACACACCCACATGTGTTGAGTTTTCAAAGCTGCATAAACATCTGCACGACACCCTCATAAAAACCTGACTGTTTGTAAATATCCGCTGTTACTTCTGGCATCTGCACTAAAACATCTACTCAGTGCCACTAGGGGAACCATATGAAATTGCACAAATAAATATAGCTGCAAGCAGCACTTATCAGGGGTCAAGTGTTTAAGGCTTTTAAGCACATATGCATGTAACCACTTAGATCATAGATGGAACAATTTACAGCAAATACACGCAATTTACCACAGGAAATATATGGTTTTTAAAGGTTTTTAACAGTTAAAGCGTCACCTATGGTTCAATCTCCCTAAAAGTGTGCATGCTTGTTTAGAATCATATGCTGCATGTGCTCACCTAATTTCATGAAGTTCTGAGCTTTCGTTAAGGATTTATAGGCTTTTGAGTATATTTTTTTGCAACACCCATTTTCTAAATGACCCTGTTATAGCAACCCAAGGGGTAAAGTTCAACTTGTTTTTGATAATTATTGATCTAGACAGTCCAGAGAATTGTACTGCACTGGTATTATTCAGATTGAGCTAAAAACCCAGGACTATTTCGCAAAAGTCGTTTTTTTACATAATGAAAAAAAATATTTAATGAATGTATTTAATGAATGATTTGATTGACAGCAGTGGTTCATGCGGCAAAGTTGTTCAGTATGAGGAGATCTATCAAATGATATGAATATTGTGTGGATGTGTGAAACACCACGTGATTATTGAGGCATACAACTTGTTAGCGTTATCTAGTGGCCGATTTCTTTCAAAATTCTTACAGACCTCTAGAGCCATGAGTCGAACATGCCCACCAAGTTTCGTTCCGATTGGCCTTCGTTAACCTTGTCTAATAGGATTCATTTGCCGATGGCGGCCATGTTTTTTTAGATACGCCAATGTCCTCATAGATAATCATGGCACCTTGGACAAAGACCCTGCATGCCAATTTTCAAGTTTTTTTCCTGTTATTTTTTTCACATGACCTCAGATTGAACTCATACACGTGTCCTGAGTTTGGTGGAAATATCTTGTTCCGTTCACAAATTATAGCCATTTTAGTAAAAGTGGCCCCTCCCACGTCAAACATTTTGGCTCCCATTAGCAACCGTTTTTTTGCAACTTTTTTTGATAATTATTGATATTCAAAAACCTAGGACTAGTTCGCAAAAGTAGGTTTTTTCAAAAAATCCAAAATACACAAAAATTTGATTCTGATTGGGGCGAGCCTGGGTGTCGTTGTAGACGGTGTGAGTACTACCATCCCTCAAGGTTTCAAGTCTCTACGACTTACGGTTTGGTCTGCCCAATCAGTTTTAGAGGAGAATGATGATCCTTGGAAAATTAAACAATTACAAATAGAGTTTCAGCGCTACACTCTTGAACCCCTAATGACTGTTTCCAAACAGGTTTCCCAAACGCTCCCCTTATTTCTCAAGGTTCAGACCAAGGAAGTTTTGGCTGTTCATTTACACGACAGCATTCGTGTAAGTGTTTTGAGGGCCTGAAAATGCAAACTTTTGAAAACAGGTTTCAAAGTGCTCGTTTTTGAAAGCGTCTCCATGGAAACTACCAAAACGTGTGGAAACGATGACATCATGCGCATGCATATTACGCGTTCAGTCTATAAAGTGGCATCGCCATCTACTGGCCTGGAGGTAGAATACAGCGTTTTTAGTCACGGATCCTTGTGAATGGGGATCGTTTTGACAACATTGTCGTCTGTGCGCATCAAAAAACCAAAGGAATACCTTTCCGTTTTTAGTAAATCGTTGTCGCGTACATTTTCGCATACAAACATTTTCGTTACTTGAAATAAAATATCTAACATTAACTATAATAAAATAAAGTATAAACTTAAACTTAGTTTATTTCAGCTAGATGCCAAGGAAATCTAGCTATTAATTGTATTTATTAATAACTAAAACTAAAACTGAAATAAAAAATAATAAAAACAATATATTATAGATATAATTTTTTTTTTAATTTAGTAAAAGTTAAACAAAATTAAAATGGAGAATATAAAAATAAAAACTAATTCAAAATATTAATAAAAACTATTGTATCTCAATGATACTAAAATATCACTGCCTATAGCAAACTTCAGGATATGACGGGGTTTTTTTTAAATAAGAGGGAAAATGTTTAAGAGGTTTCAGTACTGAAGAGTTTAATAATTAAATTGACTTAACTCCAAGAAAAAGGGCAAAGGAGGGAATCCTGTGTAGCAGTTGTATTTTATATAACGGTGGGCGTGGTCGGTGTCCAGTGGTGGTGGGCGTGGTTGGTACACTAAAAAATGCTGGGTTAAAACAACTCAAGTTGGGTTGAAAAATGGACAAACCCAGCGGTTGGGTAGTTTAATTTAACTCTACTATTGTTTTAAAATGACTGTACACATACTTTGGGTTCATTTTAAGCAAGCAATACAGTAATTTTTTAACAATAGTTGAGTTAAATAAAACTACCCAGCAGGTTGGGCAAACATTTAACCCAACCGCTGGGTTAAAACAACCCATTCACTCGGTAAAAAACAATCGCTGGGTTTGTCAATTTTCAACCCAACTTAGGTTGTTTTTAACCCAGCATTTTTTAGACTGTAGAGTCAGGTATAGCTTGTTGTGGGCGTGGCTGTAGTCCAGAGACATTTAGCAGGTAACCCCGCCCCCTAAAGCAGCCTCTCTGAGGCAGGTGTCACGTCTCAGGAAGACTTCTGTGGCATCTGTAAGGTATTATTTTTGAAATACCACGTTTTATTGGTGTTAGTAAAATTACATATGCAGCTTTAACCACTAGCCACATCTCATGAATTTAGCCATGCTTTAATACTCCACGTACCATTTCTTCATGAATTTTACTTTTGACCATTACTAAATAATAATAGCCTAATAATAGCACATGCACAATCCCCTTCTTTTTAGCTTCGAGACAACATGATCAAATGTAATTTATTAAAAACTCATCAGAAGCAGCATTGATATTTCTACATTACAAATTATTATTACAACCAAAAGACACCAGTGCATGAAAAATATCACGATTTGAAATACTCAAAAATAAGATCTGTATGCATGGCATAAACCCGTTCCTGGAGTTGACATACCTTCACTTCCACACTGTTTGCCATTGTTCGCACCCATCCTGAAGAACTCATAGTCTCTGCTCGCAGTAAAGCGCTGATGTTACACGGGCAAAGTCCTCGAGCACTCACAGTACAGCTCCATTGAGTCCAAGTCTCTTTAATCTGCAGCTTTCAGAAAGCAGCAAACGATCTCCTCTGGGAGAAACATGTCCATTATCGGAGAGAAGCTGCGCTGATCTCGAGCGGGCGGTTCCGACAGTTCAGATGTGTGTGTGTGTGTGTGTGTGTGTGTGAGAGAGAGAGAGAGAAACACACTCAGACTGAGATGATGAGGGCTGGACCATCTTTAAAGAGACCCCAGTTTAAAATCACACACATCGAAAGTAGTGTTTGGGGCATAAAATATGGCATAATATAATAGGCTTAATGTAATATAATATAATATAATATAATATAATAGGCTTATAATATAATACAATATAATATAATAGGCTTATAATATAATATAATAGGCTTATAATATAATATAATATAATATAATAGGCTTATAATATAATATAATATAATATAATATAATAGGCTTATAATATAATATAATATAATATAATAGGCTTATAATATAATATAATAGGCTTATAATATAATATAATATAATATAATATAATAGGCTTATAATATAATATAATATAATATAATAGGCTTATAATATAATATAATATAATATAATATAATAGGCTTATAATATAATATAATATAATATAATAGGCTTATAATATAATATTATATAGCATAATATAATATAATATAATATAATAGGCTTATAATATAATACAATATAATATAATAGGCTTATAATATAATATAATAGGCTTATAATATAATATAATATAATATAATAGGCTTATAATATAATATAATATAATATAATATAATAGGCTTATAATATAATATAATATAATATAATAGGCTTATAATATAATATTATATAGCATAATATAATATAATATAATATAATAGAGATATAATGTGTGTGTTCCTGCAGAGAGTTCGACCTCTGATCTTTATTTTCTGTAATTTTAGTGATTTTAACCCTCATCCCTCCTCCTCATCCTGTAACAAATCCTTCCCTCGCGGGTCAATTATACTCTTTTTTTTTTTTGGTCCAGAAAGCTATTATTTTTTATTTATTTATTTACCTTTAAATCTAGATTTTATCATAAACTAATATAATTGAAGCAAATTCTTCACATTCTTTCAACTTAAATTCAAAATAACTCCAATACATGCATAACCCATCTCAAAATATCTCACATTGGGTCAATTTGGGTGGAAAAATAATAATATAAGATGATATTTCATGACTCTTGCCACTAGATGGCCTTATAGCTCTATATGGAGCGGATGAGCTGTTCCGCTGGGTCCTAAAGTCAGTTTCTCTTCACATACTTTTTAGAAAAGTTTTAGCATTTTTAGGTTTTTACTCATTTCTAAGGGGGTCAAATTGACCCGTGAGGGAAGGATTTGTTACTTTTTTAAATTACAACCACAAAACTCCTTGAATCCAGTCAATTTTGTGTGTGTGTATTTGTGGTTCAAGTGCGACAAAAGTCCTAAGGCCTTGGACCACTCAGATGAACTCTCAAAAATGAGTTTCGGGTCAAAATGACGCGACACAAAAGCAGTTTAGATTTTAAAATAATAATAATGTAAGTTACAGACTATAATATAATATAGCATAATATAATATAATATAACAAAATATAATATAATATAGCATAATATAATATAACATAATATAATATAATGTAATATAGCATAATATAATATAATATGATATAATTTAATGTAATATAATATAGCATAATATAATATAACATAATATAATATAATGTAATATAGCATAATATAATATAATATAATATAATATAATGTAATATAGCATAATATAATATAATATAGCATAATATAATATAACATAATATAATATAATGTAATATAGCATAATATAATATAATATAGCATAATATAATATAATATGATATAATTTAATGTAATATAATATAGCATAATATAATATAACATAATATAATATAATGTAATATAGCATAATATAATATAATATAGCATAATATGATATAATATGATATAATTTAATGTAATATAATATAGCATAATATAATATAACATAATATAATATAATATAATAAAGAGTATTGGACTCTGAAGAAGTACTTTAAAATGTATGAAAGCCATTGCATTATTATAACCACTTTATGGTTGTCAGATTTTAGTGGCGCGTTCATAGTTCCTAATAACGTGATTTTGTGGGAAACTGACTTCATATCCACTAAAAATCACAGCCACACCAACAATGCAAAAACGGCTCAGAAAAGTGAATCTATAGTTGTGAAAATGTAGTGTAAACATTAGGAGAAGGGATTACAATTGACACTGCAATCTACAGATGCATCACAATATTTTGATTAATATAAACTGAATTGAGTATTGCTAACCATGTGGATCATTAATAAAATAAATATTAATATCAGTGGCAGGACATGAACCAAACTAGTCTGCACCCTTACTGTGTGTTCTATTGTTACAGAGACTTCCTGTGCACAATAAAGGCATTTGGGACTATTAACGGAAGCCTTTTACTCTGAACCAAACAAGAATCATACACACGGGTATTTCTGTCGAGGAATTACTTCCATGAAACTCCCATAAATCAGTAAATGCCCTTGACCTTTATGTTGTAGCGACAATACAAAGTTCCTTATTGTTTGTGCTGGGCGGACAGTTATTGTTTCAGAAGTCAACATCTCTCTTTATCAAATTCCTATTATGACAAAGGTGAATATCACAAGATCTCACTACTTTATTCTTGGACCACACATTTTTAAAAAGGTCTTTCTAAATACCAATGGCTGTTGTTAATTATGTATTCATTTATTATCCATCGATCAAACGCAGATCTGAGCAGAGTCTGTAAAACATGTTGAGTTGCACAAAAGTTATTTTTCTTGGAAGCGAGTTTGAGAAAACTTTTTGACTGCTCTGTTTGGCTTGCATGGTACCAATCAGCAGTGTGTTGGCTGTCTGGACGAGGGTCAAATGCCAAGCCGGAGAAAGCCTTTACAGTCAAACGCTCTGCCTCGACGGTATGCAGCCCAAGAACGCTATCTACTTCCTGTCTCTGGGGCTCTATTGATGCAGGCTGGCACACACACACACACACACATGTGCAGATGTGATACCAAAACAGCAGGAGGAAAGCTTGAGCTCAATATGTGCTTTTGAAAAGGGCTGTGAAACCTGAGACTTGGAGAGAACACGCAGCGATTAAAGGTCAGATATTACAGTTGCAAAATGTGAGGTTTAGCTATTTGTTCCTTTTGTAGGGATGAGGTGCAAAACAAAAACACCCATTATTAAACACACATTTTTTACAGACTGTTTGAACATAAATATGTGTACACAACCACCCTATAATGGTAAAAATCCACACACTCCTCCACATATCCCCATAAATCATAAGCAGTGTCTCAGCTGTTTGTGGTTTCTATGCAATGTGACGTCACATATGCTTAGGCCCCGCCCACGGCTGCTGCCAGACTCCGCCCTGTTATCATAGACCCCGCCCACAGTGAGCTGTCCGCCATGTTTATCTCCTCGCCAGAGCATTCAACTAAGAAATGTGCTCTTATTAAAGCTACTAAAGTTATTCAGTCGAGAGCAGTGAGTGATTTTCTGTTTTTCTTTTGTTGTTTGATTCATATTAACAGCATAGCAGTAGGTACTGTATATTATACTTTAATACACAGATCTAATACACACGTTTACGTTCACAGCTGTGTGTGTATTTGACTCATTAGTACTCACGGGAAGCTCCGTCTGACATCCAGCTTTCTGTGCGCGTGCTTCGTTCCAAACAAAACTGCACACCTGAATCCCCTTCCAGAAGTCTGTGGGTGCTTCTCAATGCTCAAATTGATGCTTCCTCGATTCCTCACTCCTCTGTCCTCCAGCCCGTGACCTGGAAAACGATTGAAGATCTTGAAGGGCATCTCAGTTCTCTAATTGCACCGCAAGAGGCGAGGAACGAGGCGCGAGGAAGCTTTCTGAGGAGATGGGAGGAATTCGAGTATTGAAGGGTGCATGCAATGGTCACTTCAAGGAAGTAATTTTGTCGCTGATGATCATGTGACCGGGGGGGGGGGATTCATTTTAAAGTTAGATTGCAAGAGAGTTCGAGTTAACGTGTACACAGAATAATTCAAGTTGTTGTTTTGTTTGAGGTAATAACACACATTGCTTTCATACATTTCATAAGGTTTTAATAAGTTATAGGAAAGAAGTGTGTTTGATATTACTACGTTGGGTAAAGTGACTAGGCTATTTGCAGTGTCCAAACAAGAGACGGCAGGTTTTCAAAGTTGAGAGCAGAAAGGAAACACACACACACACTAAAACTTAATTATAAAACATACACTCACCTAAAGGATTATTAGGAACACCTGTTCAATTTCTCATTAATGCAATTATCTAATCAACCAATCACATGGCAGTTGCTTCAATGCATTTAGGGGTGTGGTCCTGGTCAAGACAATCTCCTGAACTCCAAACTGAATGTCAGAATGGGAAAGAAAGGTGATTTAAGCAATTTTGAGCGTGGCATGGTTGTTGGTGCCAGACGGGCCGGTCTGAGTATTTCACAATCTGCTCAGTTACTGGGATTTTCACGCACAACCATTTCTAGAGTTTACAAAGAATGGTGTGAAAAGGGAAAAACATCCAGTATGCGGCAGTCCTGTGGGCGAAAATGCCTTGTTGATGCTAGAGGTCAGAGGAGAATGGGCCGACTGATTCAAGCTGATAGAAGAGCAACTTTGACTGAAATAACCACTCGTTACAACCGAGGTATGCAGCAAAGCATTTGTGAAGCCACAACACGCACAACCTTGAGGCGGATGGGCTACAACAGCAGAAGACCCCACCGGGTACCACTCATCTCCACTACAAATAGGAAAAAGAGGCTACAATTTGCACAAGCTCACCAAAATTGGACAGTTGAAGACTGGAAAAATGTTGCCTGGTCTGATGAGTCTTGATTTCTGTTGAGACGTTCAGATGGTAGAGTCAGAATTTGGCGTAAACAGAATGAGAACATGGATCCATCATGCCTTGTTACCACTGTGCAGGCTGGTGGTGGTGGTGTAATGGTGTGGGGGATGTTTTCTTGGCACACTTTAGGCCCCTTAGTGCCAATTGGGCATCGTTTAAATGCCACGGCCTACCTGAGCATTGTTTCTGACCATGTCCATCCCTTTATGACCACCATGTACCCATCCTCTGATGGCTACTTCCAGCAGGATAATGCACCATGTCACAAAGCTCGAATCATTTCAAATTGGTTTCTTGAACATGACAATGAGTTCACTGTACTAAAATGGCCCCCACAGTCACCAGATCTCAACCCAATAGAGCATCTTTGGGATGTGGTGGAACGGGAGCTTCGTGCCCTGGATGTGCATCCCACAAATCTCCATCAACTGCAAGATGCTATCCTATCAATATGGGCCAACATTTCTAAAGAATGCTTTCAGCACCTTGTTGAATCAATGCCACGTAGAATTAAGGCAGTTCTGAAGGCGAAAGGGGGTCAAACACAGTATTAGTACGGTGTTCCTAATAATCCTTTAGGTGAGTGTATATATATTTGCAAAAAAATTTGCAATAATGAGAAATTATTAAGAAAACTGTAAAAAAGCTGTTTTTATTTTTAAAGCAGTCAACTTGGATGTTCAAGTCATTTCAACTGATTTAAAAAAAAGCTTGTATAACGTATAAAAAAGCAGAAAATTGCTTATTTTGATGAGTTAAAGCAATGTAAAAGCATGTTGTCGTCACTTATTGATCATATAATTCTTTAAAGTGCCGGTGAAGCTAATGAGGAAATGAGATTGTCTTTCATTGCTCCTTCACCAAGTGCGGCCCAAGCGGATATGACACACAAGTGCCCTGCTCATGTAAGCGGTCCGAGAGGGATTCAAACCGCTGTCTCCGGCATGTGTGCGAACATGGGACACACACAGCTCTGGCTCGCTTGCCTCCGTTACACTCCAGACAGCCACAGTTCAAGAACTCTAAGAAGAGTCACCGTCCGCATCTTGATGGACGTCAGCTCTTAGGTCAGGGGAAACATGGATGGTTGGATGGACAGATGAAAAGCCTGGTGGTTGGTAGCACACCATTCGGACAAATCACCTTCTAAATCTTGGAAGCAGTCGTCAAGCCAGTAATCATCGCCTTCAGAGTGACCAGTGAACGGTATCTGTGCGCTGGCACTGCTGGAGACTGAAGCTTGAACGGCAGGACTCCATTCGCCGACTAAATCTTGGAAGCCGCCGTCAAGCCAGTAATCATCGTCTTCAGAGTGACCAGTGAACGGTATCTGTGTGCTGGCACTGCTGGAGACTGAAGCTTGAACGGCAGGACTCCATTCGCCGACTAAATCTTGGAAGCCGCCGTCAAGCCAGTAATCATCGTCTTCAGGGTCACTGATGCTAGTGATATGATGAGTCTGATCTAAAGAGGGGAGAGTAAATTCACAAACATGCAACGTCATAAATATCAATTTCTTTTTAAATGCAATGCATGAAAATATTCAATGAAAGTGTATCATTAAAGGTGTATAACGCCCACATCTACACACAATAACAAGACAAGGCAAATTATGCGCTTTGTTGCGCGAGTTGAGAATATGAATTGAAAGTCAAGTGAGTGAACTTCTAACATATCTTAATAATCTTACAGGGAAAATACATCATATTGTGTCCAGAGAATGTGTGTGTTCCTGCAGAGCGTTCGACCTCTGACCTGTGCTTTTGTTTTTCTTTATTTTCTGTAATTTTAGTGATTTTAACCCTCATCCCTCCTCCTCATCCTGTAACAAATCCTTCCCTTGCGGGTCCAAAAAGCTTATATCATATCATTTAATTTTTATGCAATTTTTTTTATTTACCTTTAAATAACTAGATTTTTATCATAAAATAATATAATTGAAGCAAATTCTTCACATTCTTTCAACTTAAATTCAAAATAACTCCAATACATGCATAACCCATCTCAAAATATCTCACATTGGGTCAATTTGGGTGGAAAAATAATAATATAAGATGATATTTCATGACTCTTGCCACTAGATGGCCTTATAGCTCTATATGGAGCGGATGAGCTGTTCCGCTGGGTCCTAAAGTCAGTTTCTCTTCTGTATGCATTCAGATACACATACTTTTTAGAAATGTTTTAGCATTTTTAGGGTTTTACTCATTTCTAAGGGGGTCAAATACTTACTATAATTACTTTTTTAAATTACAACCACAAAACTCCTTGAATCCAGTCAATGTTGTGTGTGTGTATTTGTGGTTCAAGTGCGACAAAAGTCCTAAGGCCTTGGGCCACTCAGATGAACTCTCAAAAATGAGTTTCGGGTCAAAATGACGCGAGTTTAGATTTGAAAATAATAATAATATAAGATGATATTTCATGACTCTTGCCACTAGATGGCCTTATAGCTCTATATGGAGCGGATGAGCTGTTCCGCTGGGTCCTAAAGTCATTTTCTCTTCACATACTTTTTAGAAAAAGTTTTAGCATTTTTAGGTTTTTACTCATTTCTAAGGGGGTCAAATTGACCCGTGAGGGAAGGATTTGTTACTTTTTTAAATTACAACCACAAAACTCCTTGAATCCAGTCAATGTTGTGTGTGTGTATTTGTGGTTCAAGTGCGACAAAAGTCCTAAGGTCAGATGAACTCTCAAAAATGAGTTTCGGGTCAAAATGACGCGAGTTTAGATTTTAAAATAATAATAATGTAAGTTATAGACTTTGACTATGTATGTACATGTTCATGTGATTTACCATCAGCACTTGCAGTTGCTACTACAGTCACATCATCAGTGTCCTGCTCCTCTTCTTCACCCTGACCTGAGCTGATCTTCTGGAACATTTTTCCAGCTCTCCGAAGGAAAGACTTAAAAAAACTATTTCCCCCCTCAGCTGGTTTTGGATGTGTTTCTAGTGTATCAGTGGATGACTGCTGTAGTGTACAGTCCTGTAAACTGACACAGTCACTGGCACAGCAACAACAGATTTGTCCCATGTTTGAAGTCTTAACTGAATGAGCTGGAGCATCGGCAAAGCGAGCAAAGGCAAAGTGATGCAGAATGAGCAATTCGAGGCTTTATATACTGTGGCGTCACGTTCTAAGAATCACACTGTGACGTCACGGCTGCTCGTGCTTTCGCTCTGTGGGCGTGGCCTCTGGCTGATTAAAAACAAGATCATTTATACTTTGCATGAAATACCAGTTTATTTTACATCTAAGCTCTTTGTAAAGTGCTGCAATCGCGTTTATATGATCTAATGATTATATAGTTTGTTCATTCCTTGAATATCATACGAAAAGCATGTCAAATAATCGTCTATTTTGTTGTTTTGTTTGTTGTTGTTTACTTTCAAACACTACTTAAGTTCATCTGTGTCCAGATTTATTAACAGTAATACAGCTGTCAAACTATGTTAAAGCAATAAGTGTTACTGTATGCAGTGCTTTTAAGAATATTTTGTTCCCAAATGTACAGATGTGATTTTATTGGTTGTGTGCCTGTATTAACTGAACTTTGGAGGTTCTGGTGCTTCACATTATCATACGGAAAATGTTCATTAAAGCTGCAACGAGCTATTTATTATTCTTAGTTAAAAAGAAATGGCACTTGGTTGGATATTTTGTTATTTAATATCGGCCTCACGTCCGACAATAACATTCCTGGACTGAGATATTTGGGACCACAAAGTACAAGCAGACATGATTGAATATTGCAGGTCTGCTCCCAAATAAAATATGGTAAATGGTGCACTTGAATTTAGTACAATTATAATGGCTAGCATAAATTTAAATACGAAGATTTAATTTTTGTCAAATAATCAAAAACATTCAAAAAATTAGCGCCACACACCACTCTTTCTTAATCTTAACCCTCTGATCCTCTTCGATTAGGGGTAATATATGGATGTGCATTCAATTAATTAGCATCAAACAAACAATATAATCCTTATGCTCAGTAAATAAAGATTACTTATTAAATGAAGAAAAAAATATTGCATAACCACCAAATAGGTGGCGATGTGCACTAAGTAGGTTATGAAACTCGCCATTAAACAAAAGAAGAAGAGGAAGTAGAATGGCGCCCTTTTTCGTAGCGTCTGTTTCAATGGTGACTCTGTTGAGAATGTCTTGTGTGTTCACGGTTAACACACTCTGAGTTAGTCTGAACTTACTCCCGGACGCGTTTCTGGAGCCAGCACACCTCGAGTAAGCCAGAGTTCAGGGTATTGTGATGTAAGTTAACCTTGCTTTCTGGAATACCCCCCAGTTCAGGTGTGTGTATATAACAGAATAGTGTGTGAGTGTCTGTGTCTGTTTTATACTCGTGTAACCTCTTCCTTGACTTTCGTTTTTTTACTGCTTTGTGGCTAAATTATTTATTTTATTGCACACATTTGCAAAAACTTGCTCTGTGTTTTATATATATATATATATATATATATATATATACACTCACCTAAAGGATTATTAGGAACACCTGTTCAATTTCTCATTAATGCAATTATCTAATCAACCAATCACATGGCAGTTGCTTCAATGCATTTAGGGGTGTGGTCCTGGTCAAGATAATCTCCTGAACTCCAAACTGAATGTCAGAATGGGAAAGAAAGGTGATTTAAGCAATTTTGAGCGTGGCATGGTTGTTGGTGCCAGACGGGCCGGTCTGAGTATTTCACAATCTGCTCAGTTACTGGGATTTTCACGCACAACCATTTCTAGAGTTTACAAAGAATGGTGTGAAAAGGGAAAAACATCCAGTATGTGGCAGTCCTGTGGGCGAAAATGCCTTGTTGATGCTAGAGGTCAGAGGAGAATGGGCCGACTGATTCAAGCTGATAGAAGAGCAACTTTGACTGAAATAACCACTCGTTACAACCGAGGTATGCAGCAAAGCATTTGTGAAGCCACAACACGCACAACCTTGAGGCGGATGGGCTACAACAGCAGAAGACCCCACCGGGTACCACTCATCTCCACTACAAATAGGAAAAAGAGGCTACAATTTGCACAGGCTCACCAAAATTGGACAGTTGAAGACTGGAAAAATGTTGCCTGGTCTGATGAGTCTCGATTTCTGTTGAGACATTCAGATGGTAGAGTCAGAATTTGGCGTAAACAGAATGAGAACATGGATCCATCATGCCTTGTTACCACTGTGCAGGCTGGTGGTGGTGGTGTAATGGTGTGGAGGATGTTTTCTTGGCACACTTTAGGCCCCTTAGTGCCAATTGGGCATCGTTTAAATGCCACGGCCTACCTGAGCATTGTTTCTGACCATGTCCATCCCTTTATGACCCCCATGTACCCATCCTCTGATGGCTACTTCCAGCAGGATAATGCACCATGTCACAAAGCTCCAATCATTTCAAATTGGTTTCTTGAACATGACAATGAGTTCACTGTACTAAAATGGCCCCCACAGTCACCAGATCTCAACCCAATAGAGCATCTTTGGGATGTGGTGGAACAGGAGCTTCGTGCCCTGGATGTGCATCCCACAAATCTCCATCAACTGCAAGATGCTATCCTATCAATATGGGCCAACATTTCTAAAGAATGCTTTCAGCACCTTGTTGAATCAATGCCATGTAGAATTAAGGCAGTTCTGAAGGCGAAAGGGGGTCAAACACAGTATTAGTATGGTGTTCCTAATAATCCTTTAGGTGAGTGTATATATATGTGTGTGTGTCTGTTTATATATATATATATAATGTTTTTTTAATTGCCTCATTATTAAATCAAATATCATACATTTTGAAAATAAAAAAATATAAACAAGGCTTAAACATCCATTTAAGCATGCGTGTTTATTTTAGTAGTTCCGTCAGTGAAACAATACTACAGCCTGTAAAACATTTTAATATATATCAGTAAATAATGGTAATATAAATAATATAAGTTAAATATAAGTTAAAAAAATATTTGTTTTATATTTCCCCACAGAGGTGCGTCATATGCCGCTTCGTGCTTACAGGGATGTAGGACACGAGCAGGAAAGTTTGGTCCTTCATCCCGCCGGATAGCCTGAATCCATTTCCGTCAAACTTCACCATCAACAGGGAAGGAATGAAACGACAGATATGGCTGCTTTTGAGAATAACAAGAACAGCCTGGTAAGCTACAATAACTCTTGCTCGTTGCTTGCAGCATTTGTTTACCGGTTGCCCTGACCGGTGAGGAAGAAGATTACCACGACGATTGCGTATTTCCGGTCACAAATACGGAAGTTGTGTGAAAGGTCTATTGCTGTGTGCTTTTTTTCTGCACAGTGGCTGATTTGTAGTTTGTATCACTAAAAAGATTTTCTGAGTTTCCATATTTCCCATTTATTCCCTATGTCGGGCCATTGTCACATATCCGAGTCCTGTCCATGATTTTTTTAGAGTGTGTTCACATAGCTAACGCGACAGAAGTCACCAAGTGTCATCCCATGCCGATGAAGCCAAAAAAAGTACAAATTTCAAAAAGTTAATTTTTTTGGCCATTTTTAACTGAAGAGGACCAGAGGGTGGCAGTGACAAAATTGCACATAAAAAAAGGAGAAAATGTGCAATTACCTTTTATATATATTTTAAATTCTGTGGCACAAACAAGCTTCCATAAATATCTATGACCGTCCGCGTTTCTTTATTAAATTAAAATGTTAAACCATCTTTTAATATGGCTGAAAACTGCAGGGAGACACTAAAGCTTCCCTTTCATTGACCGCAGATTCATCAATGATTCTCATTACGAATTTGAGAGGATGGTTGGCGCATGTTGCGTATTCAAATTCACAAACAATCTTTACTTGCATTTGCTACTTGGCGAGTGTTAATTCCTTACTGAAATACTAAGGGTGTCCCGTACACACCCTCTTGATTTCAAAATAATTCAGACCTCAATTTATGGGATAAAACCACATTCTATAAGCTGTTGTGATGTATATTCAAGTGAAACGGCTTTTGGAACAAATGTAGGGCGGGGCTTAATTGGATGGTTGTGCTTTGCTATTGGTGGATCTCATGTGAGTGACAGACTGCCCCGCCCTCGTCATCAGAGAAGAGAAGTCGGTTTTGATTTCATGGTGACTTTAAAATAACACCTTTATTTAAGATTTGTCTAAAATAGAATATTCTCTAGTAAAATCCCTCCTGCTATAGAAGCTCTGCAGGAAGTCCACCGGTCACCCAGTGTGAATAGACACCCAGAGAAGCACAGGGGGAAGGGTTAGCAACTGCATCTGTATTTGCATTATCAGCCACTGGGGAAGCAACAGACATAACATAGTAGCCTGGAGAAGAGGCCATCGTCTCCTCCTCAACAGCCTCATTGGAGACTGAGGTGGACGGGTCGACAGAACTGGTGATCTCTGGAACAGATTCGTCCGAGAGAGGAGCTGATGTGATCTCCATTGCAGTGGTGAGCTCTGGGTCAGCTGCAGGTACGGGACGGGCTGTCAGGCTGGACACTTTCCTGCATATGGCCCTCATTGTGATGGGGATGGACATGCATCTGGAAAACAAAAAGGGTGAATGAGGATTCATGGACACAGGGAGTTTCCAGAGCACAAGCTGCAGTTCAGGACAAGGCTCGCTTTGAAACACACATTTTCCCTTACGGGGAGGTGAAAGCAATCAAATGAGCCCAAATATTTAGTAAACATGGAAGGTCTGCACTGGAGAATGTTTCGAATAAGAGGGCGTTTAAGCTTTCGGAGCTGCGTTCTGGAAATCATCTCATTTTGCTGTGAAGGAATAGTTCCAAAACACAAATTAAGATTTTTAAATCAATCCTGAGGCCCTCAATAGGTGTGGTATTTAAGGCCTAATGTTAACTCTGCTTTGGTGCTGCATGTATATAAATCGCACAACAGCAAGATAAGCGACCTTCTCATCTGAGCTGCCTCGCCGTCGGTCACCGCTCGTCAATGTCAAAATGTTTGATGACCAATCAAATCAAAGTAGGCGGGCTTTATAGCTGAAAGCTGATCATGAATTCCACCGCGACGTTTCGGTCATAAAGTGCGAGTTAAAGCTGCAGTCCGTAAGTTTTACCTCTTTGTGCCATCTCTGTTTGAATAAAATTGCAGTTATTTAAGGAGTTATCTTCTTTACGCGGGTCGTGCATGGGCACGGCTCCTCAGCGCGGAAGAATCTAATGTTTTGAGGTGTGTGTGTGTGTGTGGGTGTGGGTGTGTGTGGGTGGTCTACCAACGCACCAGTTGTCAACGATGATTGTTGCTTTGAACTTTCCAGTGGTGGATAAAATACTCGAAAACCACACTAAAAGTATAGATATCTTGCCAGAAAATGACTTTGGTAAAAGTTAAAGTCACTGTTTAGAATATTACTTGAGTAAAAGTTTTAAAGTATGTGATATTTATTGTACTTAAATGTTTAATATGAAAAAAAATACTTAAGTATTGAAAGTAAAAGTACAAGTAAATTCAAAACACAAAAAATATTAGAAAAATATAAAAATTTGTTGTAAGTGCAAGATTGTGTTCAGTTTCTTCAATTTAGTTTTTCTTTGAATAAAAAAAAAAAAAGGCAAACTGTTTATTGTAAGTTCTAAATATAAAAAAATTATTATATAATTATACCTTGATCATTCATGTTAATTCAGAGTACAGTAACTAATGTTACAACTTTAAAATGTATTAAAAAATGTGATGAACAATACTTTTATCTACCATAGTTAATGTTAAAAATGATCTCTTATTGTAAAATGTTACCATTTCATATAAATCCAAACAGTCATGCTTAAAGATGGCCATCTTCACACAGTCATAGCATTGAAATTAGACACAGTAATGTATATTATATGTATATTTCACACTTTATTTGCTTCTATATTTTAAAACACTTGATTATCTAATTAAAATATGTTACAGTGTCAATAAAAAAAAACTGATTTTTTTAGGCTATATGTTTCTGTCGGCTGCATGACAATACAGTTTGATTTCTCATGTCACTAGCTTCAAATATCCCACTTCGCTGCATAACTGCATACAAGCGTCCAGATGGATATAAAATAATGCAAATAGATGATAACAAACATGACATTAAACATTTGGGTCATGCAATGCTTGTGTTTGTCACGTTGTTTTAACAGCTTGAGGTACTAATGTTAGCATCAGCCTCGACGGCATTAATACAGCATCTGGTCAACAAAATTACTTTATAGTGATAGGAAAACATGTACTGTAGTGTATAACATACCGTTTTGTTGTCTATGTTTTAAATTAGTTTTTGAAGTGTCCCGCTGTGTGCAGCGCGCAGCCTCACGTGCCAGTCGCTATAGCAACGGATGCATCACGGAAAATGAAGTCAACCGCGCTTGTGCGAGCACTTGTTTGCACATGCTTGCAGTCTTCCGAATTTATTTTGTAGCAAGTAACGAAATTGCTTTGGGAAAATGTATCGGAGTACAAGTATACATTTTATGTAGGAAATGTAGTGGAGTTAAAGTAAAAGTCGCCAGAAATATAAAAACCTCAAAGTAAAGTACAGATTCTCCCAAAAAATACTCAAGTACTGTAACAAAGTATTATTACTTTGTTACATTACACCACTGGAACTTTCTGAATTACAAGCCGCCATCAAAATGACAAGTTTAATTGTTCCAGCTGCTGTAGGAAGAGGCTACAAATGATCCACCACCTGCAGCATCCACACATGCGATAAAGCCTACTAGCCCAGACTCCTTTTTGTATACAGACGTGACAATGACGCAAAGACAAACCGTGGAAGCTCGTATATACGGCCCTGATCCAGAGATTTCTGTCCCTCGTGCATCAATTGAGCTTCCACTGATCATTTCTGATGCGCTCTATTTATACCCTAAAATAAATGTTCATCATAACACACAGTGATCGTGTCTCTTCAGAAGAGAGAATTAAACCATTCCACTCGTATGCATTTATTTATGAACTTTTTGAAACCTCAACATTTGGTGGCATGGACAGAAATCTCTCAGGTGTCATTAAAAATATCTTAATTTGCATTTCAAAGATGAACGCAAAGGCAAGTACCTGATGACCATTTAAATTTTTGGGTGAACTATCATTATTGAGTTATTGATTATTGGTTAAAAGGCACAATATGTAGTTTTTCTCCACTAGAGGTCACCTATACAAAACAAAGGCGTAGCTTGATGATGTCGTGATTGAGCGCGGAATCTTGGGAGATGTCGTCTTCACCTCACAGCCAGTGGAAAAGAATCGGGACAGGACTCGGGCATTGATGAGATTATTAGCTTTACTGTAGTATGAAGCAGGGCTGGGCCGAGTGTTGTGGAGCTGAACGAGGCCGCTGGAGCGATTGCTAATGAGACAGGCGTGACGCGGCTCGAGAGCTTTTATTCTGCCGCAGACGAGCGCTTGCGCTGCTTCCGCTCATGCGTATGTGTGGTAACACAGCGCTGCTGAGTGGGTTAAAAATTGTGTCTATACGTAACGTTATAGCATTTCTTGCACACTGCGGTAAGCTAGATTGATATTAGAACATCATAATAAATGCTGGATGGCTAAGTTTTTCACATTTGTCTCCAAATGCAAAATGACATCACCATAATTAGTGAGCATGTGGAGCGTTGATGCAAAATGTTGGACGTACCGCACAAGGACTCTGGATACATAGTCATCCAATTTATGATCCACAAAATCGGGCATCAAGAGTCTGCAGCTCATCTGATGAGAATCCACCACCGTCACCTGAACTGGGGCAGGAAACATGGCATTCTCAATACTGTACATGTGCTAAAATATGATGCAAAACAGTTCAGTTAGCATGCAATGAATTCCCTTAAATGTTAGTCTATACTGTCTATATAGTCTATATAGTTTAGTGAATCCACATTATGCATAACCGCCCAATATAGCTCTGAGTGTGTAAGGGTCCTTACGAACAGCCAGGTGGTTGCTATCATCAAGGCTGAATGTAACAGAAAGGCAGTGATCTGATTCTGGAAGGACCTCACATCTCAGGTCATACTGTAAGCCAGCATCTACAGTAAGAAAAATGAGAAGGCAAAAACGTAACTTTTTGGAAATTACAGAAAATGAGTCTGAGATGGTGTTGCTTGTCTAATGCATGAATAAGTTGTATTAATAACCCAAGTGTTGGTTGTGGTCACTGAAACAGCTTGCCAGCAGGACGTTGATGGCAGACTGATGGCGAAGGACCTCCAGTAAGGCAGGGACGTGGCCGGGGTGAGAGAAGGGGACTGTGTGAATTAAGGCTCCTTTCCATGACTCGTGGCCCCATTCGGCCCCAGGGAACACATAACTGTGGTACTCAGAGGCAGGCAATGGCTGAGAAATGTGAAAGACTTTTGAAAGCTGTCCCAAAATAAACACTCTTCTAGCAGCAAAGAATGACAAGCACAATTCAATGCAAATAACGCTGTGCAACAGTAGCCAGTAATGAACAAAACAACAGTCTCTCTGCAATAAAGGCTAACAGTTCATGTAAAGTATACCACAGCAAACTGAACGCCATCTGTCCAGGATATCTTGGAGTTCTGCTTTGTATTTGTCTTCATGAGAAGCTGAGGTAGAGGCTCCACCTGCAGGTGTTTCTCAGCCATAACGCCATCTGAGTAATGATAGGAGGCCAAGTACATGATATTGTTCAAAAACAACATTTTTATAGAACAAATCCAAGTGTCTCTGTGTATAATGCACCTGTGATTTTGCCCATTTTCTCTATGAAGGACAAAAGCATGGGTAACGCTGGCTGTAGTTTGAGAAGAAAGGTGGCAGGGAGTAATTCTGAGCAGGAGTCAGTGAGCGGCTGAAACACTGGAAACCTACAGCACAGAAAATAAAGATTCTGATATCAAGGGTCAGAAAAAAAAAAATCAATCTAGCACCATAAACTAGAGTTAAAGGGAGCTGGGGAGGGTTAAAAGAGCGGGGTCTGTTTACACCTGGTCACATCATGTGAATCCGTTAGCTATCCGGTCGTGAAAAGACCAGGGGCCAGATTTACTAACAGCTTGCTCCAGTGCAAACCATCTTTTGGCGTGGATTCCTCTGTCAGGATTTACTAAAGACACGCAGTGGCTGAAAAGGCGTGGACAGGGTTATTTTTGCGGCTGACCTTATTGCATATGCATTATTTGGAGTTTCCCTTTCAGACGCAGAATTAATGGGAGGAGAGTATTTAAATGAATCATGCAAGGTGATTTACTAAGGTTTGTGCTCGTCGATTTACTGGAATTTGTGGTATCTTTTGTGGGACACTAACTGGTAGATTGCGTTGGTCATTATGGAAAGGATCCGGCTGCGTCTGTGTTCTTTAATGTGCATGTCGTCAGTTAATCATGTGCAGAACTTTTCACTCCCATCTGCGTTTTTTTGGTTTTGCGCTCTGGCCCCAGGTGTAAATACAGGCCTCCAGACTAACATTTGAAAGCAGTGGCACCAGCTTGCACCACTGATTTGATGGCGCTGGAGGAAAATATATCATAAAATTACTATTGTTTGCATTGTTTTGTTAATAAGTGCAGTTACTAATATTCTATACATTCATTCACAAAAACTGATTTGCAGAAATGGAGCAAGTGGTAAGTATGTTATGATTATCAGGGCCAGTATACACCGATCAGGCATGACATCCTAATATTGTGTTGGTTCCCCTTTTGCTGCCAAAACAGCCCTGACCTGTCGAGGCATGGACTCCGCTAGACCCCTGAAGGTGTGGTATCTGACACAAAGATGTTAGCAGCAGATCCTTAAAGTCCTGTAAGTTGCGAAGTGGGACCTCCATGGATCGGACTTGTTTGTTCAGCACATCCCACAGATGCTCGATTGGATTGAGATCTGGGGAATTGGAGGCCAAGTCAACACCTCAAATTCGTTGTTTTGCTCCTCAAACCATTCCTGAACCATTTTTGCTTTGTGTCAGGAGCATTATCCTGCTGGAAGAGCCACAGCCACCAGGGAATACCGTTTCCATGAAAGGGTGTACATGGTCTGCAACAATGCTTAGGTAGGTGGTACGTGTCAAAGTAACATCCACATGGATGGCAGGACCCAAGGTTTCCCAGCAGAACATTGCCCAAAGCATCACACTGCCTCCGTCGGCTTGCCTTCTTCCCATAGTGCATCCTGGTGCCATGTGTTCCCCAGGTAAGCCACGCACATGCACCCGACCATCCACGTGATGTAAAAGAACACGTGATTCATCAGACCAGGCCACCTTCTTCCATTGCTCCGTGGTCCAGTTCTGATGCTCACGTGCCACTGTTGGTGCCTTCAGCGGTGGACAGGGGTCAGCATGGGCACCCTGACTGGTCAGCGGCTATGCAGCCCCATACACAACAAACTGCGATGCACTGTGTATTCTGACACCTTTCTATCAGAACCAGCATTAACTTCTGGAGCAATTTGAGCTCCAGTAGCTCGTCTGTTTGATCTGACCACACGGCCAGCCTTCGCTCCCCACGTGCATCAATGAGCCTTGGCCGCCCATGACCCTGTCTCCGGTTCTCCACTGTTCCTTCCTTGGAGCACTTTTGATAGATACTGACCACTGCAGACCGGGAACACCCCACAAGAGCTGCAGTTTTGGAGATGCTCTGACCCAGTCGTCTAGCCATCACAATTTGGCCCTTGTCAAACTCGCTCAAATCCTTACGCTTGCCCATTTTTCCTGCTTCTAATACATCAACTCTGAGGACAAAATGTTCACTTGCTGCCTAATATATCCCACCCACTAACAGGTGCCACGATGAAGAGATAATCAGTGTTATTCATATGCGGAAAAGCTGATTAAGACACAAAAGCTGCTTTTACGACAGCATACTTTGTTTTAAATACATTTGTCCTTATCTTACTCCCATAGTCTCATTTGTGATTTGTGAGAAACACTCCACTACTTACCCGAAAAAGTCGACCTGGGGTGGAGAAGAGATCAGCGACTCCATCTGTAGCCTGTGTGAGGCGTCACTGCTTCCCACCATTACCAAAGCAACCCGGCCACCAGTAACAACACCTATATTGAGTTCAATACCATACGAGCACAAGCCTTCCACAGTGGTGTCATAAGAGTAGCATGGACATTTTTTATACCTGCATTACATCTAAACATTACATTAATACTGATGCTACTTGGTATTTTATAATAACAATGAATAATATTCAAATACAAGCGGTTCGAAAAATGCATAAATACTATAACAGTATTATAACACTGCATTAGAAGTTACATGGTTTAATACCTGTGTCCGACAACCCCATGAGGACATCTAATGGACTTATGTAGTACTCAACTGTCATTGGAGCTCCTGTGAGGAAGGCGGCATGAAAGAATGCTTTAATATTTCTCTATAAAACATGCTGATCCGACACCGTTTTCCCTTTGCGTACCGTCTCTGCCTGGCTGGACGTTCCCAATCCTGCCGTTCATAATGAGGTCAACGTGAAGGTCACTTTCTCTCAAAGATCTACAAGTATAAGAGGCATTGTTCAACACTTTATATGATAATACACTCATCATGAAACATGTAGTGTTAGTGCTAGTTTCCCCACACCTTGGTAAATGGGATATTTTGAAGAGATCAGTTTCCAGGTGCCGGAGAGCGGAGTAAATTTTAACCTTGACATCACTGCTAGAGCACACTCATAATTAGAGAAATATACAAATGGTAAAAATTGTTATACCAGAAGGCAATACCTGTCTCCTTGGATGTTGTAAAAAGAGACAAGGTCATCCAACTTTAGAGAGAACTCGTGAAATTTCTTCATCCTGTGGAAATACGACAACCTTTTTTTTACTCCAACTCTAAAAAGGATACATGTTTCTCTTGAAATAAACATTTCGATTTACCTTAACAGCTGAAGGAGTGATGGGCTGGACTAAAAAACACATACAAAAACACATTAAAGTAGCTCACACAATCTTTTCCACACTTTTATAAGCACTTTGTCTCACCACAGGAGGTTCACCGTGATGGGCTGCCCTCACATCTTCCACCCGTCCTCCCGGCAACAGCACCACCTCGATGTAAAACAGGTCTGCCGTCAGATAGCACACCGTCTCTGTGGGGCTCAAATGTGACCCCAATCTACAAACACCAGGAGTCTGTCAGCTTCACAATGAGTTTCAACCCTCTGGTGCTCTTCGGTCATTTGTGTACGAATTTGCAGTTACAGCTTTGGATCTTTTTTGTAATTTTGTTTTTAAAATGACGGCTATGTTTTTTTAAGGTACACCAATGTCATAATAGACTATGATGCCAACGGAGACAAAGACACTTCATGTCAATTTTGAAGTCAATCAGACCAAAGGTACAGTAGGTAGAGCCAATTTCATGTTTTGTCACAGACCCACCGCTTTTTTGTCCTCGGAGTGCCCCCATACATAAGTGTCAAATTTGGTGAAAATCTAATTTCGTTTAGGAGTTATAGACATTTGTATTTATGAGCATATAAAAAAAAAAAAAAAAAAATGACCCACACCTGAGTTTGACACCCGCTATGATTCTGATTTTCCTACGGTGGTTTCGTCTCGATCAGACTAACGGTTTCGAAGATATTTACGAAAGTTGTTTTATCGCTAAATCACAACATTGCACTAACCATAAGGCAAAATATAGCATGTTTGTTATCGTTGGACTCGGAAAGGAATTATTCCCGTTCAAATTAGTCAACCAAATCCAAAGTTATAAGCATGTGAATATTTGATTTTATCACTAGGTGGCGCTGGTTCAAAACTCAGGCTCCTTCAGGGCATTGTGACAATGACCCATACCAAGTTCCGTAACAATATGCTATTGCTACAGCATTTTACTACAAAATTCAAAATGGCCGATATGATGCCGCCCCGAATCTAACGAGACCACTTTTATGATTTCTGGACAAACCGAAAAGAATTCGTATGGTTCAAAAGGTATTCGCCCAAACATGAGTAAAAAATTTGGACAGGTGGTGGCGCTAGAGAGATTGAGTTAGAGACTTGAAAATTGGTGTAGTTAATGTTGGGCCAGTCCTCTATCAGTGTGCCAAATTTCATAACTTTCCCGCAAACGGTTCTATGGGTTGCCATAGACTCAGGAGGAGGAGGAGAAGGCCAACGATTACAATAGGTGCCTTCGGTGCTTGGCCCCTGAAAACCATGGACATGATTCAAAAAGGTTAAATGGTCCTGAAAAAATAGTCACACTTGTGTTGTTCACAGTCAAAAATGAGCGCATTGGAAATGAATGGGAGGCAAATTTCATCTAGTGGAAGCGTTTGGTACTGCGCCCAAACAAAATCTTACAGAAAGCAAATGTTTTTAGATGTCAGCCTCAAATTTGGAACACAGCTTGCTTAGATTTATGGCTTTGATGTTCTTGCAGCTTTAGAGTAAAATTTGCAACATTTTCCCCTGCAAATGATCTGATGTTAATGCATAAATGTAATCTGAGTGCAATATGTCCATGTAGGAAAAGTTCAAACCCTTTTTGTTTGGCAATCATCTCTAGTCTGGACACCATGGCTGTCATGGAGGACACTGCAGACAAAACAAACAACCAAGAAACTATAAGAGAAAAATAAATGTGTTATTCACAGAAATATATTAGTTTAACTCAAGGACATCCTTACCATTGAGCGCCTCGTTGATCTTCTCAAGACATCTTGTGATTGGCTCACAAACTCTCCCGTCTCCTTTTGTTTTTTCCTACAATGAAAAAATCTCTCACCTGCCCGTTTCATAATGGAGAAATGTTGAAAAGCTCTAAGGAATGATCTTTGCAGACAAATATATAACCCCAAGTGTAGCATGCAGTGACTTTTTTTCTTTCTTTCGTGGGACACAAAAAGAGATGTTTTGAAGAATGTCAAAGCTGCTGGAAGGCCATTTATAACGCAAGCACCAAACCAAGTGGCAACCTTCCGATCTTGCTTGAATCCAACACGGAATTGACTTAAACTGCAATTCACTGACTGGCCACTCAAAAAGGGAGTCAAATCTGTATCACCCCCCATGTTAAATTTACCAACTTCACAGCCGAAAAAAATACAGCCTGGTACAAAAAGTGGTTTTGGTCTGTATAGCTAATTTTGCCCTTCATGATAACTGTGAGGGGGGGGTGGGCTGCATAGACGCATACCATTTTAAGCCTTAAAGTTCTGCATAATTAAGGGCGTGGCCACTTGAGTGACAGGTGTATTGCCACTATGGTTGAGCTAGACGGGCAGTTTCAGCAACCAGGCACAACCCTCTACGCACACCTCGGCAACATGATCACCATTGGCTAGTACATTTTTCCGTTTACTCGCCAGACTGAAATACCATTTTATTTATATTAGTGCTGTCAAATCGAATAATCGCGATTAACCGCATCCAAAATAAAAGTTTGTGTTTGCATAATATATGTGTGTGTACTGTGTATAATTATTATGTGTATATAAATACACACACGCATATATTTAAGAAATGTTTTTTATATTTATATATAAAATATATATATATACACAGTATATACATATAAATATTTCTTAAATATATACATGTATGTGTGTGTATTCAAATATACATAATTATACAAAGTACACACACATATATTATGTAAACAAACTTTTATATAAATCGCAATTAATCGTTTGACAGCCCTAATATGTATACATACAGCTCTGGAAAAAAATTAAGAGACCACTTAACAAAATCAATGTTATTATGTATACATATACATGTATGAATGCATATTTGATATTTTAACTGAATTTAGGACTGGTGGTGGTGCTTAAGATATTGTTGGTCATTCAGTGTTTCTGTAAAAAATTATACTAGTAATAGATAATAGTAATTATTAATAAGATACTACTACTAATAACAATATACAACGCACTAAGGATTGATGAGCTGCTGGGATCATGAATATTAATCACGTTGTCAGCGTTCGCTCGAACTGATTAGCTGAAATCAAAACAGGGACGGTAATAGATGAGCACCAGCCAATGAGATTGACAGTTGTGCATTAGCCCCGCCCACTACCAGAGAAACCGCATATCTTCTGCTTGTTCTTAAAGGCTGAATAATTCCAAATGAACTCCGTTGTTTTGACAGGAAAATACAACAAAGAATATGGTTTACATGTGGCACGTCGTTTCTGCGTGGTATTTAAGACTCCATCTCTTTGCGTGCGTGCGTGAGAAAGAAACAGCGCTCTCAGCAAAGCGACGGCAAGTTGTACGCCTTCACACTAGAGTTTACGGAGAGCGAAACTGTTTCTCAGAGTGTTCCGCGAGTGAATATATATCTATGCTAAACTTATTCTTACCCTTTAACACACAAACCACTGGCAAGTAAAATCTAAGCATTTATTAGCCAATGGCTAATGATAGATATTACTTAGTCGCCCAGAGTGAAGATTTACTCGCAAATGCGAGCAATTTACTCGCATTGTAGAGGGTTGCAGGCACCTCAGCTCCATCTACGTCCCGCCTCTTTGCACATTTATCCGGGAGTGACGCACTGCCAAGATGGCGACGGCCAGCTCCACCCAAAATGCTCTTCAGAAACCTACGGGTGAGGTCACAGACGCTATGTCCATTGTTTTATACATGGTAATAACCCATGCTGCAGTTCTATGGATGTTTTGCCCTCCAGGTCTCCAGGCCAGTCACATGACTGAAAACTATGAATGGAAAAGAGCAGCTCTGACATCAGCTAAATATCTCCTTTTGTGCCCCACAGAAAAAGAGACTACATATGGGTCTGAAATGTATGGAAGCTTGTTTCCACCACAGAATAAAAAAGGTAACTGCAACTTTCTCAAAATTCAGACTTTTTTTCCCCCTCACAATTGCAAGTTTATATCTCACAATTCAGAATTTATAACGTGCAGTTGCGAGTTTATATAAATCGCAATTCTGAATTGTGAGGAAAAAGTCAGAATTGCAAGAAAAAAAGTCCCAATTAACTTTATTTTTTGTCTATGGAAACAAGCTTCCATAGAGAGAGTGAATAAATGACAGAATTTTCATTTTTGGATGTAGTTTTTCTGGAAGGCAGTTTTCTTACCATGCATCTTCGGACCAGCTGAATGGTCTCGTTCCAAGATTTATCAGCATATTTGGCCTTCAAGTCAGACATTAAAGTTCTGGTCTTCATACTTGCTGGACCTATGAAGGCGATAGACCAGCAGTGAACAACTGTATGCTTTTGTTTGTTCTGAGAAGCCTTCTGGATAATGAAAAACAAACAGCCTAAGCGTTGTTTTCTTCTGGTCTTTCAGCTTGTTTGTAGGGGGGTTGGACACTTGTCAGCTGAATACCAGTTTAACTAAATAGTTTAGAGCAGCTTAAACCAGCTAGCAAGGCAATTTATGCTAGCTTAAGATGTTTTTATCTAAACAAATATGAGTTTTCACTTTACCGCGCTCGCTCTTGGACGCCATTTTGTCCAAGAAACTTGTTAATTACGTTTAAACTGCTGCTCAAGAGATTTGTCTCAAGATTAACAACACATAACGTTCAAACTTTCAACTAGCCTGTTAATTAAGTTCCCGCGCGCGCGCTATGAAATTATCTGGAGGGGAGGGGGGATTGCGTGCGCATGCGCAGAAACCGCCGCGCGCTTCCCTGCGTGGAAAACTGAAGCGGATCCATGTGACCCGCCTATCGGGATCATCATCGGCGCTACACACCCATGACTGACTGCCGCCACACCAAAGATCACAGTAACTGGCTCGTACTCGCTGTAAATACAGACGGAAGTGAAGTTTGAGGGATTCGGCCCGATTCTGATGTCATTATATTCGGGATGTGGAGGCTGCAGTAACCGGAGAGAGCAGGGAAGAGGAATCTCACCCTTCCCAAGAGTCCGTGTGTCTCTGGATTACCTTTAGCTCAACGAGCAGACACAAAGGTAAGATCTAGCACAGGTATTAAGGCAGATATGTAACCAATATCGTTATGAATATAATATTAAATCCTGACTGGGTGCTAACAGCTAATGAACCATTGAGCCTGTCTCTGTGTGTGTGTGTGTGTGTGTGTGATGACTAGCCGGACAGCTAGTGTGTGTCTGTCTGTCTGTGTGTGTGTGTGTGTGTGTGTGTGTGTGTGTGTGTGTGTGTGTCTGTTAGAGCAGACTGTACAAATGACCCTTACAAAAAGCACTGATACCATAGTAACATATGGTAATACTATGGTATTTTGATATACACCATGGTATTATGTATTTGCTTGGCTAAAATTCCTTAATACAGAATTTTAGTAATTTTTGTTGGCCATGGACCACTAAATATGATCATCCTAAAATTGAAAAGGCAGCTATATACTTTAATATATAAAGACCCAATTAATACTAATTTAAAATGTATATAGTATACCAATTTAAAGTATTGTTTGGAAAAGATTTAGTATTTAAGTTGCATTAAAGTTTCTTTTTACTCACTATAGTACTGTACTGTACTGTTAAATGTATTTATTTACATCAAATTTGAATTTAATCGAATTGTTAATATTTATTTCTCTATATAATTTATCTAAATTAATCTAATTAGTGTTATTTATTATTATTTGTATTAATAAATTGTATAAGTATTTATACATTTTTGTTATACATTATTTTTATTAATTTATTTTTTAATCATTTTATTATTTATTTATTATTCATTATTTTATTTTATTTTTATTACAGTTTTTACAGTTTTTCTCTCCCCGACCCCAGTCTGAAAACCCCTGCCATAGCATAATAAGAAGAATATAATAAAAATAATATAGATTAGATGAATAAATAAACAATAGGAATGTTTAAAATAAATAAATCAATATTAACAATATTAAAATAACTAGTATTATTTATTATTTGTTGTATTATTAATAAATTGTATTATTTTTCATTGTATTATTTATTTCCGATTTGTATTTATTTGCTATTAATAATTTTTTTATTAATTTATTTAATAATTGTAATATATTTAATTATAATTTAAATTATTTTATGTATTTATTATTCATTTATTATTATTATTATTTTTTTTTATTTTTTTATTGCATTTTCTTTTTACATTTTTTTTATTACATTTTTACACTGTTTTTCTCTCCTCGACCCAGTCTGAAAACCCCTGCCAGTAGAACCATTGGATTGAAATATCTCAAAAAACTCTCTATACAATACAGTACATGCATATATAATGTGCTCAAATGTACCAATGCATACGCTCTGTCATATTACACCACATGTGTTATGAATCATTCATTCCTTTACTTGGATCAGCTTTGCAGTCATCATAACTAATGTCAATATGTTAAAGATTTCCCTCTCTAAAGCTTCACCGTTTCGTCTTGCTCATTTAGTTAGATCTGCAATCATCACAATGCAAGATGCTTTAAAGTAATAGCTTCCCCTCCCTTTCTTCTCTTCTCTGATGACGAGGGCGGGGCAGCCTGTCACTCACATGAGATCCACCAATAGCAAAGCACAACCATCCAATCAATTCCCCACAGACAAAAGCCCCGCCCTACATTTGTTCTTGTTTGAGAAGCGCTTCACTCGGATATACAGCACAATAGGGAAGTAAAGACCAGTGCAACTTCTGTTTCATGTCGACTTCAAGCAGATGTTTGTTTTGCTTTGATGTATGTTGACATGTCAGCCGTCAGTCAGTTGTAACTCCACCCAGACAATAGTAATTATCAGGGCTCCAGACTGTGACCAAATGCTGGCATTTTGTGACCTCTTTTTCTGCTGGTGCGACTAAATTCTGTTAGAGGTCGCACTGGTGCCTCCACCACGGTGCAATAGACAGCGCAGCGCGAGCTCATACACAGGCCTTAATGTAGTAACACCACATGGTATTGTGGAATAAATAGTTGAATGTTGTTGTGTTTTTTTACATTATTCGTCTCAGGGTTCGTACAACCTTTTGAGAGTGAAATTCAAGCACTTTTCAAGGGCACTTCAAAGCTCTAAACATTTACCGCTATAAAACATTTTCCCTATAAAAATTAGGTTTTTGCACATTACTGTGGTTAATAAAACTTAATTTTATCTACATATCAATTCAAGCTCAGTGCTTCACTGTTACATTTCCAATAAACAAACATGTAATATTATTAGTAACTGCACTTATTTAACAGAACAATGCAAAACAATAATCATTTCATTATTAAATTAACTGATACATTTTTCCTCCAGCGCCACCAAATCAGGTGCTGACGCCACTGCTCTCAAATGTTAGTCTGGAGCCCTGAATTATATACTAATATAGTATTTATTAATATTTTTAATTGGCTTTTATTTTTACATTTTCATTTTTTTTTTTTGTCATTTTCTCATTAAGTTTTTCTTATTTATATTTTTTTTTATTTCAATTATAAAAAACTATTTTTAATAGTTTTACAACACTGATCCAGATGTCACAGAAATGCGCAGGGAGTCGATCTGTTTCTCTCTCTCTCTCTCACACACACACACACTCAGGCACACACGCAAAGAGATGGAGTCTTAAATACCACGCAGAAACGACGTGCCACATGTAAACCATATTCTTTGTTGTATTTTCCTGTCAAAACAACGGAGTTCATTTGGAATTATTCAGCCTTTAAGAACAAGCAGAAGATATGCGGTTTCTCTGGTAGTGGGCGGGGCTAATGCACAAACGGCAATCTCATTGGCTGGTGCTCATCTATTACCGTCCCTGTTTTGATTTCAGCTAATCAGTTCGAGCGAACGCTGACAACGTGATTAATATTCATGATCCCAGCAGCTCATCAATCCTTAGTGCGTTGTATATTGTTATTAGTAGTAGTATTATTATCTTATTAATAATTACTATTATCTATTACTAGTATAATTTTTTACAGAAACACTGAATGACCAACAATATCTTAGAGCAACTTTGACTGAAATAACCACTCGTTACAACCGAGGTATGCAGCAAAGCATTTGTGAAGCCACAACACACACAACCTTGAGGCGGATGGGCTACAACAGCAGAAGACCCCACCGGGTACCACTCATCTCCACTACAAATAGGAAAAAGAGGCTACAATTTGCACGAGCTCACCAAAATTGGACAGTTGAAGACTGGAAAAATGTTGCCTGGTCTGATGAGTCTGGATTTCTGTTGAGACGTTCAGATGGTAGAGTCAGAATTTGGCATAAACAGAATGAGAACATGGATCCATCATGCCTTGTTACCACTGTGCAGGCTGGTGGTGGTGGTGTAATAGTGTGGGGGATGTTTTCTTGGCACACTTTAGGCCCCTTAGTGCCAATTGGGCATCGTTTAAATGCCACGGCCTACCTGAGCATTGTTTCTGACCATGTCCATCCCTTTATGACCACCATGTACCCATCCTCTGATGGCTACTTCCAGCAGGATAATGCACCATGTCACAAAGCTCGAATCATTTCAAATTGGTTTCTTGAACATGACAATGAGTTCACTGTACTAAAATGGCCCCCACAGTCACCAGATCTCAACCCAATAGAGCATCTTTGGGATGTGGTGGAACGGGAGCTTCGTGCCCTGGATGTGCATCCCACAAAACTCCATCAACTGCAAGATGCTATCCTATCAATATGGGCCAACATTTCTAAAGAATGCTTTCAGCACCTTGTTGAATCAATGCCACGTAGAATTAAGGCAGTTCTGAAGGCGAAAGGGGGTCGAACACAGTATTAGTATGGTGTTCCTAATAATCCTTTAGGTGAGTGTATGTGTGTGTACTGTGTATAATTATGTATATATAAATATGTGCACACATGAATGTATATATTTAAGAAATATTTGCATGTATATACTGTAGGCTATATATATATATATATATATATATATATATTTATATATAAATATGAAAAAAATATTTCTTAAAGGTGCAGTGTGTGAATTTTAGTGGCATCTAGTGGTGAAGTTGTGAATTGCATCACCCACCGCTCACCCCTCCCTTTCAGAGTGCATAGAGAAGCTACGGTGGCAGACACAGGACAAAAATGTTGTCGTCTGAGACCCTTTAGGGCCACTGTAGAAACATGACAGCTCAATTCACTGTAAGGAGACCCGCGGTGTGTGTAGATATAAACGGCTCATTCTAAGGTAATAAAAACAGAACGGTTCATTATGTAAGGTCTTTATACACCACTGAAAACATAGTTATGTATTTTATATTGCATTTCTGTCAGTAGATCCTCATGAATACTACACACTGCACCTTTAAATATATACATGCATGTTTGCGTATTTATATACACATAATAAGTATACACAGTACACACACATATATAATGTAAACACAAACTTTTATTAATCGATTTGACAGCACTAATATAAATGAAATAGTGTATCAGTCTGGCGACTAAACAAAAAAATGTACTAGCCAATGGCGATTAAATTGCCACGGTGTGCGTAGAGGGTTGCTGCTACTTCCTGTGAACATAAATCAGTTCCTTTGGGTGGAAAGTGAAAGAGTCAAGGCTGGTCAGGAGAACATTAAACAAGCATTTTTTTTCTTTTCTTTTCAGGATATGTGGCTTCTTTAGGCGTGATGCATTACATTCTGTTATAATAATATGCAAATGATATTCAAATGCTTAAGACAGGCCTGTAAGCTTAGCATCTTCTCTTCTTGTATTATGTGAGCTGTTACGGCTAAACAGTGAGTAGAATATTACAGAAAGAAATGTAAATCTTTTTGTTCTTCTGCAGGTGCACACGGGGCGGTACATGGTCTTCTCTCGAACACACTCCCACCCTGACCCTTCACTTCAGTGACCTTCAGTGACCTTCAGCACCTTCGCCGATCCGACCTATTAACCTCACAGCTCTCCTCTCAGTCCAACCCAGAAACCGATATCATGGCAGCAGCCAAGCCCAAAGGGCAGAACTCGCTGGCACTTCACAAGGTGATCATGGTTGGGAGCGGCGGTGTGGGAAAGTCGGCTTTAACTTTGCAGTTCATGTACGATGAGGTGAGGATTCTTTCCACATATTACAAAGATGCTTCCCTCCACAGACATCATGAAAGTGCAATTATATTATATTTTATTTGTTTTGTTTTGTTCATGTAATGATGTTATGAATAGGGGTGTAACGATACACCAATGCTACGGTTCGGTTCATATCACGGTTTTGGAGCCACGGTTTCGGTTCTGTTTGCTGTGGAGTCATGGCAGGGCACCAGCAATAATAACACTAGATTCACTTTTAACTTAACAACAATAATTAAGCTTATTAACTTTATCTTTATTAACTTTATACATTGGCTTCACGTTTTCTTTAGTTGTTAGCATATCTGAGTGAACTAAAATGAAAAATGCTTCCACTGTAGACTAAATCTACTAATTTTACCATTTACCATAATGTTTAAAAAAAACAAAACAAGCACATTTATTTCATAAAAATTGATGACACACACACACACACACACACACGTAATGTCCCACTTTAGCCTACTTAAACACATAAATTGTATGAATGACTAATACTGAGGAATAAATAGACCTATAAGTTAAAGTTATTAAATAGCAGTTTTTGTTAATACAATAAAGTAAAGTAGCCACCACACTAATTTTAAAATAAATAAAATAACATAAAGTGGCATTTTGTGGTTATGGAAACAACAGTTACCATGGTGAATACACAATACATGAAAACTGCTCCTGATGAACCGAATGAACATCGTCCCTGCATGCCTTCCCGGCTCACACACACCGAACCAGTTACGTGATTTATTGGTACTTTACTTTTATTTCATGACTTACGAATTGACAAAGTAACGTTGCTCGTAGTTTCTCTTGCGCTTTATATGAAGTGATGCACAGTGTGCGCGGCCGCATTTGCGCGTGTAATTGAAGAGTGTGCGCTACGAGCACAGTACAACGGCTGACAGGACAGGAAAGCGGTTTTCTGGGGTGAGAGAGATTTTTTTTTTATTTCGTAACAAGCTACGAAAATGATGTTGCTAGGACTCCCAAGTAGCATTTAGCCAATCTGGCTAAATGGGGAAACTGGCTCTGTCTTTCCAGCATGCAACTCGAGCGATCACCCAAGTCATGTGACATGCACTTGGAAGACAAAAGTAAATGTATATTTAGTAAATAATATTATTATAATAATATTTAGTAAAAATACAGCTCTTATTAGTTGTTAAAAGTGTACTGATTACTATTTAATCAAATGTCAAGGAAGAAAACAATTATTTTGTGCCATAAGGTGAAGGGAGAGCTGGGGCGGGGCGCGCTCGGTTTCGACATGAGAGTATCTTGGTTCGTACCGTGGGTGGTGTATCGTGGTTTTTCGGTTCGGTTTGAATCAATGATATGGCAATATCAGCTGGAGGATCTGGTTTTGACCTTTGTAGAGCCTCTGGGTTAAGATTTATCGCCTGTGGTGGTCAAGGCCAAGAACAGGCAGGACGGGTAGGGACAAGAGAAGGAAGTTTATTTCTTACAACAAAAAGACAAACAAAAAAAATTATACAAGGGCAGATTCCAAACAAAGTCCATACAAAATCAAAACTTGAGATGTATGTTAACTGAAACTAACAAAAATTAAACAGGCCTAAAAATCAATAAATCTCCCCTGTTAACAAGGTAACATCAAAAACACTAAGGTCAGCAGGTCATGATGTTACTGTGGCTGGGCAACGCTGACTAACCTCTGCTCTATAAATACCCATTTAGCCTCTACCAAACAAAAATAAAGGTAAATATCAAAATAATACCGTTACCAAATAAACTCAAACAAAATAACATTTACAACACAATATCCATTATCATGCCTAACATAAATCAATCATCTAACCAAAACATATGAAAAGAAAATACTCAAAACCAACAAAGGGATAACTGAATAAAATAAAACAAAAGATCCCTTCTAAATCAGAACATGATGGTACAGTCCAGCTTCCTCTGGAACAGCATAAGTGTGGGGGCTGAAGCCCCGCCTCTTCCTTGTCTGCTGCCACATGAAATGCAGCCGTCACTCCATGGACCAGAGTAATCTAGAACTCAGGTAAAGTTAAACAGCAAAGATAAATATAAGAAGTGTGCACCCCTCTGTATATTCAAGATTTTGAAAAACCTTCAACTTGTTCTCTTGTCCTGTGTTACAATAACAAGGGAATTTAAATAAAGTAACAAACATTAAATTAAGCTTCAAAATCAAACAAACCAGTGTTTGAGGCCAAATATGTGAGGTGGGCTACGCACCCGTCACATCCGACAATATGTCGTTTATCGGCTTTCAAATATAAAGAATTATCAGTATTGGCCAAAATTTTCATATCGGTGTATCCCTAGTTTCTGTTTAGTTTGAGAACAGAATCTGGAAGCTTTAAGTAAGAGTTAGGTTATTTTAATATGTTAAATATTTTTAGGTTCTCTTTGACATTTGCTGAGACCCTCTAGTGCTTTTTTGAACCGGTTAAAGGTCATACCTTGTTTAAAGGGGTCCTATAATGCCCCTTTTTACAAAATGTAAAATAAGTCTCTGATGTCCCCAGAGTGTGTATGTGAAGTTTCAGCTCAAAATACCTCACAAATTGTCACTTTTTGAGGGTGAGCAAAAAAATTGTGTGTGTGTGTGTCCCTTTAAATGCAAATGAGCTGCTGATCCCACCCCCTTTCTAGAAGAGGGCGGAGCTTCAAGAGCTCGTGTTAGCAGCTCTGATTACCTCACACACACACTGAAAATGTCAGAACGGTTGAGCCTTTTGTGTTCAAACTGGAGTCGGACAATGATGGAGAGATTCAAAAAGAAGTGACAACATGTAGAACGAGACAGGACGTTTCTGAATGGATAGTTGATGAATTTATGAGTTAGCGATCTTCAAGTCATTGATTAGCATATTCTGTCATGATAATCTATAAACCGCTGGTGTGGGAACTGTTGAGCCAGAGAATATCTGCTGCATGAAGAGAGAACAGGTGTAGTTTAGTTTAATTACGGTTATAACTTATGTTGTCATGTTGCTTTATGACATGCTATTGCATTTGTGTTCGTACTGTATTAATAAATGTGAAAGACGGATGACAGCTTGAGAGACTCCCAAATGTGCTCGACTACAACAACTCTTCCTCTTCTCCACATGTTCCCGGGGGCGGGGTTTATGTAAATCTTAGGGTTAGTGATGTCACTAACTCGTTGTAGTCCCTACCAGCCGTTTGTTGTAGTCCTTAAAAAGAGATTTCTGTAAAATAAAATATCTCCCTTTGCTTTGAGCTTTGAGCGTCGTAACTTTGAAGATGTTGTTTATGCTCAAACAGCAACATTACACACTAACTAAAGTTAAACAAGTCAAATCATAATCAACCACCCCTTTAAATAAAACCCAATCAGCAGATGCCGGTCAATACTTGGCCATCGCCCTGATTTCAGTGCTCATGTAAACACCTTCATGCATCTTCTTTTCCTCAGTTTGTGGAAGACTACGAGCCCACAAAGGCTGACAGCTACAGGAAGAAGGTGGTTCTGGATGGCGAGGAAGTGCAGATAGATATCCTGGACACAGCCGGTCAGGAGGACTATGCGGCTATCCGGGATAACTACTTCCGCAGCGGGGAGGGATTCCTCTGTGTCTTCTCCATCACTGAATTAGAATCGTTTGCAGCAACTGCTGATTTCAGGTGATTTACGGCTCTTGAGCTTATTTAAAAGAGCTCTATTGATTTTAGACTTAAACTGTTGCTCTTGAATTGATGATCTTGATTGCAATGATCTTAGTTTGTCTGATTGTATTAGACACGGCTCCAGACTAACATTTGAGAGCAGTGGCGTCAGCACCTGATTTGGTGGCGCTGGAGGAAAATAGATCAAAAAGTTAATTTAATCATAAAATTACTATTGTTTTGCGTTGTTTTGTTAATAAGTGCAGTTACTAATAATATTACATGTTTGTTTATTGGAAATTGAAGAGTGAAGCACTGAGCTTGAATTGATATTCAGATAAAATTTACTTTTATTAACCACAGTAATGTGCAAAAACCTCATTTTTATTGGGAAAATGTAAATATTCTGCTCGTATTAAATGCTCCATTGTTCTTCTATAGTCTCACACTGAACTGACCGACAGCTTCAGTGATTATAAAAGCAGCTCTTTACTTGCTTTCTGGGTAATTCAGTCACAATTTGAAGAAAATTGGAATTTGTGACTTCCAACTTTTTTCCATATATTAAGTGGAAATGTCTAATAAGTCAGTAAGTGCTCCTCTGCTGCCATCTACTGGTTATAGTAGCAATTTAGTGTCTTTTTAAAATAAAAGTGCTTGTTTGCCACAAAACTTTTAGTTTTACAAATCATCTTTTTTTGGGGGGGGGTTAAAAATTATCCAAAATCAAATTTTGAGCAAGTCCATAACCAGCCAGTGTTCAAAACCATCTCCTTACCTTAGCCCGATTCACAGCGGTAAGCCTGGAATAATGTGTTATAATTAGAGCGGTATGGTGGATTTCCGCGGGAAATTCAAGCATGTCTTTGCGTCATTACGTCACGTCTGTACACATAAAGGCTAGTAGTAGTATAGCATGTTCTGCAGAGGATCATTTATAGCCTTTTCTCACAGCAGCTGGAGTTATTAAACTTCTCATTTAATGGCGGATTGTAATCCAGAAAGGCCCAAATGACATCATCAGTGACAGCTGGAGATTCACCCGGAGTCAAAAGCAAAAGATTAGACTACAAACACTGAAATCTACAGGTAACACTAATACACACTAAATACACAGTCACACAATGCTAATGCTGCTAACATTAACAATTTGAAAACGAGGTATAACAATACTAATAATTTGCACCGTTTGATGTTATACGAGCGATCGTTAGGTTTAAGTTGGTAGCGCGGTTTATTGTTACATTTATTTATGCTTTGGTCAGAAAAAAAGTGGCAGACATGTTACTTGTTCAGATGACATTTTCCTGTGAAACTTACTATTTTGGTGGTACTTCCAAGATGTAGTATCTGTAATTCCGAAGTACAGTATCCACACCGGTGCGGTGACAGCCTACACGTATTACTCCTCAAAACATTAGATTCATCCATGCTAAGGAGCCGTGACGATGCACAAACCCCACGTAAAGATAATCATTCCGCAACTAACTGCAATTCCAGGTTTCAAACAGAGAAAAAAAGAGGCAAAACGAGGTACTGCAGCTTTAAATATAACATTAACATTGGATAATATTTAGAGTGCTGGAAAAAGTGCACTCTAAATATAGGATCCGTTCCGCTTTGGTCTGCCGTTTGATGTTTCTCATATGTAACAGAAATGGCAGCTCTGATCCGTTGGGGAACGTGGTGGTCGCACCTCTAACAAAATTTAGTCGCACCAGCAGAAAAAAGGGTCGCAAAACGCCACCATTTGGTCTTAGTCTGGAGCCCTGATAGGCTTGGGTCACAGTGGCCGATTATGGTAGTTATTCAACATGTGACTAGTCTACTGTAGTCTAGTTTATCAGTAACACTTTACAATAAGGTCTCATTTGTTAACATTAGTTAACTTGTATCCTTGTGTATGTATAACTAACAATAAGCAATATATTTTTACAGCATTTATTAACCTTTGTTAATGTTAGTTAATAAAAAAGCTCATGTTCATGTTAGTTCACAGTACATTAACTAATATTAACAGATACAACTTTTTACCCTAAAAATGTTTTAGTATATATTGAGATCATTAACTAAGATTAAAGGTGCACTATGTAACTTTTCCGTCCGCTAGAGGTCGCCTATTCAAAACAAAGGCGTAGTTTGATGATAGTTTGAGCGCAGAATCTTCACCTCACAGCCGGTGGAAAAGAATCGGGATAGGACTCAGGCAGAAATCATGTTCATGGATGCCATTATTAACGTTACTGTAGTGTGAAGCAGAGTTGTGGGAGCTGAGCAAGGCCGCTGGAGCGATTGTGCAACACGCGCCTCGCGAGCAGCGGGACTTTTATTATGCCACAGTCGCCGGCACCATTTCCGCTTTTCCGGTCATGAGTATGAGGTAACGTAGCTCTGTTTATCATATTAGATACATTTGAGTGTGTTGAATGATGTTCTGACGTTACTCTGTGCGTTCTCTCGGCGGCTGCTATGACACTTGTTGCACACTGCAGTGAGAGTAAAGCGTTTCTGCTGAATAAAACCGGAGGGCAACGCAGATATGACGCCATTGACCGGCGACTCCCTCACACGTCCCGGTTCCTTCGTTAAAATAGCAATTTTCTCACGATTTACAAATAGTTGGAAACATTTGGGATATTGTAAGTACTCAACTGAACAAAATATATAACACCGGCCTAGTGGTTTTTGGATATTTTACTGAAAAAATGTTACATAGTGCAGCTTTAACATGCTGTAGAAGTATTGCTCATTATTAGCTCATGTTAACAAATGGAACCGTATTGTAAAGTGGTTCCATTTTATATTGATGTCCTTTTTTTTTCCTTTTTTTTTACATTTTATAGTAATGGTACTTTAATTAGATGTAGATGAATATATATATAGCTTTGCACACATTTAAATCACATTAGTTAAAAGGTTTCAGAGTTTTTTACTAAGGCATTCTTGTTTATTTGTTTGACTGCTTTTATGGATATTGATTTCCATTAGAGTTGCATTTGACAGAAACAATACTCCCTACTCAGAGAGCAGATTCTGCGGGTGAAGGAAGACGAGAACGTCCCCTTCCTGTTGGTGGGAAATAAGTCGGATCTGGAGGACCGGAGACAGGTGAGCGCAGACGAGGCCAAAGCCAGAGCGGATCAGTGGGGCGTGTGCTACGTGGAGACGTCTGCTAAGACCCGCGCCAACGTGGACAAGGTCAGTACAAAACAGGGTCTGTGAACCTGAAACTGATGCAGTTATTGGGCAAATGCTATTGAAACTACATCCTCCAAAAATTGATATCTCTCGATTTTGTCGAAAAAAATTAGACAATATTTTGCTGTGTGTTTTTGTGCTGGTTTAGTAGGGTTTATTTTCCCCCAAATTCTGTTTTATTTTTTTTCCATTTTATTGTTTTGGACTCCATTTTTAATGGTTAAATTAAATTTTAGAATTTAATTAATTGAAATCATAAAAACAACCATTTATTAATAAATTTAAAAAAATCCAGAAATGTTGTTGTGTATTTTTTTTTTTTGCCAATCAAATGAAGGCATAAAACATTAATTTAATTGATCTTTTAATCATATGAAATTAAACTTTTTTTTGTCAAAAAAAGTGCTGCACAACCGAGCTTTACTGTTAAAACTATAACATGTAAGAAAAAATTTAATCATTCTTTACAAAAATATTTTTTTAATAACTTATTATTATTATTGTTAGTATTATCATTTCATTGAAACATATCTAAATTCTACTCTACAACAGTGATATATTTTTGTCACAATTTCTTAGTTAAACCGCACTTTTATTTTGACGGGTTGCCGTGAAGAGTTTCTGTGTGTTTATGATATGATGATAGTGTTTCTCAGATGAAAGGGTGAAATGCTCATGAAGTGACTCTCAGAGCTGCTCTGGAGATGAAATTATTATTTATGCTTTTTATTTATTCATCAACAATTCGTGTTTTACTGCATCGCTGAAATCATAGGGCCCTAGTTTAGACTCCCAAAGCATTTTATATTCTTCATATATTCTGTGCAGTGGTTAGAAATTAATTTTTAGCCAGTATTTCCCCTAAACTGTTAGGATTTTTACCTTTTATAACGGCAATTTTTTATAACGTCATTAGATTTATGCATCATCTTTTATGTCAGACTGTTACATTTAATCAATAAATTCAATTAGAATAATAACACACTTACCAACTGTGTTAATTTTGTTTATATATTTATTTGCCATGAAAATGCTGATGCTGATATGGCAATACAAATAAATAAATAAACATCACTGTTACCAATCAAATTAAATCAATATCAACAGAATCAATCTTTGCACTGCAGAAATGGCATGAACTCGCACTGTATTTACAATTGCAAAATAATGCTATGATTGATACTGTAAATATATATAATTAAAAAAATTTAATTATACTTTAAATATGAAACTAAAATTGGCAGCAAGTCGCTCGCTGCATACTGTATAGTTGGTACTGCATTTGCTTCACTACTGCTAAAATAGCACATTATATATATTCTGAATGAATTCCGGACGGACTGCATCTGCCATGTGGTCACTGTCATGTGACCTACAGTGTCGGTTGCACTGCTTCATCGCAGTAGCGAACCGTGACTCTTGGATCTTGGTCCTCTCATCCCCTTTTTTCTCGGGGGAAAAAGGTAAACTAAGCCTCAAATCAGCCTTAAAGTCAGCTTACAGTGTTCTCTTTTATAATACTGCATGTTACCTTTGACCAGAAATGCCACAAGCAAACATCAGAGTGAGCGTGAGGGTCATCACACAAAAAAACTAATAAAAATGCAAATCATCATTACAAATAATTGCATCGGTGTGTTATTTCAATGGAATATGGTGACAACTGGCCACAAAACCATCAAATTAAACTAAATTTAATGTAAGCCGACGCATCATGACCAAAGCACATGTTAGCGACATGATAAATCACATCGTTAGACTGGCACAGCAGCCGATTAAATATATGTAACAGACCTATTCAATTATGCAGAATTACAGCAAATGTGCATGGTCACTCAGATAGTACATTTACAGACTGACCAGTAATTCTGCAAAATAACTCTTTTCTCAACTAAAGCTGAACATATAAATCCAGAGGTGGACAGTAACTAAATTTACTTGAGTACTGTACTTAAGTACACCTTTTTTAAGTATTTGTACTTGAGTATAATGCTTTCTCTGGGAAACTTTGACTGTAACTTCACTACATTTGAAAGACAAATATCGTACTTTTTACTCCACTACTTTTCTATCGATGTCCTCAAAGTCGAAAGTCGTTTCTGTAGCAGCTTTGTAAGTCAGTGGATGATTTTTGTTTTTTTGCGGACAGCCTATCAGTAATCACTCTTGTATGGTCATGTGAAGTTTCCCAACATTTTTTGAACACTAATCAGTTTATAGCAAAATGGAAGAAGACGGTTCCTCGGCACAGTGTGTGCACCCATGGCCATACTTAGAAAGTATGTTTTCTGAAAAAATTAAAGATTAGTTTAGTTGGCATACACTTGATGCATGTCTCATAAAATGTTCAAAAATGTAAACGTCTGGGAGAATATGGGATGTGTATCTGTGTATAGGGTCAGTGCATTCGGCCTTAAAGTGACAGCAGTTTTGTAAAGAGCTTTGTTACTTTTATACAAGAAATGCGTTTAAGCCAGTCGTATGCTAGCATGTCGGATGGAGCATCACTGACCACCATGATGACATAATGTGCATTTATACAACAATGCAACAATAATAAAATAATGCATTGACATAAATGAAATTTACTTTTGATACTTAAGTACTTTTAAAAACAAATACTTCTGTACTTTTACTCAAGTAAAAATCTGTTTTTAGAACTTCCACTTGTAACGGAGTAATATTTGACCAGTCGTACTTTTACTTTTACTCAAGTAATAGAGTTGTGTACTTTGTCCACCTCTGTATAAATCGGTGCCAGCGGTGGCCAGAATAAAATCAGTCACGTAACCTATTAGATTTAAAAAAACTGGAATAATTTTGTGACACTGGGATATTGCCTCTATACCACTATATATGGGTATGGGGAGACTTTAGATTTGGGTAGGTGGAAATTACATAAAAAAGTTAATATTTGTATATTTTTATATATAAAATAAATGTAATATTAAATTGCATACAACATGATACAGACAAAAAAAATGTTTTCCAGTATTTGCTGCCATCTAGTGGAAACAGCCCAAACTGTCTGCAGGGTGCTAGAGCACACAGGGCCTGAGTTATACACTTTCAAAAAAAATATCAAAAAGTGCCTCTTTTGGGGGGTTTATTACAGCTCAGACAACATATACTTAAATGTTTATTAGTTTTAGCAGAGTTTTATGTAACTTTCCTGTAAAATGACACCAAAATTGTATATTTAGAGACCACTGTATGTGGGTATGGGAAGCTTTTCAATTTGGGTAGGCCAAATCCAGGCGGACATCCCCCAAAATGGTCCCAGAGCTTAAGAGATCATTTTTGGGCTACAATCAATATATTATTAATATGAATAATGTCTTCCTTATTAAATATTCTGTTGCACTTTGACATTTGTCATGTTGTTCATGTAATGGGTTGTGAAGTTGACTACAAACTATTTTTTTTATTGATAGTACAAGCAATTTTGATACATTTTCCAAGATGGTGTGCTGTCTCGATTGCAGGTTTTCTTTGACCTCATGAGGGAAATCCGTGCTAGGAAGATGGAGGACAGCAAGGAAAAGAACGGAAAGAAGAAGAGGAAAAGTCTGGCCAAACGAATCCGCGAAAGATGTTGCATTTTATAGTCTCTGTGATCACTTACTCTTTCTCTTTTGCATATATGTACCTGTACGTTCTGTATTTTTGCCCTGTTGCTAACTACTCCTCATCTGCAATGTCTCCTGGTGTTTGTGTGTCAGATGTAGGGATGTTGCTTTAGATAAAGGAGCAGGACGGTCTGAGACGGGCGATTATCAGTGTCATATCAGTCACACAGGACTAAAAACTTCCTGTGCAAGAGCTTATTTTCACTTTATTCATGTGTCAGATTTGAGTTCCCAGGCCACCATGTGTTTTAACATCAGTCATGTGATCCGATCTCAAACGGGCAGCACTAATACAGGTGAAAAAGGGGCCGGAAATGTGATTCAATCACTTTGGGGTCAGTGAGATTTTTCAAAGAAGTCTCAAAAAATACAGTAAAACGGTGAAATATGACTCCAGTGTAAATCAGCTGTTCTCTATGTGAATATATAGTAAAGTGTAATTTATTCCTGTGATCAAAGCTGAATTTATCATCATTACTCCAGTCTTCAGTGTCACATGATCAAATCATGACAAATCATTCTGATATGAGGATTTATGATTATTATCAGTGTTCAAAACAATTCATATTTTAGTGGAAACTGATACATTGTATTTTTCAGGATTCTTTGATGAATAGAAAGTTCAAAAGAACAATCGTGTTTTTTTTTTTTTATGAATCCTTGCTGAATAAAAGATTAAATAAAATCTTACTGACCCAAAGTTTTGGAGCGCTAGTGTGGTCAGAAATCCATGTCAAAACATATTGCATTTGTAAGCACCGCCCACTGGCCTGTCAATCAATCATTGCACTAAAACAACTTGTGTTCGGATCACCTGAAAAGGATGTTAATACAGGTCCTGAAGTCAGCCATGAAGCTAAAATGAGTGTTTGAGTGTTATTATTCTAACACTGAGGGATGAGCCCATTTATTAACATTACATAACTAAACTTGAGGAGGCTTAAAAACTGAACATGCGAAAGCTGAGCTAAAAAAAACAACAAGGTAAAGCTTTATGTGAAAATGATGCATTGTTAAAAACAAGTGGCTGAGCAATTAGTAACTGTTATGCATAAAAAGTACAAGCGATGAGATTTGTGTTAAACCAGATTTAGTTTTAAAGGACTTAATATTCCGAGCAACTTGTCAGAACCGGAAGTGAGTCTGGCTGCAGCGATTCTGTGTACTTGACTTCCTGATGCCTTGATGTCCGTTGTGAATGTGACACTGCCCCGTACAGTCCCTTTAGTGTCAGATCATTGCAGAGCTAGAAGAACAGGAACAGGAGACTCGCACCCTTGCTATGGCTCGGGCGAGTTCAATGACAATCTTTTCATATGTGATGTGAGAATCCCAAACGTGTGGATTTGGACGGCTCCAGAGAAATGCATTGTCATCTTAATGTAGATCGGTCCAGTGATTGTTTGCTTTTCTGCTTTTTTTTTTTTTTTTTTTACATATACAGTATGTATTGTTAATGTGAAAGCTTATTTCGGCCGTTTCAAAAAAATAAATTTTTCTAATTTATATGTGCTTTATTATTGACAGGGAAATTTATTTATATTCCTATTTCCACCTCTGCATGCTTTTTACTGGAAAGAAAATGGTTATATGCCAGATACCTACACGGCAAAGGTGGCACAGAAGCGCGTTAATGGTCTCCACAGTTGAAGGCCTAGAAATGTCTCAAATTGGAGCAGAAAGCTTAAATTCAATATCATGGTCTAATGATTTCTGCGATGCAGAAAATGTGGACAGAATTGCAGAATCCATTCATAAAAATGTAATTTACTGTATAATGCAGAATGTCAGGGAATGTCATCAGCAGTAGGTCAGTCACTTAAAGGGACAGTTCACCCAAAAATGCCAATCCTGTCATCATTTCCTCGCCCTCATGTCGTTTCCAACCCGCAAGACTTTCCTTCATCATATAAAGCCATCGAGTGTCTTCAGAACATCTGGAATAATCCGCTCGATCCGTATGGATCAGTTTATCTTTATGAACAGTGGAAGTTGCTTAGCCTGTCAATGGAGGGACAGATATCCTTCCCGTTTCCTTAAAAATATCTTCATTTGTGTTCCGAAGATGAACGAAAGCCAGTCACGTTTAATGTGACCATTAAAGAGTCCAGAAAAATTAAAACAGAATAAACTATAAAAAACTGATTTCATAGGGCCCTATATTAAATTGCATGTGCTGCAGAAAATTATGTTCTTCCTCAAGATTTTAGTTTTCCAGCACAAACATCCTTAGATCAAAATGCGAAATGAAGAAATGAAGTCTTGTTTTCTGAGAAATTGAACAAAATGAAGTGAATTTATGCTTAAAACAAGAGCAAATATCTGTCATTGGGTGTGAAAATCACCTTTTCATTTGAATTAAGTTGATTTTTATGAACCCATTGGCAGATATTTGCTCTTGTTTTAATCATAAAATCACTTTCCCAAGATTTCTCATCTCAAACTTTGAGCTATTTTTTGCAAAATGAATTAAAAAGTTATGGAGATCTGTTGGAAATTGTATTTTCAAACATTGAAGTGTCACTAATAAAACTCATTGTGTGCTTAGACATTCACATTTAGAGAACAAACTGACGTGTTGTTCCCTTCAATTTATTCCTTACATTTTCTTTAATTGGTGTTAAAAAGGTCTAAACCTGCAGAACCCTGTTAAAGCATTCAAGGCGTGTTTACACAGCCGAGTTAAGGCTGCTCTGTGCCTGCTCAAAATACAGTGTAAAGAGGCAATAAAGCATAAAAGCCGGACTAGATTATGCCTGCTTTGACACACCTCAGGTCCTAGTATCACAATATGCAGTTAAAATTGCTGTGTAAATGCATTAATGCCACCTCTGAGCAGCATTATGGGCCTATTTTACCGATCTGAGCTCATGGTCTGAAGCTCGCACGCTTAGGGCGTGTCCGAATCCACTTTTGCTAGTCGACGGAAAAAACAGTCAGTGTGCCAGGCGCATGGTCTAAAAGGGTTGTCCCTAATCTCTTAACGAGTCATGGTTGTGTTTTGGGCGTAACGTGCAATAAACCAATCAGAGCCTTATCTCCCTTTCCCTTTAAAAGCCAGTTGTGCTCGCACCATGACGGATTCACTATTTACATGAGGAGAGACTGAACGCTTCTCCAGAGAGGAATCCTTTTATTTTTTATATTTAAACGTGTGTGTGCTGCTGCACGTCCCTGTGTGTGTGTAATAATCAGAGTGTGTGTGTCATGGTTAATAAATGACATGGTTATAAAACAACAGTTTTATTTTAAAAAATAAATAAAATAAAAACTAAATATATATTTTGTATAACTAGCGAGTAATTTGTCTAAATCAATTCTATTTCTCATTTTTTTTTCTCTCACTAAAGTTGTTTGTTTTTTATTATGGTCTGTTACTTGTTTTGAAAAGTATGTGTTCTTTATAAATGTTATTTTCTCTTACATGCCTTTTTATATCAATTATTTACTCTTATGTGATGCTATTTTTAAGATTATTGTTAATTATTATTATTAACCCTCTATGGCATGAATTTTTATTTTTTGAGGAAAAAAATATTTCACCCCATTTTTTGGGAGCTTGGGGGTCCCTGATAATATATCCATCATAAAATGTGTCGCTCCCCCACCCCTGAACCAGATATTGGTTTGTTGCCTCAGGGCAACAGTGTGCTATAAGGGTATTAAAACTCCAAGGTTTTCTACATAGGTGGAATAGGGAAAACAAGCAATATGTGCATTAGAAAAAGTTTTATTTTGACAAACATCAAATAATAAAAAAAAAACGTACTACTAATTACATTGATACATCGATCAGGCATAACATTATGACCACTGACAGGTGAAGTGAATAACACTGATGATCTCTTCATCACGGCTCCTGTTAGTGGGTGGGATATATTAGGCAGCAAGTGAACATTTTGTTGATGTGTTAGAAGCAGGAAAAATGGGCAAGCGTAAGGATTTGAGCGAGTTTTACAAGGGACACATTGTGATGGCTAGACGACTGGGTCAGAGCATCTCCAAAACTGCAGCTCTTGTGGGGTGTTCCCGGTCTGCAGTGGTCAGGATCTATCAAAAGTGCTCCAAGGAAGGAACAGTGGAGAACCGGAGACAGGGTCTTGGGCGGCCAAGGCTCATTGATGCATGTGGGGAGCGAAGGCTGGCCCGTGTGGTCCGATCAAACAGACGAGCTACTGGAGCTCAGATTGCTCAAGAAGTTAATGCTGGTTCTGATAGAAAGGTGTCAGAATACACAGTGCATCTCAGTTTGTTGCGTATGGGGCTGCATAGCCGCTGACCAGTCAGGGTGCCCATGCTGACACCTGTCCACCGCCGAAAGCACCAACAGTGGCATGTGAGCATCAGAACTGGACCACGGAGCAATGGAAGAAGGTGGCCTGGTCTGATGAATCACGTGTTCTTTTACATCACGTGGATGGCCGGGTGCGTGGCTTACCTGGGGAACACATGGCACCTGGATGCACTATGGGAAGAAGGCAAGCCGGCGGAGGCAGTGTGATGCTTTGGGCAATGTTCTGCTGGGAAACCTTGAGTCCTGCCATCCATGTGGATGTTACTTTGACACGTACCACCTACCTAAGCATTGTTGCAGACCATGTACATCCTTTCATGGAAACGGTATTCCCTGGTGGCTGTGGCTCTTCCAGCAGGATAATGCTCCTGCCACAAAGCAAAAATGGTTCAGGAATGGTTTGAGGAGCACAACGAGTTTGAGGTGTTGACTTAGCCTCCAAATTCCCCAGATCTCAATCCAATCTTGCATCTGTGGGATGTGCTGAACAAACAAGTCCGATCCATGGAGGCCCCACCTCGCAACTTACAGGACTTAAAGGATCTGCTGCTAACATCTTGGTGCCAGATACCACAGCACACCTTCAGGGGTCTAGTGGAGTCCATGCCTCGACGGGTCAGGGCTGTTTTGGCAGCAAAAGGGGGACCAACACAATATTAGGTCATAATGTTATGCCTGATCGGTGTATAATATTCCTATAAACATATAAACCAAACAAACACACACGTGTTACTTTGCTAACTGACTCCTGACCTCCTAAATGTCTCTCAAACCAGATTCAGGGATCACTCACAGAAGGAATGACTGCTCGAACATGTTCCTTCCGCTTATAAAATGTTCTTGTGTCCATTTCCTGCAAGTATCAATAGATAGTAAAAACAATAATAATAATAATAATAAAACATAAATGACACACATAATGCACATTCTTCAAGTTTTTTGAACTTGTAAAAACAAACTTCCCAGGACTTGAATGCACCATATGGTCCTAACCCTATGATACTGGCCTAACTGCACAGTGGTGCCCTGAGGCAACAAACAAAAACACAGTTTGAGTATATAAATAAAAACTAAATAAATCTTTAAACAATCAAACATACTGATGCACATGCATATATTTTTATATAAAGTTATTTCAACTTAAACATGTTAAAAAGTGATATTTATCTAACCAATTGATGGCACTGTGTCCTATGTGGTTTTGCTCCACCCCCAAACAAAAGGTCACACCCACTCATTTAATTGAACAGACATGTCAGGGGATGTTATATATAAACACTTTTTATATAAAAAAAGTTAAAGGGGCGGTGTTAGGTCCAAAAAGGTAGTTTGTTGCCTGAGGGCAACACTATGCCATAGAGGGTTAATAAGTCATATCCTGACTTAAACTGAAAAAAAAAATACTCCCTTTATTAATTTCTTATGCCTCAAAACAAATGAAAAAATTTTTTTTATTAAAAAAAACTTTATTTCATAGTAAGTGGATGATGGTTATCAATATTCTGACAAGCATTTAATCAGGAAATGTTAGAAACTAAGCATTAATTTATTAAGTTTATGCACACGGTCAACATTTTTGATATAAAAGAGCAACTATACAAGTGTATAAACGAGATCAATCACCTCCAACTGGACTATTATTATAAAGCAAAATTATAACAGGTTAATTTCTCAACTGTTGCATGGATTTAAAGCCTCACGTGTGCAAAAGGAGGCACGTGGTGGCGCCCTCTGCTGCCAGCGGCACGTGTTTGCAAGATTTAGTTAATGAAGGCCTCAGAGAGCAAAGGCCTAGTAGCGCGCGTGATTCGCGACTTTTGTTTTTGCACATTGAATGATTACAGCTTAATTTAGCCCCATCACCAGCTGATTTATTTAGTGTTTTCATTGAGATTCTATTTAGGTAAAAATTATACATGAGCGCAACTTTTTAGGCCAAACCGAATTTTTGTTTTTCTCCATTGTGTGGAATCTGCCGAATTGAACTCCGCGCTGACCTAGCATGCAGGCTACTTCCTTATTAGTGAGTCGGTGTGAGAGGGCGACAAGAAGTTTCAGCCCCGCATAAGTATGTGTGGATTTAGCTGACATTTTCGATGGGATATTCCCCTCAGAAATCTCACCAGGCGCAGAAAACAAGACGTTTTTAACCCGTCACTCGGAGGACCGCGCTACCCGAGCCATGGAGGTTTATATAACGGCGGTTGTTTGCTAAGTTAGCACGAGCTGCTAACACAAGCTTTTCATCATACGCGCGGAACTGGATTATAACTTGACATCTCCGAGCCTTTTCGACAATTTATCCGATTGATGTGCGTCGGTGTGGTTAGATGCGATGGATTCGATGAGATCTGGATAATAACGGTCGCTCGGATGCTAGCGGTGCTAACTAGCGCTTAAAGTGGGGTTCAAATGTTTTGCTTTGTTTGTACTGAAACACGAGTGGATAAAAGTGGGATATTAAATGCCTAACCCGGAGATCATTCCCCGCGAGGGCCGAGGGAGAAGCCCGCCGCCACAAAGGAGCCAGCGCGAGGCGAGACGGAGCAAAAGCCACCGGGAGCGGCACCGGGAGAAGGGCCGGTCCTCATCGTCCTCCTCCCGGAGAAAGAAGCACAAGCACGCCCGGGAGAAGCAGCAGCAGTCGTGGCAGCAGCAAGATGTGGTTTATGACGGAGATGTACGGACTTTGGTGGAGTACGACGACGTGAGCTCGCAGTCCGAGCGCTTCTCCGGTAGCCCGTCGCCCAGAACCGACACGCTCTCGGTGGAGCGGCTGAGCGAAGCCGAGCTTCAGGACTCGAGCTACGGCGGCGGGAGGGAGCAGAACGCCTCCTCACGGAAGAGAGACGGAACCGGGGCATCGGCGGAGAAAGGCCGGCAGGAGAAGGACATGAAGAGGAATCGGTCCAACCGGGAGCAGGACGTGAGAAACCACGACAGCAACGGCAGGAAGCCTCCAGCCGCGTCCCAAGCGGACAAAAAGGAGTCAAAGCGACACAAAAGCAAGTCCAAATCCGAGAAGGACCCCCCTTCTGCGTATAGGGAACCGCCACAGGCGTACAGGGACGAGCGGGAGGAGCTCCGGGCCTACCGGAGGAGCAGTCCGAGCTTCAAAGCAGCGGAAAGTCCCTACGGGACGTCTTATTCCTATGGATACCAGTCCCCGAACACAAACTACCAGTTCATTTCCAGGAGGAGCCCCCGGAGGCTGTCTCCTAGCTCGACCTACTACGGTCGGGACTCAGAGCTGTACGGTGCCTACAACGTCTCGAAGTCACCGAGTTCGTACTCGAGTAGTAAGAGAAAGCGCTCGCCGTCTAGCCCGTACTGGCGCAGGTCTCCGAGCTACGGGCCCTACGAGCAGGGCGAGATCACCGGCAGCCCGTTCGCCCCGCGCAGACGCTCCAGGAGCCCCTACAGGAAGTCCCTGAGCCCCAGCCCGGACGTCAGGTAAGAACGAGTCACTCACGATTATTTGGGGGTTTGCACCCGTCGCTGGGTACGACGAGAGCGGAATTCTGTGTTTCGCGAGGGCTAGTAGCTACACATGATTTGTAAATGCTGTGTAATTGTACTTTACTGGGAGGAGTACAGCATACAACTTGCAATGTTCGATTCGTAAGCGAACTGTTCGTTTGAGTCGGTTCGAACAATCGAATCGACTCTTGAGAGCGATGAGCCGAAGTGAATCATGGGAGCTTGCTTCCGCCACTAAAACATCAGAAAGGTCCTTTGTGACTTTTTTTCCATCTCACAATTCTGATGTTTTACCATTTTAAGAAAATGTGTGCTGACTTTTCCCCTCAGAATGGGACTTTAGTATAACTTGCAATTGTGAGGAAAAAGTCACAATTATCTTTTACATTTGTTTTATTCTGTTGGTGTAAACAAGCGTCTATAGATTCAAATATTTGACTGCTAGGGTGAAAACTTACTGTAATTGAATAATAGCAGAAAAAAATTATACTTTTAGGACATTCTTACAATTGCAAGTTTAATTCAGAACGGTGAGATATGGATACACATTGTAAGAATTTAGTTTTTTCCCCCTCAGAATTGAGAGAATGTCGCTATTATTATTATTATTATTATTTATTTATTTTTCTGTGGTGGAAACAAGATTCTATATATTAAAATATTTGTTTGCTAGGGTGAAATGTTGCTTTAATTGAATAATAGCAGAAAAATGATTCGTGACATGGCATTTTCACTGTCACACTAGATAAAATTTATATATTTATTTAAAATGCAGTAAATTGTTAAACATTTCTTTCTCTTACATGGACCTGTTGATATAAAAACTGTCTTTAGATTTTTTAATTTGAGCCAAATCTCAGAATTGTCCTATGGTGTGAAAGCATGGTTCAGTAAATTACAGCTTTTATAAATTAAACATAAAAGCATACAAATGTTAATAAATACCTCAGGCATAATTTTACAAGTGGCTATTTTAGTGAAAGCGTAGGATCTTGATGATTTTGTCACTGAAATCCATGTCCTCCGGTGTGACACCATATCCTGATTTTAAGTCGGGCAATTCCACTGACACCTTTAATTAGTTGAAGGACCCCGCTCAAGGTCATGATACTGAAGCCCATGACATGTGCACATGGGAAGATTTTGTCAATTGTTGAAATATGTCACTTTTTTAGAGCCACTATAAAAGTGTTAAGATCTGTTGTTGCGACACTCCTGTATTCTTAATCGTTGCCATGCCACACCATACGACACATTTCAGTAAAAATGCTCAAAAAACAGTGAAAGAACTGACAAAGTTAGTGACCCCTTATATTTTCTCAGACTTCACACTACATAGGCTATGTATTTTTCTTCAAAAGTGGTTTTCCCAAAAAAAAGCATGTTTACTGCATATGTGAAGTCTTTAGCTCACAATTCTGATATTTTCTTACGAGTTTATTTCAGAACTGTGAGAGAGAAATTTACGTTGTAAGAGATGTTTTTTTCCTTTAGAATTGGACTTTATAACTTGCAGTTGTGAGAGTCATAATTGTGAGAAACCATTGCAATTATCTTTGTGTTTTTTATTATTCTGTGGTGGAAACAAGCTTTTATAGATCGTGTGAAAAGATACTTTAATTGAATAATAGCAAAAAAAAAAGATACACAAAAACATGTACGCGTGTCATTTAACCCTCCGGTGCTCTTCGTGTGGCGGTCAAAAATGACAAATAAAAATTTCAATAAAAAGAATGAATGTACTATATAGTTTTTTTTGTTGAGATTTTTATGCTGCTAAATTGTATTTATGCTGTAGTTATAATCCATTTATTCACTTTTTGAATGCTTTGGTGCACAGACTGAAGTTTGATCTCTTTTCAAAGAAAACGCTGATTATTGCTGAAGTTTAAAAAAGCGAACGTAAAAAAAAGTTAAAGAATTTTACCTTTTTTATGAAAAATGCATGATACTATTTTCAGTTTTTATATGAAATGTATATTTTCAGAAACACATTTTACTCTAAGACTGTGAGGAAAATCAAAGCCATAAGTCTAAGCAAGTTGAGATCTCAGAAAATGAGCTTTCAGTGAGAGTGTGTTTGGGCGCAGTACCAAACGCTTCCACTAGATGAAATTCGCCTCCCATTCATTTCCAATGCCCTCATTTTTGACCGTGAACGACACAAGTGACTATTTATTTTTTTCAGGACCATAACCTTTTCGAATCATCTCCATGGTTGTTGTTGTTTTTGGTGTGTTCACACAGCAAGTGTCTCAACCTGTACCAAGTTTCATACCTTTCCGATGAAGTGTAAAAAAATGTTGGTCAAAAATGACAGCACACCAGTATGAATGTTTTCCAAAGAATAGTTTTTAATAAATACAGCCCAGCATTTTGTACAATGCACAACTTTTTCAACCACGATATGTAAATTGGCCGTAGTATTGTTTATTATAAATACAAAAAAAACGTAAAATAAGTCACTTGCACACTAAATATATTTCGTGAGTTGGAATTGTTGCGTTGAAGTCCTTCTGGGAAATCGTAATTTCTCACTTGTCTTTGTGATGTTCATGTGCGGTTCGTAAATGTGGTCTTTCTGACGTGGCTTGAGCGCACCATTGCAGTTTTAATTTGGTCCTTTGAAACAATCGTGAAAGTAAAAAAAAAGTTGCATTTCTATTTTGTTTTCTAGGACATAGAATTAGATCAATCTAAATGAGGTTTTACATAACAGCCCTTACAAATACATACCATAATTTATGCCACTAATAAATTAAAACGATAGAAAGCTACTTGCGCTGTTTAACAAATCTATTGTTTTTACAGTAGTAGGCTAATAAACTGTAGTACAAATGTTATTTTGGCAGGGTTAGTTATATGCAGGAATATAATGTGAGAAGGATGTAATTGTGCTTTTAATTGTTGCTTTTCTCTGTCAGATACAAATGCAGTTTTATAAGGATATGAAACTAGTTTTATTTGCCTAGTTTTTAAAAGGTGTAACTCTAGTCCACAATTCTTTCCAACTTTTAATTCAAATTAATGCTCATTCAGCTCAACCTTTCTCCCTCTACTTTATAGTTAGTTATCACAGAAGTCTAAAGATATTTTGGGTTGATTTGTTTGACCTTAAAACAGTCTTCCCGTCCACTGTTGACTCTTTCCACATGCTATCAAGACTGAGTCTCTCACACACACACGTGGCGCGTGTTGGTTGAGCTCATGTGAATCGGAGGCTTTATAGCGGAGGGCGAGCGGCCCCTGGGCTTAAGCCACGCTGGAGGTTGAAGCCATAAAAGACTCACTCAGTTATTATATTAGGCATAATGCTGGTTGTAATATAAACCAGATAAGTATAATCTCATTTTGAGAAGCAAATTAAGTGCCATGACTGCTTTTTTATTGGCTGATTCAGTCGTAATGTGGCTTCATCCGCCTTGCTGTCAGACGACCAAATAGCGGAGAAAGTGTTCATAAACGTATGATTCGTACATGTAGATTATCTCCCATTGGCCGCTTTTGTTCAATTGTTCAATTGTTTTGTTTTTTTAGAATGGAAGTTTGTGGTTCCTTTGGCAAATCCCAGTTTGGTGATGAAACATGTCTAAGTTTTCTACAACCAGCCGTGATAGTTCCATCTTTCCTTAAAGCGATTAAAGTCTCTCAGAATGCATTGTAAAAAAGCCTTAAGTGGTTTCATAACAAGTACAGGAAACCAAAGTTTATCTGATCTCTGTGTTTAAATATAGCTTTGAACTAAAAACGTTCGATAAATGCCTAATGTTTACCATGTTGAGCGATTAGTGGGAGGACAAACTAATGATTTTAGAAATGCATATGTATTTGTTACTTGTTTTTTGTTATTAACTCTTTAAGTTGATTGAATGGCAAAACCAAAAAAGGTAATTCTATTGAAGTTTACACGTATGCTAGTGCTCAAAAGTTTGGGGTCTGTCATATTGTAAACCGTAAACCGTTGTGCTGGCTTGTCTTTCATTAGCTTAAAAAAGGGATTCGTTTCTGTGTTACACAATTCTAATGCATGACTTCAGAACAACTAGTGCACTTGTTGTGTAGACTACTTCCTTCTTACTTTTACAGTGCTTTATTGTAATTACAGTTTGACAGTCACTGTTCACTGCTGTTTTCATTGTTTGCAAAAGATGAAGCATGAAGGGATAATTCACCCAAAAATTAAAATTGCCATCCTTTACTCGTGTCGCTCCAAAGACTTTGCTTAGTCTTCTCAACGCAAATTAAGATTTTAAATGAAACCTAAGAGGTTTGTCACTCCATTGAAAGTAACCAGAACTGAAAAGATCCAAAAATGTCATAAAATGAATCCACATCAGAGCTGCAGACTAACATTAGAGAGCCAGCGGCACCACTCAGTTCTACAGATGGAGGCGCCAGCACATGATTTGGTAGCATTACGTCGTCATGCTCAGATTCTAGTCAGAATATGAGTCTGATACCCCTTTTCCACCAGAATGAACCAGGTGCTAGTTCAGAGCCAGTGCTAGTTCGGAGTTGGTTCGACTGACGAGCCTTCTAAGAACCGGTTTGCCTTTCCACATGCTAGAGAGCCACCACAGAGCCAGGTCCTACATCACTGTATACGTCTCATCTTTCTCAGCGAGGCAGCGGGAAACACAAACACAACAAGCTTGTTCAAGATGCAGCGGCGCTGCGCAGACCGATCAGCGTATATCATCAATATACCGCATGAGCGATTCAAAAGCATAAGGAGTCATATGCTCTCGTTGTACTTTGTCATACGGCGATCGGTCTGCACAGCACCGATGCATCTCGAACAAGCCTGCCATCAACAATGGCGAACGTTGCGTTACTATTGATGCACATGGCTTTACGATCCTACATCGGCATCAAAACACAGCGAATCCAACGCATTCGTGCAGCTCGCCGTCATTTGTATAGACGGAGATTACAATCGAGCATCCGCGTGCCGTCGCCACTACAGTAAATCATGGTGAATGTTGGTGATTTGTGACTGAAACTCCTGATCTTTGCTCGTGGCTCAATGTTTCTCCTGGTCTTCACGTCAGCTCTGTTTGATCTGATATCTGTAGTTTATAACAGAGAATTCTGCGCCAAACACTCCCACTAGATCTCACAGTAGTGATGTTATTAATTCAGTGTTGAATTCAAACTCTTTCACACTGGATCTCAAGCGCTGTGTAGTAACGGTGTCGTGATCGAGATCGGATGTGAGCTCGAGCTGCGCTGTCTGTTATTGATCTGAGCTGAGAAACGGTCCGCATAGCTCAAACGAGTAGCACGATTCCGTACTGCTTTCGTTTGCTGTTTGATGTTTCTCATATGTAACAGAAATGGCAGCTCAGTTGAGTAACGTGGTGGAGGCACCAGTGCGCAAAATGCCAACATTTGATCGCAGTCTGGAGCCCTGTATATGAATCAAGCAGTTTAATACCAGTCTTGAGTAGCAATAAGATAGCTTTAAATAATGAACAGTTTTAATTTAAGCCTTTATTATAAACGCTCATACATAGTGAATCACAAAGTTTGTGTGTCTGTCCGACACTTGTATTCTTGTCGATCATTGTTTAGATGTTAAATAAAAGCCTCAATGAAATCTAAATGTATATGAAGTCATCATATCTCTTTATAAGACTTGGATTAAACCCCTCTATTCGTAGGGATTCATTTTACGGCACATTTTTTGGATCTAAGTTTTGGTTACCTGAACTTTTCAGGTATTTTCAATTAATCTTAATTTGTGTTTCAAAGATTAACCAAAGTCTTATGCGTTTGGAACCGGTAAATCATGACCGAAATATCATTTTTGGGTGAACTAACCCTTTAAGGAAGAAAGAGAATTTGCATGAACTCATTCTGCTTTTGCTCTCAGGCGGACGGGGAAGTCGCGCAGCAGGAGCCCGTACCAGTCCACGCGTCATTCTCGCTCGCGCAGCCGCCACCGCCACTCGCGGTCCCGCAGCCGACCCTCCAGCCTCTCGCCCAGCACGCTGACCCTGAAGAGCAGCCTGGCCGCCGAGCTCAGCAAGCAGAAGAAAGCTAAAGCCGCTGAAGCTGCCCGCGTCAAAAACTCCAGCAACGCCTCCACCCCGACCAAGGGCTCCTCATCCTCCTCCATCGCACCTCAGCCCAGCCCTGTAACCAACCACGGCACCAAGAAGACCAGACCTCCCTCACCGCCGCCTGTGTCCGAGAAGGGCCCCAGAACTCCAGTGTCCAGCCAACCACAGTCTCCTGTGGATCGACCCAGCAAGAGGAGCTCGGACACCTCGCAGTCCAGCAGAGACGCCAAAGGAAAGGAGGACAAAAAGAAAGGAGGACAGCCCATGCAGATTAAAGAGAAGGAGCGAGAGAAAGCAGCTGCTCCGGCTGTAGCCTCTCTTCCGCCGGCACCCAACAACCTGGATCACGTGGATGGAAGCGACAGGTTTGTTTTCCAAATTCATCTTTGAAAACCGACAAAAAGTATGATTATCACTAGGGGTTCCACTAGGGGTGGGCGATTATTATTTCATTTCAATATGGAATTTATTTCACTGTAAAAATGTAGTTATTGTTATCAAAAATAAGAACAAAGAAGCAAATTACAAACAAATAGGACAAATACTATATAAAAAAGGCTGATTAGTCTATTCCAGGATTAGACACACATTTTTAATGTTAGCAGGAGATCCACCAATATGTTCTGTCAATCCTTTATCCCTAAAGCATTTTTGATTAGATTGTGCTGGGTTGAACCCCGTGAAAACCTTTTTTTTTTATTCCGTTAACACTTTGGAAGAAATTACCAATAGCCAATACCAATAGCAATACCCGAAACACCAAAATAGGTTTATAAAAATAGATTAAACCTGATATAGTTTACCTTACATTTTCTCACCATGAAAATAGCCACAGAAGCTGGCATGGCGTTAAAAAATCAAACATACGAACAATAGATCAAATATAAAAATGAAATGCATTTTTTTTCTCAAGTAGGATTATTTAACGTAGTAAGAAATACTACAGAAATTGAATAATCAAATGTAAAAATAAAACGCTTGCATGAATCTTCACTGTATGAACTAAATATAAATTGTCTATAAATTTCTCTTGTAGCTTGACCTTATTTTTTTTTCTTGGCTTATTGGTAGGGATGCACTGATATGAACATTTTTGGCCAATACCAATATGGTGGCCGATATATCGTGCATCTTTACTTATTGGCCTAACTCTTTTTAACGTGAGCATCACGCTCTTTATTTGCTCATTCATGCCTGTTTCTTTATCGTTCTATAGTGTCTAACTTTAAGTTATTCTGTGCTATGCTGATATATTTACATACAACGATATAAAAAATATAGCATCGCCACGATATATTGCCCAGCCCTAAGGTCCACACTTTGTTGTATTGTGCATTACATTTGATAGTTTCACTGATGGCTTTTTTTTCTTTAATGTCAGTAGCTTGAAAGACTCTTCAGCAACCACAGGGAAGAAAAACTACAAACCGGATAGGAAAGCCCGTCAGCTCCTCTCGGACCTCCCTCTTCCTCCAGAGCTCCCGGGTGTCACCCCCGGTTCACCCCACAGCCCGCCTGATGATAAAAAGACGCCCATCCCACGGAAGAGACCAAAGTATGTTGTCAAACGATCTCTTCTACGACATCATCTCACTTTTTCTCTAGCAAATGCAAAAATGTACTTATCTGGTTGTATCGCAGAATTTGTGGTCCGCGCTTTGGAGAGATCAAGGAAACCGAGATCGACTGGGGGAAGCGGTGTGTTGACAAGTTTGAAATCATTGGGATCACTGGAGAAGGCACTTACGGGCAGGTGTACAAAGCCAAGGACAAAGACACGGGTAGGGATGTTCTCAAACGTCTGTATGAGGGCTGCATGATGCTTCGAAATAGATAGATGTTGCGATATGGCTTAGTGCGATTGTCAGATCATGCAGGCTGCAATTTATTTATATGTATTTAATTTATTTCTAGATATATATAATATGCTACAGGTTTTTACACCCCTGATATCATGGGCTGCACGCATGTAAATGAACACCGCGCTTCACTCTGAAACTGGCAGTGCATGTTTTTTTATTTTCTGGCAACCCATTAAAATAAAAGCTTGATGGGTTACTGTTTGGCAATGAAGAAATAAAATTCATTTGTTTATTTTACAGTGCAATAGTGTTATTACAATTTATTTCTTAATTTGTTAAATATTTGTATTTTTAATAATTATTTTTAGTCTCTTTTTATTATTTTTGGTCAAAAACAGTGGAAATATATTTTCTTAAACAATTTTCACTATAAGTTGCTTGTAAATGTCACATTTAATTATAATTTCAAAAGGTCTTAAATTTGGGGAAGGGGATTAAAAGTTTCATTTTCTTTTCATTTTACCCCCGTATAATGCCTAATAAAATCGTGTTTATAAGCACAACACTGCTTTGTTTACAGATGTAACTGGGAGAACAACTATATTTTTGCAGATCTATAATTAAAAAATATATGTTAAAATAATTTATCATTTTGACTCATCCCTTTTCTTAAAAATGGTTTGACGACTGAATGAATGACTGTGACCTTGATGGATTTGTATGCTAACGCAGTCAGAGACCATTAGTCACATCATGTAGCTAATGCATCTTTCTGGTCTTGTTCAGCTGAGTTGGTGGCACTAAAGAAGGTCCGTTTGGACAACGAGAAGGAGGGTTTCCCCATCACAGCCATCAGGGAGATCAAGATCTTGCGGCAGCTCAACCACAAGAGCATCATCAACATGAAGGAGATAGTCACTGACAAAGAAGACGCCTTAGACTTCAAGAACGACAAAGGTATCGCATTGGAAATGACTCGTCCTTTATCTATGAAGCTGGCTCTTTTCCTCATACTGTTGGCGTAATGAATGCGTTTTCATCTCACAGGGGCGTTTTACCTGGTGTTTGAGTACATGGACCACGACCTGATGGGCCTGCTGGAGTCGGGCCTTGTGCACTTCAACGAGAGCCACATCAAGTCTTTCATGAGGCAGCTGCTGGAAGGACTGGATTACTGCCACAAGAAGAACTTCCTGCACAGGGACATCAAGTGCTCCAACATCTTGCTCAATAACAAGTCAGTACAGAAGACATTCACATCGTTTCATACTTGGTTGGTTTTTAGGGTCTCAGACACCCTCAGATATGAATGTAAAGTAAATGGAGTCGGACAATGATGGAGAGACTCAAGAAGAAGAGACAACATGTAGAACGAGACAGGACGTTTCTGAATGGATAGTTGATGAATTTATGAGTTAACGATCTTCAAGTCATTGATTAGCATATTCTGTCATGATAATCTATAAATTCTCAACATGGCCTCACCCCTTTTGTTGCGTGTTCCCGGGGGCGGGGTTTATGTAAATCTTAGGGTTAGTGATGTCACTAACTCGTTGTAGTCCCTACCAGCCGTTTGTTGTAGTCCTTCAAAACAGATTTCTGTAAAAGAAAATATCTCCCTTTGCTTTGAGCTTTGAGCGTCGTAACTTTGCAGATGTTGTTTATGCTCAAACAGCAACTAACTAAAGTTAAACAAGTCAAATCATAATCAACCACCTCTTTAATCAAACAAAAGAGAGAATCTCTCACTGCTCTCGACTAATCCACTTTTGTAAATATATATTTCATTTACACAATGAAGACTATGCAGTGTTTTTATACACATCATTAATTTATACAATGCATATAGCATTTATTTTTTTGTTCTCCTGTAGAGGTTTTTTTTTTTTTGTCCTAATGCTTGTAATTACTTTATTTCATCACTGTTTACTTGTGTTCAGTGAGCTTGAGTTTTATTTATTTAGGCTAGTAGTTTTATGTGATATTGACATTGGTGACAAGAATTGTGAAATTTATATGGTATCAAATGTTGATATCATAAAATCCTTATTTAAAGCTAAAATAACTATATCATGATAAGTGGCCTATCATTATTGTTTATTGTGATTTATACGATTTGTCATATCGCCCACCCCTAGCATCGCCATGCCCTAAGCATCTGTTAAAGAAATGTTATGATAAACTTTCAGTAATATGTCAAGCTTGGAACTGTTAATTAGCCTGACGTGGCCGACTTTTATTTTGAGTTGTTGGTGTTATTTTCACTACTAATATTACTATTTTGCCAGTCTTGAAAACACATGGAAAATCAGAGAAAATGTAAAATGTCCAGGAAAATCTTGTTGTTGTTGTCCTGGAAAATTATATATATATATTTTTTAAGTTCTTCGGTTTTTCTTTAGCCGAGTTCAAAGAGCATTTCTCCTCGGTCTTGTCTTGGTCTCAGACTTGGAGTTAGTTAGGTAGTTTAGTTGATTTTCCTTTTGGAAAATCTTTTTGCATCTGTGGCACCCTTCAGTTGACAATAACAGGCATGAACCGGTATAAACAAGCATAAGCAAATTACAACACAACATTGATCATTACACCATACATGTATAACCACCCTTATACACCAACATCCCTCTTACACCAGCAGAATCACCGCCATAGGTGTACAATGACATCACAGCAATTTATTTAACAGAGCTATGCTCGAGAATATGAAGGATCTTTGTGCACGGGCAGTCCGAAATAACGGTACCCTATACCTTCGTCCAGATGGTAACAACACACATTCGACTCATCTCGAAGAATTACCTGGCTTTTTCTCACAAGTCGAGATTCACATAACGTTGACATACCATATTGTTGTTTACCTTACTTGCCATATTCACAACCTTATGTAATTTGTTCTTAACTCTGGACTCTGGATTTTATCTCAAGACCACAACTGCGAGGATATCACTAAATTGCCGGTGCATTGTCTGATTTAACATCATTAATGTGATTCGATGTAAAACTTCCTGCTTGAAATGCAATCAATAACTTCTTTGTAATGTGATTTCTTGTGTTACTGTGCTGCCGGGTTCAAAATCAATGCAGCATTGTCTTTTATTCCCGTCGTAGTGAAAATGATCGATGAAAAAGAGTGATTTCGCTGATTTTACATCGTTGAATGGGTTCTTTTTGGTCCACTTAAAAGTGCTTTAGCTTCTTTTAAACAGGACTAAAGTGTGGTTTAAATTTGAATGAGGAAATGTACCGCCATTAGTCCAAATCATTGTGAACAAACTTTCACTGTAACTTCATATGATATCTGATTTCTGTGTAAATTTGTGCAGGGGTCAGATCAAGCTGGCAGATTTTGGATTGGCACGTCTGTACAACTCTGAGGAGAGGTACGTATCATCCTGACTTGACAAGCAGTTATGAGTTGTGTAAACTGAGCCGACTCTGACTCGTCTTGTCGTTCTCCAGTCGTCCCTACACCAATAAGGTGATCACTCTGTGGTACCGCCCACCCGAGCTGCTGCTAGGAGAAGAGAGGTACACGCCCGCCATCGACGTGTGGAGCTGCGGGTAAGGCACCAGTTCAGAAATGCCTTTCTATCAATTAGGGCTGCACGATATATCGAAATAAAATCTATATGGCACTATGGCTTCGTGCAATCAAATCTCACAGACATTGATTTTAATGAAATAACAAAGTGTTTATTTACACCAAGTGCAGAGAAATTATTCAAAAAGAAGAAATAAAGCGCCTAACAGGTTAATAGTGGGTATAAAGTGTTTAGCTTGTAGGGAATGGCTTTAGGGATGGGGACAAGTAATGTCTTAATAAAGCAGCATCCATTTATGATTTTAAGAAATATAATCGTGAACGTTATTATTGCATACTGTTTTATAAATACTACAGTACACTGAGGCGCAAATGATATCTGCCACATCTAACAACTATTTACACTTTGTTTAGTAGTGTTGATTTCGTCAGCTATTTTTTAATTTAGTCTCAGTCTTAGTCCTGTGTCAAATGTGCTTTAGTTTTTATCATATTTAGCCAACCATGTCCTGTTTTTGTTTAGTCACGTTTTAGTCTAGTTTTCGTCATGCTGCATTGATAATCCTGATTATTTTGCTCAAAATTAAGCTCGAATTTATTACAGAGGAGGTTTGATGGCAGATTTAGTCGCACAAACAGCACAAGCGGCTCGTGACAGAACACAGACCGACGGAATGACACTTTAATCGAAGCAGAAAATCTCAAATGGAGATGCTGAAATGCAGCATACTTGTTTATTGGTGTTTTCTGATCATCCGCGTGCGTGCGCGCGCGAGAGAGAGATTGAGAAGTTAAAGTAAAACACTGGATAGAATACGTGTTCTTTACACAGAAACGCTCTGATTGGGGGACTTTAAATGATTGCAACCACAAGCATGAATGCTCGTGGTCAAGGTTTTTTTTTTTTTTACTATGTTTTAGTCTCGTCTTTTTTTTCGCCAACGATATTGCATGTTGATATAGTCACAGTTATCGTTTAAAGACGTTTGTGTCATCTCGTCTTAGTCAAATCAAAATGATGTTATAGCAGTTGATATAATAGTTTTGGGCTCTGTTATTTATTTTCAGGTATAATAATTACACTCAAACATAAACTGAATGTTTGTCCAGTATCATGCAGCCCTACTGTTTATAGTATAATCACTCCACCTTTCATCTTAAACCTTTCATGTCTCACAGGTGCATTCTGGGAGAGCTTTTCACAAAGAAGCCCATCTTTCAGGCCAACCAGGAGCTCGCACAGCTGGAGCTCATAAGGTATGAACATAATCAAAATGTAAAAACTGTCCCTGTTTGTTTGGAGATCCAGACTGAACGGTCTGAGATTCGCTAACCTATATAACTGTGTCCCATCCAGTCGAATCTGTGGCAGCCCTTGCCCCGCCGTGTGGCCAGACGTGATCAAGCTGCCCTACTTCAACACCATGAAACCAAAGAAACAGTACCGGCGGAGGCTAAGGGAGGAGTTCGCTTTGTGAGTAATCAGAAATGAATGAAACCAGTTCAGCCTGTTAGCTCATGACTACATTGGGTAAATGAATATAAGATGTACACTGCCGTTTTTAGAAGTCTCTCCTGCTCACCAAGGCTGCATTTATTTTATTAAAAATACAAAAAATATTATTCAAATGTAAAATAACTTTTTTCTACGCGAATGTATAGTAAAGTGTAATTTATTCCTGTGATCAAAGCTGAATTTATCATCATTACTCCAGTCTTCAGTGTCACATGATCCTTCACAAATCATTCAATATTTGATTGCTCAACAAACATGTATGATTATCAATAGTTGTGTAAAAAGTTTTTTTCAGGATTCTTTGAATAGAAAGTTCAAAACAACAGCATTTATTTTATCTTATCTTTATTTAGAATCTTTTGTTACATTATAAATGTCTTTACTGTCACTTTTGATCAATTTAATGCATCTTTGCTAAATAAATGTATTCATTTCTTTAAGTTCTTTCCCAAATTAAATAAATAAATAAATAAATTCTTACTGACCAAAACGTTTGAACGGTAGTACAATGTTGCAAAAGCTTTCTGTTTCATATAAATGCTGTTCTTTTGACATTTCTATTCATCAAAGAATCCTGAAACAATGACTGATAATAATCATAAATGTTTGTTGATCATAAATCCTCATATTGAATGATTTGTGAAGGATCATGTGACACTGAAGACTGGAGTAATGATGCTGAAAATAACAGGAATAAATTACATTTTAAAATATATTCAAATAGAAAAGTTATTTTACATTTTAATAATATATATATATATATTTTTTTTTTTGACTCTTATGATGCCTTCAAGTTCTCCTGGGAAGTTTTTGCCCAAGAGCTGTTGAGTGTTTTCTAGTCAGAAGAAAATGGAAAAATGTCTCTTCCCACTTGCTGATTAAGACAGGAAGCTTTTTAGTGCTAATGCAATAAAATGAGGATTTGCAGCACGCGTGTAATGGATGCTTTATCTGTTTTATCACTCTCATGAGAATCTGCCACTGAGAATCAAAGGAAAAGTAACTTTGTCACACAAGCCTGTCGCCTCATAAACCAGCTAAATGTCATCAGTGTCTCCATAACACTTATTTGCTTCTAACATGATTCTTCCGATTTGCAGTGTAGAAATTCCCACTGGTAATAACACCATTGTGGTGGCTTTTATGTGCACTTAATTCATGAAAATGATTATTGCGACATGATTTGAAGGCAGCATTAGACATGTAGAGAACAATGTTTTTTTTTTTTTTTACTGCAGTAAACCTCATTGGTCAGTGATATCTTTGCAGTGACTGTTCATTTCATGTTTCAGTATTCCTCTGATGGCCCTGGATCTGTTTGACCATATGTTAGCATTGGACCCGAGCAAACGCTGCACTGCAGAACAAGCTCTCAACAGTGACTTCCTCAAAGATGTGGATCCTGCCAAGATGCCCCCGCCTGAGTATGAGAAATCTTTGTTTATTCTGTAGTTTTACTTTTTTGCAGCTATGCTTTGAAGTGCACTTATTTCCTTTCATGCAGTGTGTAATAGAGCTGTTTGTGAATGTAAAAGGTCAAAGTGCAGATGAATGGAGTTAAACGATGCATCCGAAATCAAATACTTCCCTATTATATAGTATGCAAAAAGAGTAGTGTATCCGAATGCATAGTATTTGAAGAGCAGTAAGTGTAAAGTCCCCGGATGACCTACTACTGGTGAGATTCTGAAGTGTGCATCTGATGGACACCTTACTATCCCATGAGGCCACGGAGAGAATTTATGAATGGAAGTGAAACACAACTGACGCTGTTAGTTCACATGACCGTAACAACATGGCAGATGTAGTATGTCCGAGTTTCATTCATACTATATAGAACATAATTTATTAACGGTCGCAGAGTAAATTCAATTTCAAATGTAGTACCTACTCGGACGCTACTTGATTTCGGATGCAGTGATTGTCTCCCAAAAGAAAGTAATTCTGATCTGCCTGTCAGTAATTCCAGTCTCACTTCCTGCTCAAACCTACATATAAGTTTGTAACTAATTTGCATAATACCAGCCTATGGTTTTCATTGGCTGTCGGTGAACAGCGTCTGCTTTGCCCCGCCCTCAAACACTGTAGTTGTATCTGAGACTGGAAGAGTTTGGTTGGTGTTGTTCATGTGGAGAAGATGCTGTTTTCTGCTGCCAAAGCAAATCCACTTCGATGAGACTGATACGGTTAAACCCACGCTATCGTTACTGTTCGTATCTCTGTGTGACAAGAGCTGAGATTCAGATATGATAATGAGCGTTTCATTTCTGACACGTGCTGTAAGCGGTTGACCAATCACAACAGACTGGGCTGTCTGACCAATCAGAGCAGAGCAGACCAATCACAGCAGACTGAGCCATCTGACCAATCAGAGCAAAGTAGATCAATCACAGCAGACTGAGCCATCTGACCAATCAGAGCAGAGTAGACCAATCACACCAGACTGGGCCATCTGACCGATCAGAGCAGAGTAGACCAATCACAGCAGACTGAGCCATCTGACCAATCAGAGCAGAGTAGACCAATCACTATAGACTGAGCCATCTGACCAATCAGACCAGAGTAGACCAGTCACAACAGACTGAGCCATCTGACCAATCAGAGCAGAGTAGACCAATCACAGCAGTGTGTAAAACTATTGTAGAAAACATAACGAAATTAGGAACTTTAAAAATGGCATTATAGGGGCACTTTAATTAGTATGCTGAGAATGTGCTCTTGTTTCTTGTTAAATATATCCTGGACATTTCTCTGTGAAATTCACTCTTCTTCACTCATTTCGAATAATGGTTTGGAAAATAAGTGTAAATTTAATTTAGTCTATGCTTTATTTTTTCATGCAATATTTCACCTGTAATTCTCTGTGCCGTGATCTGATCTGTGTTTCTTCTCTTTCTAGTCTCCCGCTTTGGCAGGACTGCCATGAATTGTGGAGTAAGAAGCGGCGGCGGCAGAAGCAGATGCCGGAGGAGCTGACCGCACCCAAAGCGCCCCGGAAGGAGCTGGGCCTGGACGACAGCCGCAGCAACACGCCTCAGGGCTTCCCTGCCGCCGGAGGACACAAAGGTCCGAGCGCTGCCGCCACTGCAGCCCTGCTGGGTAAAGAAACCTTCAGCCTCTAGTAATCCTCCGACTGCCAGTCATATTAGTTGTGACACTATACACTGCCGCTCAAAAGTTTTTGATCAGTAAGATTTTTTGTTTTTAGAAGTCTCTTCTGCTCACCAAGGCTGCATTTATTTAATTAAAATACAAAAAAACAGTAATATTATGAAATATGACTCCAGTGTAAAGCAGCTGTTCTCTATGTGAATATATAGTGAAGTGTAATTTATTCCTGTGATCAAAGCTGAATTTATCATCATTACTCCAGTCTTCAGTGTCACATGACCCTTCAGGAATCATTCTCATATGAGGATTTGATGCTCAACAAACATTTCTGATTATTATCAGTTTTTCAGGATTCTTTGATGAATGAAAGTTCAAAAGAACAGCATTTATCTGAAATAGAAAGCTTTTGCAACATTATACACTACCGTTCAAAAGTTTTGGGTCAGTAAGAATTTATTTTTTGGGGGAAAGAACTTAAAGAAATGAATACATTTATTCATCAAGGACGCATTAAAATGATCAAAAGTGACAGTAAAGACATTTATAATGTTACAAAAGATTCTATTTCAGATAAATGCTGTTCTTTTGAACTTCATATTCATCAAATATTCCTGAAAAAAATGTTTTCAACACTGATAATAATCATAAATGTTTGTTGAGCATCAAATCCTCATACGAGAATGACTTGTGAAGGATCATGTGACACTGAAGACTGGAGTAATGATGATAAATTCAGCTTTGATCACAGGAATAAATGACACTTTACTATATATTCACATAGAGAACAGCTGATTTACACTGGAGTCATATTTCACTGTTTTTTAAATTAAATAAATGCAGCCTTGGTGAGCAGAAGAGACTTCTAAAAACATAAAAAATCTTACCGATCAAAAACTTTTGAGTGGCAGTGTATACACAACCATCTAGTGTAAGAGGTTTATAAGGTTATTTTAAATGTAGGGCTTTAGAACCCATCATTTACAACCCATTCAATCTTCCCTGGTCTCTTTCTTCTAGATCCCAAAGCTCCCAACTCACAACTGACTCAAGAACAGCTGGCTGTGCTTCTGAACCTCCTTCAGTCCAAAAGCGCCCCAGTGGGATCGGCCCAGTTCGCCCAGACCATGGGTTCGAAGATGAACCCAGAGACGCTACAGCAGCTGACAAAGGCTTTGCCCCCTGGGCCGCTGGAGTCCGAAAGACCCCCAGAACCGCCTCCGCCCCCCATGGTCTCTAAACCCCCTCAGCCGCCTCCATCAGGGGGCGGAGCGCCTCGCACCCCACCCATGCCCAAGCCCCCCTCACCGCCCACCCCGCAGCAGCCAGGCAAGACCGAAGGAGAGGCGTCGGCCACAGCCACGCAGACCGCCGTCACCATGCTCCTCGCTCAGCTTCTCAAAGTCCAGCAGGGGGCCGCGGGAGAAATCATGGGGTTTGAGGGCGCCGAGGGCGTCACCACAAACACAGCAGGGCTACCTGAGATCAAGCCGCCACCTGAGCCCAGCCCCGTATCTCCAGGTAACCTCATATCATCATACACATATTACAACCTCCATCTGGGCTGCGTCCGATCTCACACACTCCTCCTTTTGAATTACATTCTACATGGTAATATGACACTGTATAGTTAAATGTGCTTGAAGTGTTCAAAAAGTACTGAAATCATTTCACAAAGTTATTATATAAAACCAACAAATACAATTAGCAGCGCAATGTACTTTGTTTGCATAAACATTAAAATAACGTTGCTAGTGGAGTGACCAAACAATGTTTAGATGACTTACAACATACATTTACTACATGTTCAAACAAAGTGTGTGTGTATGTATATGTGTGTATATATAGATATAGATATAGTGCTTTTTTCCAGTTTAACGCGTTAAAAATATTTAACACGGCATCCGTTTCTTCTGTCATCCTTTGGCTAACGTTACATTATGATCACGCTCTTATTCATGCAAATGCTTTTGAACCATTCGTTATATTTTTTGAAGCCTAATAAATTAAAAAAAATTGATGGCTTTCAGTTACACTGATTCATCGATCGGAAGGAATTCAGTCCGATTGAAACAAAAGTCGTGCATGTAAACACATCCATGGTGGTGTTTCGTTAATCAATGAACAAATCGTTTCAATGACTCCCTCATTAAGAGTCAATGCTTCGTTCCTGAATGAATCGGTGTCATTAACAGTGACGTGCTGCCACCTACTGGCGTCACTTAATTCTGTTTCCTCTGCACTGCAAACATGAGCTTTGTTGATACTGATTTCATTAGATCGGAAGCAGCTCTATTGTGTCTTATTATTCTAAATGAAATTAATTAAATTTGACACAAAAGATGCATACATTTAATTAGATTAAAAATGGCTTTATAAAGGTAAAAATGCCCATGAAAGGTACAAATCAATTTAAACTTATTGGAAAAGATCATTTCTGTCACTACTGACCACCACACAGAATATGAAGAATATCAAAAACTTGTGTCAGCTGACCACGACAGGCCTAAACCTGCAATAAACACTCAGCAAAATATTGTGAAATTATCCTTATCGATAAAATACCAGAAAATATTGAGTTTTTTTTTTTTTGTCAATATCGCACACCTTTTAAATTCTAGATATCTATCCAAATTTACATTTTTAGAATACACATTCTATTAATTTTTAATTCTGTCCAGTTTCGCATTGGTCTGAACAAAAATGGGCGGATGGGCTGAATGCAAATGTAAATCCACTGTCTGACAGTAGGTGGCGCTTATGGAACGGCTGTGCTTATAAATGCTACTATATGTTAACACATGCTATGTTATTTTACATTTTAATATTTCACAATATTATTATTATTTTTTTTATCAAATAAATGCATCCTTGGTGAGCATAAGAGACCTCTTTCGAAAACATTAAAAATCTTACAGATCAAAAACTTTTGAATGGCAGTGTATGTCCAAAATTATTGGTATTGTATTGAATCAAAATCGGAATCAAATCGAAACCTTGTGAATAGAAATCGTATCGAATGGTGGACTTTGTGTCAATAGCCAGCCCTGCTGTATAGTGAGGAAGCCGAATGCAGCCGTTGTGAGCCTCTGCTCTTGTGTTTGTTGCAGTGTCTGAAGGGGGCGTCTCGTCCTCCAGGCCTCTAGAGCCGCTCTCCATTCTCCCGCCGGACCAGAGACCTCCTGAACCTCCGGAACCACCTCCCTGCGCAGACCTGGACTACCGGCAGGCCCCCGAGACCAAACCGGCTCCGCCGCCCTCCGCGGCCCCAGGAGACGCTCCCAGACCTCCGGAGCCGGACTATCCGCCGCCACCCAGGCCAGCGGAGGGACCCGGATACGGGGCGGACTTTAGCCGGCCGCCTCCGCCGTTTCCTCACGCGGGCTTCGCAGACAGCTACCTCGGTCACATGATGGGGGGCGGGATGCCTCCTCGCCCTCCTCTCGCCCCAGACGCCTTCGCTCACGGAGGGGCGGCCAGCGCAGCCGGCGCTGGAGGCGGAGGCGGCAGCATGGTGTTCAGCGGAGACAAGGACCATCGCTTCGAGTACAATCACGTCGGCCCCGGGCCCCCGCCGCCCCCTCCGGGCCAAGCCTGGACTTCGCCGTCCCAATCAGGGGCGCCACCCCTTCCGCTCGGGTACGTTCCCCATGTGAACACGGCGGCGCTGCGGGGCAGAGGACTCCCTTTTTGATTGGGATAGACTCTAAAAGACACACGCAGTGGCCCTCAAACCAGCACTAAACGCTCTCAGAACTTGATTTGTAATATTTCTGAATAATTCGGGGGCACAACTGGAGGGACGGACTGTTGGGATGGGAATTTTTTGCATTTCCCACTCATACCATTTCATAGAGCTGTTTTCGTTTCCCCAACCCCCACCCCCCCCCTCCAATTGATTTTTTGTAATCTATTCTACTGCTGTCTTTTAAATTAAAACTGTACTTTTTTTGCGTGTGCATTTACCATGCCAGGGTAAGTGTTTTTATGACCTGTACCTGAGCGTAAGGACAGACTAGTATTATGATGTTTTGCACTACTGAATAAAGTAGGTGGAAACAAGCAAAGGTGTGAATGGAGAAATGTGCTGTATCTGCACATGTAAATGACCAGTAATGTAATTCATTTTCTTTCTTTCCCTAGTCAGTTTCTTTGTTTCTTTGCTTCCTAACGATTATGAGCTCTGTCACATGGTTAAAATCACTGGAGGGCCTTTGAGAGACTCCAGGACGACTGGCAGCACTTGTGTGATCGGCCTCGGGTGAACTGGTGAATCTACTGAACACGTCGACAGATCAAAGCTGTGTTTTCACCAGCTCTTGTCTATAGCCATTGTAAAATTGAAAGTAAAGAGACATTTACATGAATTTCGAGGAGATTAGCAATGATTTTTTTTTTTTTTTTTTTTTTTTTTGTATGAAGATGTTTTCCCCCCCTTTGGCAAATGTTTATTAAAGAAATGCCAACGATGTCACATGTACTGGTATTTTTAATTGTTCATATACTTTACACTGCCTGCATCAAAAACATCAGCAGTGAAGTTAAACACACATCCGACAGCCATGAAGGTGTGTAGCAACTCATAATAACTGCACATAGTGTAAGAAGTATTACATTATGAACATTTTAATACAATAATGTCATTTTCTTAATGTAGTAAAATCTTGAGCTCATAATGTAACTGTTTTTACATTTTATAAGACACTTATTACATTATAAACATGTCATATTTGTATATCATTATTGTAATGAGAAAATGGCTTTTAAAACACAAAAATATTAGTATTCCCTTACAGTACATTTGTAATCTAAATCCAGTATTAGTAGTTTAAAGGTGCAAAAGATTTTTGCTGTAAAGGAAAACCAATGCTTTGTTTAATAAACAAATAATAATAACATGAATATTTAAATATTGCGTTTCGCAGGTAGTTTGAGCTCAAGATTTTATTACATTGAGAAAATTATAACATTATAAACACTTTATTACAATAATGTAATGCTTATTACATTATGTGCAGTTATTAACTTGGCTTGGGAGAGCCAGCTTACTGAAATGCTACATAAGCTAAATATTATTATAATTCTTACTAAAACCGTTGACTGCTACTACTCTTAGAGCTTTAAAGCTACAACCACCAAACTCGGCTCAGACCTTCAGACTGTTCTGAAGATTGTTGCTATATCTTTTCAGACTGATCGGATTTACGGTTTTCCATTCTATCTACTGTTTATAATCCACTGACACGCACTTACCTTCCATTCTATCTAATATTTCTAATACATCTGAGTGTGTGTGTGAGAGAGAGAGTGTGTGTGTGTGTCTTTATATGTCAAAATTCAAATTTTGACAGTTTGAGAGGCTCATTAGACTCCTTTAGCTGCCATTCTATGTACTATTTCTAAACCACTGAGATTTAAACTTCCATTCTATATAATATTTCTAATCTATCTGTCCATCTATCACTCTGAGAGAGTGTGTGTGAATGTGTAAGTGAGAGTGTGTGGGAATGTGTGTGAGCGAGTGAGAGCGTGTGTGAGTGAATATGTCTATCTATCTAGTCATCATACTCACACACAGAATACCCTAGCATCTGCATAGCAACACCCTAACAACAACCCTGAGACCCTAGCAACTGCATAGCAACCACTCCAAGTACCCTAGCAACCGCATAGTAACATCCTAGCAACCACTCAGAGTACCCTAGCAACTCCCCAGAATACCTTAGCAACTGCATAGCAACCACTCAAAGTACCCTAGCAACCGCATACTAACACCCTAGCAACCACTTAGAGTACCCTAGCAACCACCCCAAGTACCTTAGCAACCACCAAAATACCTTAGCAACCGCATAGCAGCACCCCAGCAACCACTCCAAGTACCTTAGCAACAGCATAGCACCCAAAATACCCTAGCAACCACCCCAAGTACCTTAGCAACCACCTAAAATTCCCTAGCAAACGCCTAACAACACCTTAGCAACCATTACCTTAGCAACTACATAGCATCTAGCTATCTGTCTGTCTGTCTACTCACTCACTCTCACACACTCACTCACTTTTGACTTCAAAACCGTCAATCTTTAAACTCTAAACTACTTTAAACTTCAAACTTTAAGCATTTAAAACTTCTTCAAACTTTCTGGTCCGGCTTTCTCAAGCCAACTTCAAAGTTTGTCTCGACGAACTTTTTTGTCTAGTTACATTATGAGTTGCTACAGATACTGTAAAATCCAATACAATTCAATGAGTTGAAGCAGTGTGACATATTAAATAATATACATGAAACGGTTTTGATTGCTTAAATATAGACAATAAGCTCACTATATGTTTTGTCAAGTTGTACTGGACAAAATATTCATGTAAATACTGCTTATTGTTTATAGAGCGATTATAGTGTGTTCTTGTAGTTCCTCCTCTAGCCAACAGGGGGCGACAACTCGCTCGCCTAGCGTTTAAATATTGACTGTTCAATACTAAATCATTCTTATTATTTAGTACTTTGCATTTGCTTAATTTGATGTGCTATTGAAGCTAATAATTTTCATTATTCGGTTATGTGTAGCCCGTGTCTAAAGCGCATTTAAACCAAACCAGCTTTATTATCATCATCATCATCACGTGTTTCCTGTTACTTTTCTCAACGGAAAAGTACAGTCTCACAACCGCTGGGAAATATTTTTAAAGCGTTTTGTTGAGTTTGCTGTGTTACATTTCCATATGTATGTCAGGCAAAAGTCTTTTTAAAATTGTATTGCAAATACCTCAAAGCGAGACCAAAAGTCCTGAGATGTAAATGCGTTGTTGTAATAGGATAACGAAGCGTTTGCCGCCAACATTTGCCGCCGGACGGTGATGACTCGAGCTCTTTTTTATTTTTTAATTTAATTAAAAATTTTGTTTATTATTGTTGAGAACGGGAACATACAGAAAATAACCATACATCACATAATATCAACAAAATAAATTAATTAAATAAAACAAAATAAATGATGACGTCGAGCTCTCTTTTAATTTTTTAATGTAATTTCTTTTTAAAAATTCTTATTGCGGAGAACGGGAACATACAGAAAAATAACCATACATCACATAATATCAACAAAAATAAATAAAATAAAACAAAATAAATGATGACGTCGAGCTCTTCGTTAACCGGAAGTTAACGCTAGTGTCATCATCAGGTGACAACACATACAGGGGTTGAGCTGCAGCAAGCACTCTTTTGTGTATTATTATTATCAGTCATTCATGTTTAAAGAGCTTATTCGATAAACCATGGCGCAAAAAATCAACGAAGCTCACGAGCACATCGACAAGGCGGAAAAATAGTAAGTAATTCCCGCCGCGAGATGCTTGAATATTGACTACAGTGGCTTTACATGGATATTACGACTCATTGTTTGGCTTTAAATTGATATTACGGCTCATTTTTGATGATTAAAGTCTCTTTATACAAGTATCAAATGATACATGATGTTTTATGATGGAGAAATGCCTTAAATGTCATAGTTATAGCCCTTGTTTTCATGTTTTCAAGCCGTTGAATGATGAATGTATGGCTGACTGATCATATATTGTCATTAAATGCAGTTTAAAGACGAGCTTTATGAAGTGGAAGCCCGATTATGACAGTGCCGCATCAGAATACTCCAAAGCAGGTGAGATGAGCAGGTCAAACAGCCTCTTTACACACAAACACATGATGAGGATGATGATGAGGATGATCTTCCTCTTCAGCTGTTGCCTTCAAGAATGCCAAACAGCTGGAACAGGCGAAAGAGGCTTATTTACTGGAGGCAGAGGCTCACACCAACCACAGATCGTATCCTTTGAGCTGTTGTTTTCTGTTATATTGATTTATTCAGCCTGTCAATCATCCTCCTGCTGTATTTTAATCTGATCAGTGCGTCTGTCTTCATCCTTGACTCATTGTTCAGTCTTTTTCATGCCGCCAAGTGAGTGCATTCATTATGATTACACACGTCTGTTGTTTTAATTGTGCTCGTGTGTGCATCTGCTGCTTGTCATGAACATGTTTTTGTATGCAGGGCCTTTGAACAAGCAGGAATGATGCTGAAGGTCAGTTGCTCTGGAATACATGTTTTTGCATTTGCTATTGACTAAAAATGTATTCTACTAAAAAAGATATATATATATATATATATATATATATATATATATATATATATATATATATATATATATATATATACACACATATATATACACACACACACACACGGATCAGGCATCACATTATGATCACTGACAGGTGAAGTGAATAACACTGATGATCTCTTCATCACAGCACCTGTTAGTGGGTGGGATATATTAGGCAGCAAGTGAACATTTTGTCCTCAAAGTTGATGTGTTTGAATGGGCAAGCGTAAGGATTTGAGCGAGTTTGACAAGGGCCAAATTGTGATGGCTAGACGACTGGGTCAGAGCATCTCCAAAACTGCAGCTCTTGTGGGGTGTTCCCGGTCTGCAGTGGTCAGGATCTATCAAAAGTGCTCCAAGGAAGGAACAGTGGAGAACCGGTGACAGGGTCATGGGCGGCTAAGGCTCATTGATGCATGTGGGGAGCGAAGGCTGGCCCGTGTGGTCCGATCAAACAGACGAGCTACTGGAGCTCAAATTGCTCCAGAAGTTAATGCTGGTTCTGATAGAAAGGTGTCAGAATACACAGAGCATCTCAGTTTGTTGCGTATGGGGCTGCATAGCCGCTGACCAGTCAGGGTGCCCATGCTGACCCCTGTCCACCGCCGAAAGCACCAACAGTGGCACGTGAGCATCAGAACTGGACCACGGAGCAATGGAAGAAGGTGGCCTGGTCTGATGAATCATGTGTTCTTTTACATCACGTGGATGGCTGGGTGCGTGGCTTACCTGGGGAACACATGGCACCAGGATGCACTATGGGAAGAAGGCAAATGGTTCAGGAATGATTTGAGGAGCACAACAACGAGTTTGAGGTGTTGACTTGGCCTCTAAATCCCCCAGATCTCAATCCAATCGAGCATCTGTGGGATGTGCTGAACAAACAAGTCCGATCCATGGAGGCCCCACCTCGCAACTTACAGGACTTAAAGGATCTGCTGCTAACATCTTGGTGTCAGATACCACAGCACACCTTCAGGGGTCTAGTGGAGTCCATGCCTCGACGGGTCAGCAAAAGGGAGACCAACACAATATTAGGTCATAATGTTATGCCTGATCGTACACTGAGAACTAATGATCTAAACAGGGAACTGATTTAGGAACTGGAACTGACTTTGATATCAAGCAAGACACAAAATGCTAAGCAGGCAAACACTGACTATTTAATTTTAGCAAAAACTGTGTTTGCCGTAGCAATTAAATGCTTACCTCGTTACCTGGATGCACTATGGGAAGAAGGCAAGCCGGCGGAGGCAGTGTGATGCTTTGGGCAATGTTCTGCTGGGAAACCTTGGGTCCTGCCATCCATGTGGATGTTACTTTGACACGTACCACCTACCTAAGCATTGTTGCAGACCATGTACATCCTTTCATGGAAACGGTATTCCCTGGTGGCTGTGGCTCTTCCAGCAGGATAATGCTCCTGACACAAAGCACAAATGGTTCAGAAATGGTTTGAGGAGCACAACAACGAGTCTGAGGTGTTGACTTGGCCTCCAAATTCTCCAGATCTCAATCCAATCTTGCATCTGTGGGATGTGCTGAACAAACAAGTCCGACCCCACCTCGCAACTTACAGGACTTAAAGGATCTGCTGCTAACATCTTGGTGTCAGATACCACAGCACACCTTCAGGGGTCTAGTGGAGTCCATGCCTCGACGGGTCAGGGCTGTTTTGGCAGCAAAAGAGGGGCCAACGCAATATTAGGATATGGTCATAATGTTATGCCTGATCTGTGTGTGTGTGTGTATGTGTGTGTGTATATATATATGCTGTCAATAAACTAAAAAAATCTGAATTAATCACACATTTTTCTGTAATTAATCATGATTAATCGCACCTAACATTAGTTTTTATTACATTTTTATATTTTAATTTCACGTAAAATCTCCAAATTAATGTAGAAACAATATAAAGACAGTTGACTATATTTTAAATATTTGTTTAATGTCATCTTTTTACTAATGTAGGCCAGTATCACCGATACTGATGTCTCTATGAAATGATCATATGATCATAGCATTTTACAGTATAATTGAAAGCTATCAATTTTAACATTTATCAGACTTTAAAATATAACAACTTTTAATTTAAGTGAACTTAAAACAGTCTTCACATAAATCCATTATAATAAATGCTACATTTACCTTCAATATATCAGGGCTCAGTGTTTTTCTATTGGCCCAGTCACACCAGTTCAGATTTTTACTTGCTGTCAAAATGCACAAAAAGTTATTGTTTTAGTTGTTTTTGACACATGTAACCCTAAAAACAGTGCTTTAAGATTTAGGTCTGACAGATAGGATATATAAAAAAAAAATCAAATGCTATCAAATCTATATAATATATTTAATGTAGATTAATCCTTATTAAAGCTAGAAAAGTTATTCAATCAAGAGCAGTGAGTGATTTTCTCTTTGTCTTTTGTTCTTGATCATTAAAGGTGTCATAACACACACAGTTTCTCGTGTTAATCTTGAGTATCTATAGAGTAGTGTTGATCCTTCATATCTCCCAAGAGCCTTTAGTTTATCATATTTATAAAAGACAGACCCGCTGTACCAATTCTTTCAGAAAACAGCCGAGCTCGTGGAGGCGTGCAGTGGGCGGAGCTAAAGACACACACACACCATGGCATTATCCCTGGATAACTCTCGATTCTCTATACGTTGGTGTTGTTCACATTATATGCACTTACGTGCCGATTGCCAACCAAACACACACATTTGATGCAGTTTCACTCACCGCCTGCGGTTTCCCCTCATGAGCGGGAACAAACACACACACTTGCAGAACTCCGGGAACACAAACTGCATCCACTGTTCCCTTAACGCTGGGTTATTTGGGAAGCTGAACAAGGTGATCTTTCCCTCACACCAGAAACACACTTCTTTAGTGACATTGTTGATCTCGTGTTTAAAAACACAATGCCAGCGCCGCCGACGGCTCCCGTAACCCGAACGAAGCTCAGTGATGGACGCGCTCTTGCTCTCACTCTGGGTGGTGTGTGTGTGTGTGTGTGTGTGCGCGCTCATCTGGGAGAAGTGCCCATACAAGGAACTCCGCCCTTTATGACGTCATACAGGGCCATACTTGAAAAAAACTTCCCGAAACTTGTTCTAATCCTGAAGGAGTGTATTTGGCACAGAAATACTCCGTCATACGTCCAACTCGTTTTTTGAAACTTTGTCCATGTTTATCATGAGAATCAACTCTTTAACCGTGTAAATAAGGCATGAAATAGCATTAGACCCCCCCTTTAAAGACATTCAGGAGCAGGTTTATTAGGCTGCTGTCACTTTAAGAGCTGAAGCACATGGCGTGGATCTGACATGCATTTTCTCACAACCCTTTACGTTCATTTAAGACTTCATTCAGCTCATTTAAGACTGTGCTTGTGAGGACACTTGACAAAGTGGGCATTTTGGCATAATTTTGTTTGTTTTTGTCCATTCAAACTTGGTCTGAAGCAGCTTTCTGTGCGCACTAGCGTGTGTGTGTGTCTGTGTGTCACACAGACAGGAGATTCACAGACACGCACCTTTTGTGTCTTAACGCGCTTGAATGGTTTAAAATAACTTGCATGAATAAGAGTGTGATCTATAATGTAAGGATGATGGGAAAAACAGTAGAAATTGTCACATTTGTCTGAACTGTCTGTTTATGTTTGTTGTGCAGGACATGCAGAGATTACCTGAGGCCGTGCAGTACATCGAGAAGGCCAGCGTGATGTACGTGGAGAACGGCACTCCAGACACCGCCGCCATGGCCCTCGACAGAGCGGGGAAGTGTGTGCTTCTACTGTACATTACAGCAGGCGTGAGGTGTAAGGAGTTACTCTGGCACTAAAGCAGTTGTTCATCTGTTGTTTGCAGGCTGATTGAACCGCTGGATTTGGCTAAAGCCGTTCACCTGTACCAGCAGGCAGCAGGAGTGTTCGAGGTCAGTCTCATGTCCACCAGAAAACACACGGCTTCTCATATACAACTACAAACAAACACTGATGGTAGTGATGGGGAGTCGACTCTGAATAGCCTCAGAGTCGGGGTCGACTCCAGAACAGGAATCGACTCTCGCTGTCAACTCTGTTGCTGTGTCTGAAATCGCTCACTTGTTTACTGATTCTCTAATCCCTATTGAGGCTGAATCCCAAATGGCACACTTCTATGCACTTTCGGTCTACAAGACTGTAGGGTGTCCCATTCATCCTTTTAGGTTTCAGAAGGGTGCTCGCGAGCACCCCCTTTGCAGCCGTTATGCGCCCTCGATGCGCACTTCAGCTGAGCCCACAGGTTTGCGAGCTACGCAGAGGACTTCTACCCGGCAGTCCAAGCATCATTGCGTCACGAAAGTGCAGACTCAGAGGAAGAGCGTGAGGGTTTAGGGTGCCATTTGGGATCCAGCCATAGTGCATGGCAGTTGAGTGCACTATATATAAGCAAGAAGGGAACGAAATGAAGCGAGAGATTCGGAGACTGACGTATTGCACCGCTTCAGAGAGCTGTCACATTTATCCTACATGTACTGTAGCTCACTTTAGAAATAAATAGATAATCCATAGAGACTTTAGTTTGTAATTATACATACCTCTGTGCCAGCTTTAGTTTACAGGTGCTGGTCATATAATTAGAAAATCAACAAAAAGTTGATTTATTTCACTAATTCCATTCAAAAAGTGAAACTTGTATATTATATTCGTTCATTACACACAGACTGATATATTTCAAATGTTTATTTCTTTTAATTTTGATGATTATAACTGACAACTAAGGAAAATCCCAAATTCAGTATCTCAGAAAATTAGAATATTACTTAAGACCAATACAAAGAAAGGATTTTTAGAAATCTTGGCCAACTGAAAAGTATGAGCATGTACAGCACTCAATACTTAGTTGGGGCTCCTTTTGCCTGAATTACTGCAGCAATGTGGCGTGGCATGGAGTCGATCAGTCTGTGGCACTGCTCAGGTGTTATGAGAGCCCAGGTTGCTCTGATAGTGGCCTTCAGCTCTTCTGCATTGTTGGGTCTGGCATATCGCATCTTCCTCTTCACAATACCCCATAGATTTTCTATGGGGTTAAGGTCAGGCGAGTTTGCTGGCCAATTAAGAACAGGGGTACCATGGTCCTTAAACCAGGTACTGGTTGCTTTGGCACTATGTGTAGGTGCCAAGTCCTGTTGGAAAATGAAATCTGCATCTCCATAAAGTTGCTCAGCAGCAGGAAGCATGAAGTGCTCTAAAACGTCCTGGTTTACGGCTGCGGTAACCTTGGACCTCAGAAAACACAGTGGACCAACACCAGCAGATGACATGGCACCCCAAACCATCACTGACTGTGGAAACTTTACACTGGACCTCAAGCAACGTGGATTGTGTGCCTCTCCTCTCTTCCTCCAGACTCTGGGACCCTGATTTCCAAAGGAAATGCAAAATTCCACTCTTTGTGAATTTCCCCCACATTTTTGAATGGGTTTTGTTTCACAATCCTCTCCAGGGTGTGGTTATCCCTATTGCTTGTACACTTTTTTTCTACCACATCTTTTCCTTCCCTTCGCCTCTCTATTAATGTGCTTGGACACAGAGCTCTGTGAACAGCCAGCCTCTTTTGCAATTACCTTTTGTGTCTTGCCCTCCTTGTGCAAGTTGTCAATGGTCGTCTTTTGGACAACTGTCAAGTCAGCAGTCTTCCCCATGATTGTGTAGCCTACAGAACTAGACTGAGAGACCATTTAAAGGCCTTTGCAGGTGTTTTGAGTTCATTAGCTGATTAGAGTGTGGCACCAGGTGTCTTCAATATACACTCACCTAAAGGATTATTAGGAACACCATACTAATACTGTGTTTGACCCCCTTTCGCCTTCAGAACTGCCTTAATTCTACGTGGCATTGATTCAACAAGGTGCTGAAAGCATTCTTTAGAAATGTTGGCCCATATTGATAGGATAGCATCTTGCAGTTGATGGAGATTTGAGGGATGCACATCCAGGGCACGAAGCTCCCGTTCCACCACATCCCAAAGATGCTCTATTGGGTTGAGATCTGATGACTGTGGGGGCCATTTTAGTACAGTGAACTCATTGTCATGTTCAAGAAACCAATTTGAAATGATTGGAGCTTTGTGACATGGTGCATTATCCTGCTGGAAGTAGCCATCAGAGGATGGGTACATGGTGGTCATAAAGGGATGGACATGGTCAGAAACAATGCTCAGGTAGGCCGTGGCATTTAAACGATGCCCAATTGGCACTAAGGGGCTTAAAGTGTGCCAAGAAAACATCCTCCACACCATTACACCACCACCACCAGCCTGCACAGTGGTAACAAGGCATGATGGAGCCATGTTCTCATTCTGTTTACGCCAAATTCTGACTCTACCATCTGAGTGTCTCAACAGAAATCGAGACTCATCAGACCAGGCAACATTTTTCCAGTCTTCAACTGTCCAACTTTGGTGAGCTCGTGCAAATTGTAGCCTCTTTTTCCTATTTGTAGTGGAGATGAGTGGGTACCCGGTGGGGTCTTCTGCTGTTGTAGCCCATCCGCCTCAAGGTTGTGCGTGTTGTGGCTTCACAAATGCTTTGCTGCATACCTCGGTTGTAACGAGTGGTTATTTCAGTCAATGTTGCTCTTCTATCAGCTTGAATCAGTCGGCCCATTCTCCTCTGACCTCTAGCATCAACAAGGCATTTTCGCCCACAGGACTGCCGCATACTGGATGTTTTTCCCTTTTCACACCATTCTTTGTAAACTCTAGAAATGGTTGTGCGTGAAAATCCCAGTAACTGAGCAGATTGTGAAATACTCAGACCGGCCCGTCTGGCACCAACAACCATGCCACGCTCAAAATTGCTTAAATCCCCTTTCTTTCCCATTCTGACATTCAGTTTGGAGTTCAGGAGATTGTCTTGACCAGGACCACACCCCTAAATGCATTGAAGCAACTGCCATGTGATTGGTTGATTAGATAATTGCATTAATGAGAAATTGAACAGGTGTTCCTAATTATCCTTTAGGTGAGAGTATTTGGGATTTTCCTTAGTTGTCAGTTATAATCATCAAAATTAAAAGAAATAAACATTTGAAATATATCAGTCTGTGTGTAATGAATGAATATAATATACAAGTTTCACTTTTTGAATGGAATTAGTGAAATAAATCAACTTTTTGATGATATTCTAATTATATGACCAGCACCTGTAATTGATGGTATATTAATGCAATAAATATAGATTTGGTTTTCCATGGTTAAATCATTAAACTAACCATAAATCATAAAAAAAACTCATATAAAGAATAAATGTCAATAAGTGTACATTATCATATGTATTGTATACATTTTTAGTATCTTTAACTCTTCTGTCCAAGCACCTTTTAAGACAATGATCATGTGCGTTTAGCGCCATCACCCGACCATTAGCCTATAAGAATAATGCATTAAAGAATACCTACAAAAAATTCGACCACGGCTGTTTTTCGTGAATTTTCCCTCTGTAAAAGTAGGTATTGGCAACAGCTGGGTAGCAACGTTGATAGCTACTCAAGTCATTGCTAAATTGGACTAATTTGAACAGTCACGCTAAAAGTGTGTTTTAATAAGGGGATTTTGTCGGGGATAAATAAATAAAGTGTGTAACAACTGCCATCTTGTCTTATTTCTGACCCTGTTTTGATGTAAAGTAAATGGAGTCGATTCCATAGACTCCTACAGTGGGAGTCTTCAAATAACCTGGAATGGAACAGGCCCCCCCCCCAACTGACGGTCTTGTTGTCACATGTTTTCTCAGAATGAGGATCGACTACGGCAAGCGGTGGAGCTCATTGGCAAAGCGTCACGACTCCTCGTTAGACAACAGAAGTAAATGTTGCTTCATTGTTTTGTAGTATTATTTTGGTATCACTTCACAGTAAGATCTCATTTATTAACATGAATGCATTAACTAACATACATTAACAATACGCAATATAGTTTTACAGCATTTATTAATCTTTGTTCATTTTAGATAATAAACATAAGTCATCTTCATGTTAGTGCATTATTAATCACTTATATTAACCCTAAATGTTGAGATGAACATTACGATGCTGTAGAAGTATTGCTCATTCTTACTTCATGTTAACTAATGTTAACCTATTGTAAAGTGTTGTGATTATTAGGAATGCACTGAAATTAAAATTCTGGGCCAAAACCTGAAAATAAATCATAAAAAAATAATCAAACTTATTTAGTAATCAACACTCAAATAGCTAAAAGTGAGTTGTTTATATCAAATATCAAATTTTTAATAACAGAATTGATTATAGTTTGTTGGTGAAATATAAACATTTAAATGACAATACACTGTAATAATTTGTTTATTCAAACACATTAAATAATGAAGACATCACTAACAGCTAAGTACATGTATATATTTAGCAAAATGCTCTTCTCTAGAGTTATTTTTTTCTAGCTTACTAATGAGTTTACTAATAGATTTCTTGAGGTAAATGTAAAGTTTAGAGCCTACAAGCGGTTTTACTGACGTCTTTCCGCCGAGACCGGACTGATTTCTGTAAGCTGTACTGTATCTTTCGACGTACCTTCATGTGAATTTGGTGCTGGGACTAGTAACTATTCAACTAGTTAAAATGCTAAATCTTGATGTCAGAAATAAGATTTCCACTGGTAAAAAATATGAATTTCTGATATTAACAATGACATCATCACTCAAATTCTTGATATCAGGAATTAAATTCGGTCACACTTAGGGTCCAGTTCTCACTATTAACTGACTTTTGCCTCAATAAACTCCTAATTACTGCTTATTAATAGTTAGTAAGGTAGTTGTTAAGTTAGGATTAAGGGATGTAGAATATGATTATGCATTAATATGTGCTAATAAACAGCCAATTAGTGAGAACTGGACCCTAAATTAAAGTGTTACTTAATTTCAACTAGTAAAGGCTATAATTTTTGATGTCTAATTGTTTTTTCACTAGTTAAACATCACCATGGGCTGCCGTTCACATTCAGTTGTTGATATCAAGAATTTATTTCTTACTAGTAAAAACCTTTATTTTTGATATCAATAATCACATTGTTACTAGTAATAATATAAACTCCTGATATCAAGAATTGTCACTAGTTGAAGTGTTAATTATTGATATCTGTAAATGTATTTCAACATATTACATTTATTTCTGATCTCTAAAATGGCTTTCTCACTAGCATCAATCACATTCATGATATCAAAAATGAACATTTTTACTAGTAGCAATTCAATTCCTGAAATCAAGAATTCATATCCTGTGAATGAATAACAGTCGAAACGGCTTGCCATATTTTCGGTAGCTGAAATTTCAGTGCATCCCTAGCTTTTCCCTTTTAATAACTGTTTTGGATTGTCGAGTGTATTATTTTACTGAATGATGCTGGTTGCAGGTTTGACGAAGCCGCTGTGTCCCTTCAGAAGGAGAAGAACATGTATAAAGAAATAGAGAATTATCCGACCTGTTTCAAGGTGTGTCTCAGGATTCATATCCCTATATTATAGATGCGTTGCCATGAGTAACTGTTGTGTGTTTGTGCTCAGAAAACAATCGCACAAGTGCTGGTCCATCTGCACAGAGCAGACTACGTGGCGGCGGACAGGTGTGTGCGCGAGAGCTACAGTATCCCAGGATTCAGTGGGAGTGAAGACTGCATTGCCATGGAGCAGCTCCTGCAGGGTTATGATGAGCAAGATGAGGATCAGGTGACTCGCGTCTGTACTTCACCGCTGCTCAGATACATGGACAACGACGTGAGTCTGCCGCTCAACGTGTGTGTGTGTGTGTGTGCCACTTTCCATCAGTACAGTACAAAGAACATGAATAAAGTCTTTAGGTAGCACTTTATTTTAAGGTAGTTACACATGTACTTACCATAGTAATAACAGTAAATTATGCATAATTACAAGTAACTAACCCTAAACCAAACCATAACTCTATAGCAAGTACATGTAGTTAGTTAATATTACAACGTAACCACGTCACCTTAAAATAGTGTAACCTGAAGTCACAAATTCTTCTGTAGAGATATGAAAGTCTCTATCACGCCAACAGACAGAAAACAGACATTTTCACCATGCTTTTAGGAATTAAATGTTCTATAAATCAGGTGAATGATATATGATCAAACCTTTAGAATATAGATATGAATGTATGTACAGCTACTGAAGTGATTTCTTACTCAGACTCACCGTCTTTAATGAGATGCTTTGTAATTTATATCTACAGACTCAAGTAGATAAACCATTAAATGTGTATTTTAAATGTTTTCTTTCCACTAGTCAGAAAGAAGATTGAAGCAAAATCTCAAAATCGACCAGTGCATGAAAAAACACTGGCCTTGCCTTAAATGTATAAACTTTATTTTAATTGATAAAAAAAAAGCACTTAAACCAATGATATTGTACTTTATTATGATTATTAGGGGCCAAGCACCGACGGCACCTATTGTGATCGTTAGTGTTGTTCTTCTTCCGCTCTTGAGTCTATGGCAGCCCATAGAACCGTTTGCAGGGAAGTTATGAAATTTGGCACACAGATAGAGGACAGTCTGAACTGTCACCATACCCAATTTGGAGTCTCTAACTCAATCCCTCTAGCGCCACCAACTGTCCACCAATTTGCACTCGCGTTTATGCTAATAACTTTTGAACCGTAAGGGCTAGAAACAAACACAAAAAAACGTTTTCAAATTCCTCCTTGGCCTTTGCTCCGATTCTCACGAAAATTTTACCAGATCATCTTCAGACCATGCTGACGAAAAGTTTTTTAATAACATGCTAACGAATTTGAAGAGCCCCCCAAAATGAACGCGAGGCTATATCTCCACAATGATTTAGCGTGTTCTGACCAAACTTGGTGTGTGTGTTATGACAACCATGACCTGAGGGGACCTGCACAGTTTCAGCACAGTGCCACCTAGTGGTCAGGAGATATAACTTCTGAACACTTTGGCCAAAAATCCCAGAACTGGTCTCTTTAGATTCAGTGTAGCATGCCGAGTCGAACGATACCCATTTTCCCATATTTTCACACATTTCCCATTTTGGGCATCTGCCAATTTAAATTTAGTCATAAAATGCTATATTTTATGAATGCATTGGCTTATTGTTACGAAACTCTGTATGTGTCTTCAGCACCATGCCCTGACAGTACTCAAAAATGTTTGGGGCAGCGCCACCTTGTAGTCAAAAATAAATACATTTTAATAATCAAAGTATAATCAAATTTAAAAAAATGCTAGTAACTTTTGATTAAATTAGCCTATTGTAATAAATCTTAATAGATTCCTTGGCTCACGCTGAGAACATAGATACCAATTTTGCCAAAGTCAGCCAAACTTCCTAGACCGTTTGTCAGATTTTCACCAAAATTGAATCGTATCATCTTCAGACTGTGACGGCAAAACGTTAAGGATTTCAGTCGATAGACACCATTTGTGTGAAATGACTCTGAGGCTGTATCTCTGCGATGCTTTGGCATATTGACACCAAACTTTGTATGTGTCATTGTCAACTCACCTCACTCTGACCACACCACATCAATTTGGTCACAATGCCACCTATTGGTCAAAAGTGATAAACCATTAAATCATATAACTAGTGCCTGTATTTGAGTTTTCAGCCATTTTGCCTGAAATCATCTTATTGTCTTTAACTGCTCATTGTTGCAGTTGTGCAGTCTTGACTTATTGTGCCTTCTTTGTGCTTGGCCTTTTAACGACTGCCTTCAGATGTATTTAATTATATTCGTAGTACCTTAGCTGTCTGTCAGAGCAAAATGACCTTTAGTGAGTTGCTTTCAGGGTTAATATTCTTGTTTAGGTTTCTAATCTTCTCACTGTCTCCTATTGTTTCACTCACACTTCCAAGAATGTGGCAGGTATGACATCAGTAACAAAAACATTTGCATATTACAGCAGAGAAAGTCTCCAGTTTCCCAGCCTTCTGTGTTTTATTTCCCTAAAGTCCTCCTATAATGTTAGTCAAGGTCATATTTCGTCTGTTCGGCCTTTCTCTGACCCTTCAGAATGAAACCGGTTGTTTGGTGTATTGACTGTATCTTTAAAACTTCCACATGTAAATGACCTCTTTAATAACATGGTGTATGTCCGTCAATCATCTGTTATGTGTCAATGAGCTCATGATTGTGATGTCAATACCATGGCAATTGTATGCTTACCTGTCCTACAGTATGCAAAGCTTGCCATCAGCCTGAAAGTGCCTGGAGGAGGGAAGAAGAAGAAAGCCACTGCTAGCGGGGACGCTGGAGCCGCGCAGCCGGAGGAAGACGAGGACGAGTACGCTGGAGGACTCTGCTAAAGAGCCACATCTACTGCCTCAGACTCCAGCATGAAGGTGCATGACCATGTTGTATACTGTTAATCTCGAAATATTATATTCCTGTACTGGAGGCGTTTGTGTTTTAAGATGCTCTCAGAAAAGCCACTCAACAAGCATGTGTATTTATTTAGGTTTGCCTTCAAACTACCTGAAGTTGAGTTTGCAAACCCAAACCTGAGAAACAGCCTTACTGTTAAATGAGTGAATATCTGTACAGTATCTCAGACTACAGGTCGTGTTAAATTACACGCTATCATATGAATATTGAAGAGCTGGGATTTGAATAACAGTGCCTGCCTGACCAAAATGTATTTGTAATTTTAATACTGCTTAAACTTATTCCCATTCATTCTTAAAGGATGAGTTCACTTCAAAATGAACATTTCCTGATAATTTGCTCTCCCCCATCTCATCCAAGATGTTCATGTCTTTCTTTCTTCAGTGGAAAAGAAATGAGAAAAAACATTCCAGGATTTTCCTCCACATAATGGACTTCAATGGGAACCAACGGCTGACGGTCCAAATCAATGCAGTTTCAGAGGAATAGGCTCTTATCTAGACAAACCAAAAAATTTACATTTATATACTTTTTAACCTCAAATGCGGGACTTCGGTGTTGTTCTTCTTCACAGCGTATGACGTCATCACGTTGGAAAGGTCACATGACGTAGGTGGAAGTGCCGCCCCAGTGCCGAAAAACTGTTGTTCTTCTCCAACTTTAAAATCATCCAACATTGTTGTTTTACCTTTATTTTTGTAAAGGGCGTTTGATTTAGTCTTTGCACGTTCATTTTAACACTGGGTCGGTACTTCCACCTACGTCATGTGACCTTTCTGACGTGATGACGTCATACACCGTGAAGAATCACAACATCGAAGCCCCGCATTTGTGGTTAAAAGTATATAAATGTTTTTTTCTTGAAAATGTCCGATGGTTTGTCTGGATCAGAGCCTATTCCTCTGGGATCATCAGAGCCTCTGAAGCCCTTCCTCTGAAACTGCATTGATTTGGACCTTCAGCCGTTGGTTCCCATTGAAGTCCATTATGTGGAGAAAAATCCTCAAAAACTTAATTTCTTTTCGACTGAAGAAAGAAAGACATGAACCTCTTGGATGAGATGGGGTGAGGAAATGATCAGGAAATGTTCATTTTGAAGTGAATTAATCCTTTAACTCGGTTTATTCTTTGCATGACATGCCTTAAGATAATCTGAATATAAGAAACTTTAGTTTTGTTTTAGTTGAAGTGTAGAAGGTGTGCTTTGAAATTGCAGGGAACAATTTCTGTTATTAATGAGGACTTGTGATTGCATGGTTTCAGAATACCACTGAATAAATAAAGACGTTCTATTTTAGATGCATTTTACAGTGAGTTTTGTGGACTTTACACATACAAATATAGGCAGACAGACCAACCGGTTTCCAGAATGTGCTTTATATCCTGACCCACAATCACAGCACAGAGCCCTGATGTATCAGTAAAGCATCGTCCCGTTCCTGAGAACGCTTCAGTCCGCCGTTCAAGCCTAAAAATTGAGCAAATTTCAAAGTTACGTAGTCTTGAACCCAAGCACTTCTGGGTCCAGTATTCTCTGAAGGAAAAAAAAGTGCCTAGTGTCTTTCAGTCGCCGTCTCCTTTCTTTGTTCAAGTTTACAGCCAGCCACCAGGACAGTATATTGCACAGCGCACGATTAACACACTCCCGTTTGAGGCTCCCAGTGGACAGGTGGCGCTAGAGCGCAGCTTCTCAATGTCTAAATCTCTTGCTATTTCACCTGTGGGTCACATTATCGTAGGCATCCTCTTGCAGCGAGGTCACAGGAGCGCTAATGAGTGGACACTTCCTGCGAGAAGCAGCATCCGTCCTTGGGTTTCCGAGCAATCCCAGAGGCTCATTTGGTCTTCTCCCGCGTCCATTTGATCATGGTCTCTGGCGAGCGGTACAGGAAGATGAGTTTGGCGTACAAGTCCTCCTCCAGCTCCAGCTCGCCCGTCTCCCGCACCAGGAAGATGTCGGTGCAGAGTTTGAGGATGCGGTCCACACACGGAAGCTCTTCGAACATGATGGAGTGCGAGATGCCGCTGAAGAACTCGCGAACGAACTTCCCAATCACCAGCACCACGGATGCGTAGAGTCCCATGATCCTGCAAGAAACAGTCGTGTGTTACTTACATCTGTGTCCCTCCACATTCTGTGCAATCCTGCAAGATTCACCATTTAACCACCAATCGATCACAAAACAGTGCATTACTTCTTACATTTATTGATGTTTGTGGTCAGGAGTAAACGCTGCTCGGTCTGAAAGCACTGCGAGTTTGAGTCGCTTAAAACGTGAGCAACGCGTCAAACATCTTCACAAGCTAGTAATGCGAAGCGTTCATAAACCTGTCCAACAAAATACAGCGTTTAATAACACGTTTTAACTCCCTTCATATCGTCAGTCGAGTGTTTGTGAGCTGAAGCGGCTTCTGGTCACAGAATGAGGCAGACCATGCATTATTTTATAGTATTCTATACCGTGATGAAGTCCGTCAATCAGCACTGCATACTTTATCATCATGAAAATACCCGAGAAGGCTTGAAGAACTCAAACACACCATATATTGTTGCAGTCGTGTGTTTACTGTCTTCGTGTTTAATCAGTCGAAGCGTTTCTATCTTCTTTTTATTCAGCTACAGCGCTAACGTCACATTAGGGATTTCCTGAAAACGATTACTTCAAATGTGGAGTTTCTGCTCAAGGGCGCCCTCTGGCTTCCAGTAGGAATGAAACTTTTGGGTAAAAAAATAAGATACATTTATTTAGAGAGAAGTATTATTTATATGACAATCCATGTGTTTTTCGTCAATGTACAGGAGTTTTCCCCCCCACAGTGGATGCATAAGAGGCTCATATTTCATATTAAAGACATAGACTTTAAGAAATTGATATCACAGATAAAAAGCACAGATTTTTATAATAATAATATTTTTTTTTACAATAAATCCTTAGACCTTTCTAATGGTTGTCTGCATATTAACAAGTAACCCAGCAGTTTTCTGTAAAATATTATTATTATTATTATTATTATTATATTGTTATATTTACTCTTAAATACTTTATTTTTTAATAATAAATATTTTTATTTAGCAATTATTATAATTATTATTAGTTATAAACACTAAATGTTATATACACACACTTTTCATTTGTAAAAATAAAAATCGCATTTTAAATCGCAAATCACAATTTTAACCAGAATAATCTCAATTAGATATTTCCCCCAAATCGTGCAGCCCTAGCGTGCTCTCCCGGCTAATTAGGTGCTAAGGCTTATGTGTCAGTATTTAAATGCACTCTGAAGCCTCGTGCACACCGGGACGATTATTGCGTGCTTATCGCCCACGTTTTTTGATGCGTCTTTGTGTTCATACCCAAGCGATTTTCACAGGCGATGCGCAGAGAGAACATGCAAATTCACTCCGTGACAGCAGATGGCGCTCAAGTTTGCAGATCAAATAGGATGGGAACTCATGTTTTTGTCACCTTTTTCACCCCTGATGAGTTTGCACCCCTGTTTATAGAACAGAAAGAAACTAATGTGTAAGACTAGTCTAAGCAGTGTATGCGACTCACCCGTATCCTGCCAGGAAGCCCAGGCTGGGAGGACTGACTTTATCACTGAAGACGTAAAGCTGCAGCCCAGCCTCGCTCTTCTTCTCCAGCTTGGCCTCGGATCTCATCTGGATCTTCCCTGCCAACGGCTGGTCCACGATCCACCACTCTTGGATCTGTTCGCTGCTGTTACGAGACCTCTCCAGGTCCAGCAGAACGCTCTTATAACCATCATCTGAGGAGAGATTGTGATTGAGTATGGGTTACAGGTGATGTTAATGTAGAAAGGTCACCTGGACTCTACATCACCTGCATAAAGCTGATCTATTGGTTTGGCGTTTGAGTCGCTCGGGGCTCGAATGAAGCAGGGAAACACTTTCTCTATCACCCTGCAAATGAAGAAATATACAGTAAATATTTAAGCAAGTGTGACACTGATCATTTATGTTGAGTTTGCACTTACACGGCTTTATTTCTGGTTCCGTTGAGTAAAGCGATCAGCTCTTGTCTGGTGTTCATGTCTAGATATGTGACGTGTTTGTCCACTGCAAATTCAGCCTTTGCTCCCAGACTCAGATTCCTGCAGGAGAGAGAAGGATCATGGGATATATTTCCTTAATGCAATGCTGTGATGTGCCACAGTACTGCACTAGCCAGAATGACCATGGTTTTTGGACATAGCATAGTACACTACCATTCAAAAGTAATAAATTCATACTTTTATTCAGCCAAGATGCATTAAATTGATCAAAAGTGACAGGAAAGACATTTATAATGTTACAAAAGATTCTATTTCAGATAAATGCTGCTCTTTTGAACTTTCTATTCATCAAAGAATCCTGAGAAATAAAATGCATCAGTTTCCACAGAAATATGAACAGTTTTCAACATTGATAATAATCATAAATGTTTGTTGAGCATCAAACCCTCATATGAGAATGATTTGTGAAGGATCATGTGACACTGAAGACTGGAGTAATGATGATAAATTCAGCTTTGATCACAGGAATAAATCACACTTTACTATATATTCACATAGAGAACAGCTGCTTTACACTGGAGTCATATTTCACTGTTTTACTGTAGTTATGATCAAATAAACGCAAAGAATATTGTCCGTATTCAGTTTTCTAAAAAATAATCTTACAAGCAGAGTGAACTAATGGCAAAAGTTTAGTGATTATTAAACATTTTTATCACACAAAACGGTGTCTTTGCCATAAGCGAGTCTCTTTTGAACCTCATTAAACGAATGCACACCTGTCACTCAAACCAGCAGCAGATGATGGAGCAAATGATCAATCAATCAGATGTACTTTGCTGTTTGGGGATCAAAACACATATGTGACCCTGGACCACAAAACCAGTTTTAAGGGTCAATTTTCTGAATAAATAAGCATCATTGATGTGTGGTTTGTTAGGATAGGGCAATATTTGGATACAATGATTTGAAAATCTGGAATCTGAGGGTGCAAACATATTGAGAAAATCTCCTTTAAAGTTGTCCAAATGAAGTCCTTAGCAATGCTGATACATTTACAAAATCTCTTCATGGAGCATGATCTTAATATCCTAATGATTTTTGGCATAAAAGAAAAATGGATAATTTTGACCCAAACGATGTATTGTTGGCTATTGCCACAGACACACCCGTGAGACGCACGACTGCTGTTGAGCTCCAGGGACACATGAAGAATCCAGCTGATGTGAACATATGCAGGTTATAAAGCGTTTTAGGCTCTTCTCAGTGTAAACGCATGTTATCACTTCATGAAAACCAATGAAAAAAGAGAAAATAGACGACTGTGCTATATACCGTATAATACTGTATGAACCGTTCATCTAAAAAGCTACAGGTAGGTTTGGAAATCTGCGTGTGTGTATTGATATTCATATCTGAATCCTGTGATCAGGTGATTTGCTGTTTGTACCTCTGGATGCTCCAGGACATGGTGACAGGAAACTGGTCCTCTTTGCTCAGGACGTCCATTAGATTCTTCCTGCTGGGAGGGCTGATGGTCCACAGGGAGTTCGAGCTTCCTTCCAGCTCTGCCACCGTCACGTCCTCCGCTGTGTACGCCTCCAAAAACTGCAGTGCACTCTGGGAAAGGGATTGTACTGCACTTGACACACTGAATACAGTTTGTAAATGAAGATGCTCTGCACTGATGATTCTCCACACACTTACAGGGATGAATTTGTATGATGCCGTGAACGTCTGGAAATCTGCGTCTGTGATTTCCTTCAGCTGATTCTGCTGCGCGCTCATAGTGAAGATGGGCTGGAACGAGGAGAATCCATATACACATATTTACATTACATGCTTTTTAACATCATTTTATTATCTACATGCATTGCTCAATTTTGAGATTGTGGGCTATTCGGCTTTTCATAAAGTGTTGTTTCAGACGAGTGGAAATAAACAGCCCGAATACACTTTTAAGTGTTTATTTTCTTGCACTTCATCCTCAGATTTGAATCTTTTAATCTCTACACAGACCAAACTTTACAGTTTTATTCCTATCTATATTCATATCTATATTTTTACTGAGGGGTTTGTTCATATAACATTAACCTGATTTAAATAAAATTGTATTCCTAATAAACATGGTGAAAATTATTTGTTTTCTGTCTGTTGACATTTTTTTATGGAGTAATAAAAAGAGAAATCTAATAGCCTTTAATACGTCAACAAAATCAGTTAATCATTTTAAAAATGACTATCTAATGTTCAGACTTCTGTTCTGGAAATGTATGCAAATATAATTTTGCATACATTTAAAAATATACATTTACATACATAAAAAAAAATTATATATTTTATTTTTCCGATCAGGCCTAATATTGTGTTGGTCCCCCTTTTGCTGCCAAAATCCCGTCGAGGCATGGATTGAAGGTATGGATTGGTATCTGACACCAAGATGTTAGCAGCAGATCCTTTAAGTCCTGTAAGTTGCGAGGTGGGGCCTCCATGGATCGGACTTGTTTGTTCAGCACATCCCACAGATGCTCGATTGGATTGAGATCTGGGGAATTTGGAGGCCAAGTCAACAACTCAAACTCGTTGTGCTCCTCAAACCATTCCTGAACCATTTGTGCTTTGTGGCAGGAGCATTATCCTGCTGAAAGAGCCACAGCCAGAGCCACCAGGGAACACCGTTTCCATGAAAGGCTGTACATGATCTGCAACAATGCTTAGGTAGGTGGTACGTGTCAAAGTAACATCCACATGGATGGCAGGACCCAAGGTTTCCCAGCAGAACATTGCCCAAAGCATCACACTGCCTCCGCCGGCTTGCCTTCTTCCCATAGTGCATCCTGGTGCCATGTGTTCCCCAGGTAAGCCACACACACGCACCCGACCATCCACGTGATGTAAAAGAACACGTGATTCCTCAGACCAGGCCACCTTCTTCCATTGCTCCGTGGTCCAGTTCTGATGCTCACGTGCCACTGTTGGTGCTTTCGGCGGTGGACAGGGGTCAGCATGGGCACCCTGACTGGTCAGCGGCTATGCAGCCCCATACACAACAAAATGAGATGCTCTGTGTATTCTGACACCTTTCTATCAGAACCAGCATTAACTTCTTGAGCAATTTGAGCTCCAGTAGCTCGTCTGTTTGATCGGACCACACGGCCAGCCTTCGCTCCCCACGTGCATCAATGAGCCTTGGCTGCCCATGACCCTGTCTCCGGTTCTCCACTGTTCCTTCCTTGGAGCACTTTTGATAGATCCTGACAACTGCAGACCGGGAACACCCCACAAGAGCTGCTGTTTTGGAGATGCTCTGACCCAGTCGTCTAGCCATCACAATTTGGCCCTTGTCAAACTCGCTCAAATCCTTACGATTGCCCATTTTTCCTGCTTCTAACACATCAACTCTGAGGACAAAATGTTCACTTGCTGCCTAATATATCCCACCCACTAACAGGAGCCGTGATGAAGAGATCATCAGTGTTATTCACTTCACCTGTCATAATGTTATGCCTGATAAGTAAGTAATGCATTTTTGGTAACACTAAATACATGTGTGCGAGTGTGTGTGAAACATTTTAAGGAACACTGAATATGAATGTAATTAATGTCCAATAAAGGTTGGTTTAAACCATATAAAATGCATAATAAAAATGTCTTATAATGCATTGTATATTCTTATGAATAGTTGTAACCACTGTTATATTACATTATAAGCCTTATCTATTAATTGAACACACATTTAGAATGCATTAAAACACACGACGAACAACCAATGTTACAAGAAATCTGCAAATATAGTGCATTTTAAAAACTGGTTACAATTATTTATGAAAAGATATAATGCATTATAACGTATAAATATCTTTATAATGCATTATACATAAAGGCTTTAAGTAAAATGTTTCTGTATGTTTCAGTTGAGGAGGATAACTGTGATTTGAGTACCTGAAAGCCGCCCAGTGTGATGGTGACGGACACGTCCAGCGGTTTGTTGACGACTCCAGCCACAGATTTGACCAGAGACATGAAGAGCAGAGGAAACCAGACGATACAGATGAGCAGCATCACGATCATCCCGCCCATCCCGTACTTCACCACCTTCTTCTTCTTCTGTCCTCGCGGCTGAGGATACCTCTGAAAACATGAGCGGAAAACTTGTTCTTAGAGGTGCAGTGCATCATCAGCTAGAACGACTAGAGGCTGATGGACAGATCCCAGCATTCCGTTTGGAAAGAAGTCTCACCTTTTCCGACTCTCTCCAGCACTTGAGCACAAAGATGTGAGCGTAGATGTCCTCCACACAGATCCAGCTGGACAGGCTGAGCGTGGTGTCGGTCCAGACCCAGTCCATCACTGCACGCAGCTCCGTCAGGAACGGCACCAGCCGGAAGCTGAACATTTATTCAGAGATAGCAAACTCGGTGAGCACTTCACTGTGTACTAACATGCACTTCAACATTAAATGTGAATCATCTTTGGCATTAAGTAATAAGAGGCTGTGCGTTACAGGGATTTTATGATGATGCTGGTAGAGATGATATGAAGCCTAACCGTGGTAAAATCACTGTAACGCATGTGTTAGCCTATGACTTTTATGAACAATGACACCGGCAATATAAAAATTAAAATTAAAACAATATAGTTAATTAGCCTCACTAGCGTTCAAAAGTTTGGGGTCGGTAAGATTTTTTTATGTTTTAAAAGAGTCTCTTCTTCTCACCACGGCTGCATTTATTTGGTCAAAAATACAGCAAAAATTATGAAATCGTATTCTAACGTAAATCATCTATTCTCTACGTGAATATATAGTGAAGTGTAATTTATTCCTGTGATCAAAGCTGAATTTATCATCATTACTCCAGTCTTCAGTGTCACATGATCCTTCAGAAATCATTCAATATGAGGATTTGATGCTCAACAAACATTTATGATTATTATCAGTGTTGAAAACTGCTCATATTTTGGTGGAAACGGTGATGCATTGTATTTTTCAGGATTCTTTGATGAATAGAAAGTTCAAAAGAGCAGCATTTATCTGAAATAGAATCTTTTGTAACATTATAAATGTCTTTACTGTCACTTTTGATCAATTTAATGCGTCCTTGATGAATAAAATTATTCATTTCTTAAAGAAAAATACCCCAACTTTTTAACGATAGTGTATATATAATAACAATAATGTATTTTCGACACATCTATGAAAGCGTGTTTCCGCCATGGAAAAAAAAAGGTAATTGATCTTTTTATCTTACAATTCCAATTTTTTTCTCACAATCGTGTTTATATTTCACAATTCTGGATTTTATTCTCAGAAGTTAAAAAGTCAGAATTAAGAGATACTTTAGAACTTTTTTCTTGCAATTGCAGGTTTGTATTAAAGAAAAAAAAGGCAATTGCAACTTTTTATCCCACGATTCTGAGTTTTTCCTTGCAATTCTGAGTTTAGATATAAACAGATGGATGAACGTTTTTATTTTTTATTCTGTGGCAGAACAAGCTTCCATAGACACCCCGCTCTGAATAACAGCAATGGATGTGTCTGACTGTAACGTGGCGGTTTGGAGTCTTTGTTTCTCACCCCTGGAAGAGGAAGAGATTGACGTAGTTATAGCTCTTGGTCAGGAAGTTGCCCAGCACACGGGTCGGATAACCGCAGCGGATCTGATAGGCCGACAGACCGAAGTAGATGCACTTCACAAAGTACCAGAGCTGGGCGACTGTGTTCTGACTGAAACGCCTGGGAGATTAAATCATCCAATCATGTCAGATCACCTTGAGCGTCTTAAACACCATCAATATTGAAATGCTGTGATTGGTTGTATAGCGATAGAGACCTATCAGTGACGCCCGGGAGAATGAAGAACATCCAGAAGTGAATGCCGAAGACCAGGATGACCTGAAAGATGACCTTTCCCATCACGGTCTTCCTCAGATACAGCGCACGATCCACCACCATGGTGCCGAACTGGATCAGCACCATCACCAGGAACGCCTCGGGAACCTGGTCTTCTGACAGGGAGGAAGTGATGTCAGCAGCAGCAGAGTGTTTCTGTGGAGAAAGAGATTTCATTTCAGTTTCATTGCATTTATAGAGTTTAAAGGAATAGTTCACCCCAAAATGAAAACTACAAATCAGCTACTGTGCAGAAAAAAAGTGCACAGCAATGAAGGGGTTACACTCTAAAACATCAAGAGTACAGAGTACACACACACACACACACACATGAACTGGTGTGACTGTAACAATATGGTAAAATTGAGCCAAAAGATATAAGAGGTTAAAATCGTTGAAAAAACATGAAAATAAAAAAAAGTTACATTTCAAGGCTTCGGTCCCTTTTGATCGTGAAGGACCCCAAAATGAAGAGGCTCAGATGGTTAAGAATTGTATTGTTTTTAACTCTTTCCCCGCCATTGACTGAACAAATTTCCGTGTTTTCACTGTTATACGGTAGGGGCAGGGGTGGAAATGGGGGGGTATGCGAGGGGAAGGAGTCCGGGGAGTGAATTTCGAGGGTGGCGGCGTTCCAGTTGAAAACAAAAAATAGTTCGATTATTTTTTTTTTTTTATTATTAAAAGGAATTTTTATATTTGATCCACTCAGTCTACAATATAATAGCCACATAAACGTAGCGTAAACGTTACTTAGATGCCATAACATACATTTTGAAATGGATAAAGCTGTGTAAACGTACCTGAAATTATCCGGTCTACAAATAATAATAATAATAAATAAATCATCATCTAAAAATTATCCGGCCATCTTTTGCCCGAGAAGAGCTTGAATTTCCGTTATATATCGAGTGAAAACAGTAACAGATCCAGAAATGCACACTGTAATCCAGAAATACATGCGAGATACGCACAAAACACACACAAATGCGACCCATGCTGGTCAAAACTGTAAATGCAATGACAACACAGGCCAAGCATGTAATGATACCTGAAAAATAAAATAAGGATTAAAAGGGATTTAAGGGAATAAATAATTGTAGCCTAGTTGTGAGGTAATCCATTTAGGACTAAACTCTTTGCAAATAGTATTTTATTTAAAATATGCACACTAATATGTCAAAAATGCTTATAACATATTTTAATAAAATATGACTAAATTCCATAAAAATTTGAACAGTTACATCACTGTTTTATTACTGTGTTGAATACATCTATCGTAAACAGTTGTCAAAGAGCATGTCATAAGAGCTGTTTTTATTGTTATAATAATGATTTTAGAAATGTCTAAACATAAATCTAAAAAACATAAAGTAGCCATATAGTGGCTGTAGGTAAAAATGTGTGTTAAAAGTGTTTGTTTTCCAGTCGATGGCAGCAATCATCCACTAAACCAAAGCACATCTTCCTGTCATCATCTTTTTATCTACATTGGATTAAAAAGTAGTGGATTTTACATTAAATGTTGCCATTTTATATAAATGCAACATTTATGTAAATCCTCCTTAAACTGCAAAACTTTACAGTAAAAACATGAATAAAGCATGTGATATTAACCCCCCAAACGGCCATTTCCACCACTGGCTAGGGGGCGCTATTACATCTTCTGAAAGAGTACTGAATCTCCAGATCAAAACACAGGCCAAGAAGCAGCAGAAACCAGCGATAAAAGCATTGCTTATGACAAAATGGGATTTTCTTAAAAATGTTACTTTTCTATGAAACGTACCCACATTCAAGTGTTGATAAAACAGAATGCACGCAGCTAGAAAATGTTTTTTTTTTCTTGTTCTGTTCTATCTTTTGATATATTGCATATTCATACAATTTAATATTCTGGGGGCCATGACATTTTTGTGAAAATGATCAAAAACGCTGGCGGTGGCTGGAAGCTTTTTTTTTTTAAACGCAGACAGGGAAAGAGTTAAAGTCATGAAATGGAAATTCTCTTTTCTAAATGCATGTTATCCATGTATTTTTTACTATTTTTTGAGCAACTTTTAATCAAAATGTCGCAAACCTGCGGTGAAATGAGGGACACAAGTTCTCCAATCATTTATTCCGCTTAAACCCGTCCCATTTCTTGTTTTTGAGTGCCACGCCCACATCCGTTTTCTCCCTGTCACATGACGGAGTTCGGGTTCGCTTTTGGCTTGATGAGAACAAAACTTGCTTTCCACTGAATTTGAATATGTCTCATATTTGATGAAGTTTGCATCATGGATTCTGTTATTTTCCTGTTTATTACACTGAAGCTGCATTGAAACAATCTGTATTGTATAAAGCACTATTAAATAAAGTGGACTTGACATCTCTAAATCCACTCAACAACTGATGGACAGAACCAAGTGCCGCCCTACATTTTTTCATTTCTGATAGTCCGTAAGAAAAGATCTGTCATCGCAACTTTAACTTTTAAGGATTTCGTATATGAATCTGCCACATGAAGCGCCAGTGAAGCTCTACAAACCCCGAAGGCCCAAAATCCGAAAACGATGATGATGAAGTCGACCGTGTCGGCCAGAAACATGAGCACGTAAACGTCCGTGACAGCGCTGTACTCCGGGTGGATCAGGTTATAGAAGAACTGCCGGATGGGAACGTAGATATCCAGAACCCTGAAACAACAGAAAGCCACAGCCGTCGGTCAGCAGACTGCAGAATTAAAACCGTGATATGATGATGTCCCGATGCCTTACGTTTTGACAGTGAAGCGCTTCGCTTTGATGAGCTGCTCTCTGAGCTTGTCCAAAATCAGTTCCTTGCGGCTTTTCTGTAGAGCGCTCAGTGAGCGACGCACACTCGCCCTGCTGCCTGCGGACACACACATTTACACACACGAGTCACATTTACTGTTGTTCGGTGAATCTCCGCAGGTAAAATCCAGTCATTTCTATAGGAATCCATGCATTTGGGAATTTGGCATGAAGGCGAATCACTCTTCTAACATCTTCTAACACCTAATATAATGTATTTTATACTGATTTTACGACTTAAGTAGGGCTGAAACGATTCCTCGACTAGCTTGAATACAAAAAATCATCAATTTTTTTAATATCCCTGCTTTCAGAGCTGCGTGCTTTCATTGATTTGCGTAATTTAAATCTCACACTATAGCTCCTAACTTAATAAAACAAGCTGTGTTACTATGATGAATGATTAGCTCGAAATGTAGATCTGTATGTGTGATGTACTTTATCTGAATTAAACACAAACACATCTCTGGCCTTCGCTCACGTCCCAGCAGTTACTCCTCCGTGTGCTGTATAGGTTGTCGACCCTGGTTTAGGTTATTTAAGAAATGTAATTTCGCCAAAGAAGTTTTTTTAAAGCAACCTACTTCATTATAATTTGTTACGATAGCATCGTGCTTAACACGGAGGGTGACGTTAGAGCTGATCCGCGCATCTCCTTCCGGTCCACTCATTTTTGCCTCTTACAAAAGCCACAAAGCCGTCCAAGAAGACAGTAAAGGCTTATGTCATGCCTGAGCTGTAGTTGAAACTTGCAAGTTGCACAACATAAATGCAATGTTTAAGTATTATTATTATTTTGATTATATTGTATTGTTATATTGATTTATAGGTTGTAGGTTTAGTTTTAGGTTGTACTATGTTTACCTTTTTTAAAGTAATTTGAAATTGAAGATTTTTTATTTATATATTTGTATTGGCATTTTGAATGTAATATGGCAATTGAATGCACTAAATTGGTTTAGTTTTCACAGATACAAATTAGTTGAGAGTCTTGTATATTTAGTATTGCTCTTTAATAAAGAAAAAGTACTCGTCCGATTACTCGATTAATCGATTAAATAGTCGGTAGAATACTCGATTACTAAAATAATCGATAGCTGCAGCCCTAGACTTAAGTCAGTGTAGTTGTTAGCTGTTTTGCCATTTCACAATGCATTTACAAAGCATATATAGTGATTGTTAATTGGCCATGATGTGCTTGAAAACATGCTTGGTTTGAGAGTGACTTCTGTGCGAGCTGTGCTTCATGCTGTGAAGTTTTCCCCTTGTGTACAGGTAAAAGAGGGTATTTGGATGCTCTCTCCTCGTATGCACCTGCTTGAGAACGGACTGAGCGCTGTGAGACGCTGGAGACGGCGCTGGAGCTCTGACGGCGGAGCACCGAGTCGCTCCGGTGGTGTTTTCTGGGCAGCCGTACGTGTGTGGACACCGGCGAGGCGTCTGCTTTCTCTTCACTGTCTGAATCATGAGAGTGGGACGTCTGACCACCTGACCTGGGCTCGTCTTCATCCCACAGTCCATAGCACTGAGGATGAAGAAGACGAGGGAAATCAACAGCTTTCTGTGGCAATACACTAACTTTTTCCTCGCCATTGATGGAATTTTCTGGCTTTCTGTGTTTTCACTGTTATATGGTGGGGGCGCTATTACACATCTTCTGAAAGAGTACAGTATCAGACAAAAAAGAAGCAAAAACAAGTGATAAAAGCATTGCTTATGCATGTTGTCGTCTTTGAAAAAACTATTTGTGTATTTAAAAATAAAAGGATAAAAAAATAAATAAAAGGATTTAAAGTATTGTACACAATGTCCAATTTCAAGGATGAATTTTCAGTGTTTAAGCTATGATGATTACGGATAGGAAAAAAGGCACCAGGTTTAACAGGTTAAACAAATCAAAGTTTATTTTTCTACCTTCAGAATAGATCGATGGAAGAAGAGTGCGAGGAGCTGGACCAGGTCGTAGTGGACGTATCCCTCTTTCTTCTCCACACCGATGATGTTGGGCGGGTGGAACGGTTTGGTCTTGTCCCGCTCTATGGTTTGGTTAAATGGGAAGAAGCCAAACTGGAAGAAGTATTTTATCACTATGGTGACCTGTGTGTAAAAAGCAACAGCAAAGAGCGACGTGACATGAAAATTCGCTCAATAACACGTTAACGATTAGAGGCCGGTCTGCTAATGCTGGCAACTAAGCTTCACTCTTAGACTCTAATTTTATTAAGATTAAAGCTGCACTATGCAGGATTTTTAGTAAACACAGCATTCAAACGTGGCCCCCTTCTCATGGGCGGAGCCACCCCAGAAGCCACACCCCTCACAGACCAACTGGGAAACTACCTGCAATATTCTTTAATGGACAACTATAACTAACAATGAACAGTAGTATTTTTTATTAATGTTAACAAAGGTAAAGCGTTTAAGGCCTTTAAGCACATATGCGTAAAAAGAGATTGTTTCATTTAGCAAGCATGTAACCACTTAGATCATAGATGGAAAAGACCATTTACAGCCAATACAGGCAATTTACCACAGGAAATATATGGTTTTTAAAGGTTTTTAACAGTTAAAGCGTCACCTATGGTTCGATCTCCCTAAAAGTGTGCATGCTTGTTTAGAATCATATGCTGCATGTGCTCACCTAATTTCGTGAAGTTCTGAGCTTTCGTTGAGGATTTATAGGCTTTTGAGTATATTTTTTGCCACACCCATTTTCTAAATTACCCTGTTATAGCAACCCAAGGGGTAAAGTTCAACTTTTTTTTTTGATAATTATTGATCTGGAGGGTCCAGAGAATTGTCCTGCATTGGTATTATTCAGATTGAGCGAAAATCCTAAGACTTGTTCGCAAAAGGTTTTTTACATAGTCGCAAATATTTAATGGAACAATTTGATTGACAGCAGTGAGGCAAAGTTGTTCAGTATGAGGAGATCTATCAAATGATACGAATATTGTGTGGATGTGTGAAACACCACGTGATTACAGAGGCGTAAAACTCATTAGCGCCACCTAGTGGCCAATTTGTTTAAAAAATCTTACAGACATCTAGAGCCATGAGTCGAACATGCCCACCGAGTTTCGTTAACCTTGTCTAATAGGTGCTCTAACTTCATTTGCCATGTTTTTTGAGATACGCCAATGTCCTTATAGACTATCATGGCACTTTGGACAAAGACACTGCATGCCAATGCTCAAGTCAATCGGACTAGCGGTTGGGTGGTTATAGTAATTTTCATGTTTTTTCCCATTATAGTGCCACCAAGCGGCCAATTGACGCGATTTTTTTTCACGTGACCTCAGCCTGTACACGTGTCCTGAGTCTTGAGAAAATATCTTGTTCCGTTCACGATTTATAGCCATTTTAGTAAAAGTAGCCCCGTCCACATCAAACATTTTGGCGGCCCTTAGGGACCGTGAATCGAAATGTAAACTTTTTTGAGAGAACTATTGACAATCAGACTCAGGTTCATCAGATTTGGTTCCGAACGGACCAAAAACCTAGGACTAGTTCACAAAAGTAGGTTTTAAAAAAAATTGAAAATACCCCAAAATTTCTCCAGAACGACAAGTAAATCCGAGGCATGCATTTTGTCCGTCTTGAGCCAAGGATTCCAACGATATAAGACACTTGAGCCTAACGGTTTAGGAGTCACTTTTGACCGCTGTAGCGCCCCCGTCAGGCCGATTGGGACGAGCTTTGGTGTCGTTGTAGACGGTGTGAGTACTGCCATCCCTCAAAGTTTCAAGTCTCTACGACTTGCGGTTTGGTCTGCCCGATCACTTTTAGAGGAGAATGATGATCATTGGAAAATGTAACAATTAGAACAGAGCAGTGGTCGCCAACCCGTCGATCGTGATCTTTATCACTGTCCCGGTAGCTCCCAATAAATAACCGAAAAATAAGTAACACCACATTATCAAGGCTCGAAATTGCTCCCAAAATTTATTCTCTGCAACCTTAAAATTCCCACCGCACAAATCGAAACAGGCAGTTAATTAGTGCTCCAAACACACAATTAGTTTGTTAGTTTCATTTTTGGTTGATCTCTATTCCAGACTTGCACACGAACTGCACTGCAATCATTTCCCGAATGTCATTTGTGTGAAAATATTACTAAGCCCCCTTCAATGTTTATAAACATCGAAAACCTAGGTTGGGTGCGCGCGCAGCATGGGGTCAGAAAAACACTGCTGTCATAGTGAAAGCGCTAATGTAAAGCTAGTCTGCTAAGTCTGTAGCATGCCACAGGTCACGATTATTGCCAGATATCAAACTTCACCTAACTATTAAATCAGTCTACAGTTTACAGAAAACATTTTGTTTACTTACCAGGGCTTAACTCTACCGTTGTTGCACAATGTTGGCACTACTACTACCACTTTACTCTTTTAACCTCGGCTTAGTCACTGAATTTCAGAGCACCAGATAATAGACCAGTAGCAATTAGGTTCACTACAGAGGGCAAGTATTTATAAGGCACATATAAAACACAGACAATTACTTGAAACGTACCAATTTATATTGTTTGTGCAAGATTAAATTAATGTAAATGAAGTAAATGAAATAAAAATAAATAAAAACACAAATGAATGACTTGTTTTTTCTCAATCCCGTTTGAGTTTCTTTTTAGATATCTCCTCTAAGTGTTATTTTCAGCTCTGTTGTTATTTAAAATGTTTTTTCTATTTATATTCTAATTATATGGTTTATAGCTTAAATTATTCTCCTATTTTAAGCCTGTACAAACACAAGCCTCTTTGATCGTAGCATTGTCCCAGTCTGTCCGTTTAATAGCTTGCAGCCACAGATGTCGTCTATTTTTGATGAGATGAGATCCTGCAGGAATCCTGAAAAACTTGACTCCATAACTGGTGCGATTTTCACAGTTCACGACGCAACATGTAGGCATTTTTTATTGACGAGAAATTCTCTGGTAACACAATTCAATGGGATGGAATGAACTGTGCAGACGCGCAGCAAAGATCACACCAGACACAGCGGGCCTGTTTACACATGGTCACTAGTGTTTTTTCTGATCAGATAGCTGGATCCAATCGTGAAAAGACCAGGTGTAAATGCCCTCCGACACGCATTCGAGACGGATTAAAATCCCATCACTCAAACCACTACAGGAGGTGGTCTAAATGCATGTGGTTGTTGAAACCACATATGTAAATATTACTCCTCCCAACAATGCTAATAAATAAATGTGTGAGCGTGTTATGTGCTATATGACATGTTATAGTTAGATATGATACGAGCAGCTGAATATCTCTTCAGCAAACTGCCGCAAATGAAAGTGAAAGGTCCAGACACTCAATACACAATCATCATCATCATCATCATCATTAAAAGTAAAGAAACTAAATGTTCTCACCAGTGCTTATGCCACTCTCTCTCCTATTGCGGTCTTTAAGCTGTTGATCAATAAAATGCAGCTCATATCTGTTGAATTCGGTGATGTGAACATTAAAACTGCATATAGTGCGGGAATAGTGCGGAAACACATTTATGTGACCAAGTGTAAATGGAATGGTTCTGATAAATCAGATAGATATCTGATCTGTAAAAACCATAGACTGTAAAAAAATACAGGAAAAAAAGAACGCATGAAGTGGACCAGGTACTATAAATAGGCCCAACAAGAAAAAAGTCTTGAAATTATGCAATCTAATGTCAAAACAACTGCTCATGCTACATGTGTGTATCTTTGTTTAAGTTTCGTGATTAAAATGCAGTGGTTGCCTCTCATTTCAAATGGCTAAATTTTTTTGCCAATTAGCTTGTAAAAAAAACTCTGAATCGACCATGAAAAATCTATAGGTAGATCTTGCATTCATCAAGGCTGAGGTCAGGGATCTTTCGCTTGAAAAGGTTGGTGACCACTGCAATAGAGTTTCAGCGCTACACTCTTGAACCCCTAAAAATAGGCTACTGTAACAAATGTATTGCTCAATGTTATTTAAAGGGGGGGGTCTAATGCTATTTCATGCATTCTGCCTTATTTACGCGGTTAAAGAGTTGATTCTCATGATAAACATGGCCAGAATTTCAAAACACGAGTTGGACGTATGACGGCGTATTTCTGTGCCAAATACACTCCTTCAGGATTAGAACAAGTTTCAGAAAGTTTTGGTATGGCCCTGGATGACATCATAAAGGGTGGAATTCCTTGTATGGGCACTTCTCCAGGATGAGCACACACGCTCACAAACTCACACACTCACAAACTCACACTCTCACACACACCACCCAGAGTGAGAGTGAGAGCAAGAGATCAACAATATTTAGACACAAGATCAACAATATCACTAAAGAAGTGTGTTTCTGGTGTGAGGGAAAGATCACCTTGTTCAGCTTCCCAAATAACCCAGCGTTAAGGAAACAGTGGATGCAGTTTGTGTTCCCGGAGTTCTGCAAGTGTGTGTGTTTGTTCCCGCTCATGAGGGGAAACCGCAGGCGGTGAGTGAAACTGCATCAAATGTGTGTGTTTTGTTGGCAATCGGCGCATAAGTGCATATAATGTGAACTACACCAACGTATAGAGAATCAAGAGTTATCCAGGGATCATGACATTAGGTAGAGGTCTGCATTCCCGCGGCTCTCCCGATCAGTTTTCTTGCTTTCTTCCAAATCAAAGACGGTAGAGGTCGGTAACTCTGGTGTACTTTGGACTGGAGCAGGCGGTCTGACAATAGCCCGGCCGCTCCCGACATCCTTTGAACAAAACTTTTCCCAGTTTTCTGCCCTGAAACTGGCAATATATGTTCTTTGCATCCCATCCACGAGAGCTCCGTCAGAGAGGGGTTCGGTAATGAAACTGTCCTCAGTCAGCAACATTCTGTTCTTGCATGTTAAAAAAAATATATATATTTTGCAGTAGCATTAGCTAGTAAGCCGACAGTTTTTGTTTATTTGTATTTTTGGCTAATAATTTTGAGTGACAGATGTCGTATTTGATTTAGCCTGTTTTTTACGGTGTTGACCGTATCGTGACAAGACAAAAATAACAAATAAAATGATTGTATAGCCAACATTTTATATTTGTTATCCCAGTCACTCTTTCTTTAGGGGAAATTTAAATCTGGAAACAAGGTCTAAATTTAGCGGGATCGGTCGGGTCGGGAAGAAAATCATTCTAAGCGGTAAGCGGGTGAACACAGAGTGAATTTTAAGTGGGAGCGGGTGGGTGCAGAATAGAACCTTGCGGGAGCGGGACGAAAAAAACCATGATGTAGTGTGTGTGTGTGTGTGTGTGTGTGTGTGTGTGTCTTTAGCTCCGCCCACTGCACTCCTCCACGAGCTCGGCTGTTTTCAGAAAGAATCGGTACAGCGTATCTGTCCTTTATAAATATGATAAACTAAAGACTCTTGGGAGATATGAAGGATCAACACTACTCTATAGATACTCAAGATTAACACGAGAAACTGTGTGTGTTATGGACCCTTTAATGTTGGTTAATGCATGAATGGGACGCGTGTTTACTGTGTCACTCCTCAGCTGACAGCACAGATCTCATACCTCCGTATAGACGATGGCCGTCATCCAGAAGCGTTTGCTGGGCCGGGGAACCGACAGCATGGCCCAGAGGAATATGAGGATGGGCAGCACCAGCGTGGCCACCGACGCGGAGATCATGTGGTTGAGGATGATGACCAGGTAACACACCATCTCAGAATGAGCCACCAGCATGTTATAGAGAGCGTAGCAGAGCTGGAGGAACTGCGGCTGAGAGCGGTAGAAGTGCTCCGACTCCTCCAGCTCCTCGTCGTAGAACATCCTGACAGACAGAAGGACAGCATGGATTACGCCTCAATATATGAAACTCACGCAATCCGCTTTAGTGCACTTTTGTGGTGTACCTGCATACACCGCCGTTCAAACGTTTTTGATCTGTAAGATTTTTTATGTTTTTAGAAGAAGTCTCTTATGCTCACCAAGGCTGCATTTATTTGATTAAAAATACAAAAAAAACTGTAAACTTGAATTTATCATCATTACTCCAGTCTTCAGTGTCACATGATCCTTCACAAATCATTCAATATGAGGATTTGATGCTCAACAAACATTTATGATTATTATCAGTGTTGAAAACAGCTTCCTCAGGATTCTTTGATGAATATGAAGTTCAAAAGAACAGCATTTATCTGAAATAGAATCTTTTGTAACATTATAAATGTCTTTACTGTCACTTTTGACCAATTTAATGCATCTTGGCTGAATAAATGTATTAATTTCTTTAAGTTCTTTCCCCCCCAAAAATAAATAAATTCATTCTTACTGACCCAAAACGTTTGAACGGTAGTACAATGTTGCAAAAGCTTTCTATTTCAGATAAATGCTGTTCTTTTGACATTTCTTTCTTTTGAAAATGTTTTACAGAACTGTTTTAAACACTGATAATAATCGTAAAAGTTTCTTGAGCATTAAACCCTCATATTAGAATGATTTGTGAAGGATCATGTGACACTGAAGACTGGAGTAATGATGATAAATTCAGCTTTGATCACAGGAATAAATCACACTTTACTATATATTCACATAGAGAACAGCTGATTCACACTGGAGTCATATTTCACTGTTTTACTGTAGTTATGATGTTAAAAATGATGTGCATAAAATACTTTTGAACAGTAGTGTGCCATAGTGAAATGGAAAGGTATAGTATTATAGAAGTCGATCACACACAGATCTTTACTCATCAACTTGAGTTCCAGTTGGTTAGTTAAGGTCACATGACGCGGCCTCACCTGCTGCGCAGCAGCTCACTGGCTGTCAGCTGATGGCTCATGGAGAGCAGAGACTGACTCTGACAGCCGGACTTCTCATCGGGGGTTTGGATCCTCAGCCTCCTGCCATCCGCGTCACCTACTGAATCCAGGCCCGTGGCTTTACTGTATGACGGAGGGATGTCGGCGGCGAGCGCGCTGTCCCAGTCTGCAGCGGCTGCCCGGGGCGAGGAAGTGCTGGTCCAGAGTTTGTGTGGATGCTCTCGTTCGCTCACGGCCTCCTCGGCGGTGTCGCTGGTGCCCTGCCGCGAGTAGAGCTCAGTGCAGTGTGTGTGTTCACTGTCAGAGAGCAGAGAGAGCACAGGTTAGACAGAAGCAATGAGGCCGATGTGTGTGACTCATGAGGTCAACCACAAGGGGGAAGTCTCATCCCACTTTATATTGTCTACTATGTACTAATCATTTGATTCAATGCACTTTTTGTGAGCTTCTACACTGGACATGTATTTAAAAAATACTGTTGATCTTACCTTACACTTTAACCCACCCATAATGCCCAACCTGTCCTAACCTTACCCGTATCCCATCACAACAGCAGTGTTTAGTAGTTAAAGACGCCTCATATAAAGTGTGAGTTCCTGAGTAACTAAAGAAAGGATTATACTACTCAAAATGCACCTTATTTTGCAATGTGGAAGCTGTTCATATTCATTATCCACTGCAGGGAAATAACTAGAAGAATAACAATAGCAGTAAACGCTATTGCGCAAAAAAATCTGCGTGTTTATGAATATGCCAATAAATTAAAATAATATAACAAATACCAGTTTTTGTTTTGTGCAGTTACAAACGCCGCTCTTATATTAAAAATAAGTTGGATACACAACATAGTGCCTGCTGATTTTAAGTATGTGAAACAGTGTGCAATACACAAAATTACACATTTAACACAGTATGCTATATTGTTGTCATGTGACCTCAGATTCAGTGAGTGCAAGCCAGTCATCTGAACTAAATTCGTACATTTAGGTAAATAAATATGCAATTTAAGATGTAAAAATGCTTGTTTTCGGAGTCCAATCAAATAGTGATAAAAGAAATGAATTAAATAGCCATAGTTTTTCAAATTTTCACACAATTTCTACATGATAAAATATTTCACATCTTGGAATAACGAGAACAAAAGCATTCATTATAAAAATGCCCAAGGAGTTTTTATTCATTAACATAATTTAGTTTCAGGTTTAGAATCACACTTTTAAAATTAGGCTTCTTCATGTGGGAATCCTGGCTCTTCAAAGAAAAACAAATATCTATATGAAATATCTATTTTTTTTTTGTTTTTAATATTAGTCATTTCGGGAGTCACGTCTTACAAGTTAGTCATCTAAGCTTTTCTTCAGGACTGGTCAGGATTAGTTAAAGGATTAGTTCACTTCAAAATGAAAATGTCCTGGTAATTTGCTCTCCCCCATCTCATCCAAGATGTTCACGTCTTTCTTTCTTCAGTGGAAAAGAAATGAGAAAAAACATTCCAGGATTTTCCTCCACATAATGGACTTCAATGGGAACCAACGGCTGAAGATCCAAATCAATGCAGTTTCAGAGGAAGGGCTTCAGAGGCTCTGAAGATCCCAGAGGAATAGGGTCTGATCCAGACAAACCATCGGACATTTTCAAGAAAAAACAAACATACTTTTTAAACTAAATTGCTCATCTTGCGCTGCTCTGTGACGCACCACGGATTGCATAATCACGTCGAAGAGGTCACACGTGACGTAGGCAGAAGTGCCGCCCCCGTGTTTACAAAGCGCACATGCGAAGACTAATACAAACATCCTTTAGCAAAAAAAGGTAAAACAACGATGTCGGACGATTTTGAAGTTGGAGATGGAGTGTTTTTTGGTAAAGGGCGTTTGTATTAGTCCTCGCACGTTCGCTTGGGGCGGTACTTCTGCCTACGTCACGCGTGACCTTTCTGACGTGATTACGCAATCCGTGGTGCGTCACAGAGCAGCGCAAGATGAGCAATTTAGTTTAAAAAGTATATAAATGTTTGTTTTTTCTTGAAAATGTCCGCTGGTTTGTCTGGATCAGACCCTATTCCTCTGGGATCATCAGAGCCTCTGAAGCCCTTCCTCTGAAACTGCATTGATTTGGATCTTCAGCCGTTGGTTCCCATTGAAGTCCATTATGTGGAGGAAAATTTTCCTCAAAAAACTTCATTTCTTTTCCACTGAAGAAAGAAAGACATGAACATCTTGGATGAGATGGGGTGAGGAAATTATCAGGAAATGTTCATTTTAAAGTGAAATAATCCTTTAAATCAGTTCCATAAAAAGGTAGATCGGACTAATTTCAATCCAAAAAGTCAGTAGACTAGTTCTTAAGACACAGTATATATCAAAATATAGTATGTATGAAAATATTATAGTAGCATGAGAATCTAAACTTACAGCAAATAACTAGATTGCTACTGTATGCGATGACTGCGCTATGAATGATTTTAACATGTTGCTATGATATTCTAATACATAGATAAATCCTGCCTTTAATGCAAGTCTGTGGGATATTTTGCTGGTTTTAATATCTGCTTAGAAAATTTTAAGTCTGATTAAATAGAAAAGCAGGCCACACTTAATATAAGGGGTCTACAATGTACTTACATCAAAATAAATAAATAAGGTTACCCTTTATTTTAAGGTGTCATTGTTACAGTGTAATTATATATTTAAGTACTGAGTAATACTGATTAACAACATGTACTTACTATAGGGTTAGGGTTTGGTTGAGGGTTAGTTGCATGTAATTATGCATAATATACTGTTGTTATTATTATGGTAATTACATGAAACATATGTAACAAGGACACTAAAATAAAGTGTTAGCATATATAATTGTTTGGTACAATGCACTTATTGAGTTGATGTAGTATTGAACACTTTTGCTGCTATTAAGGTGGTTCATTTAAATACAAGTTAAAAAAACATGCAATAAGTGCATCGTGTCCAATGATTACCGGTAACAGTTTTCAATAATATATCATTATTTAGTATTAGTTAACTAAAAAATCAGCAATATATTGTTATATATTTGTTAATGTCAGTTAATAAAAAATGTTCACATTTATGTCACTTCACAACGCATTACAGCTTTAGTTTAGGGTCCAATTCTCGCTATTGCTTATCATGCATATTACTAGGATATTAGCTGTTTATTAGCACTTATAAAGCACATATTAATGCATGATCATATTCTACACCCCTTAATCCTACACTTAACAACTACCTTACTAACTATTAATAAGCAGTAATTAGGATTTTGAGGCAAAAGTCGCAGTTAATAGTGAGAATTGGACCTTAAACTAAAGTGTGACCGAAGTTTTGATCTTAAAAATGTATTAGTAAATGTTGATTTACATATAAATGCATAATAACTATTGTTTACTAATGTAGTTAACTAATGTTAACCTCATTGTAAAGTGTCACCTGATTAATTTAAATGTTAGTTCACAGTAGTTAAAGATAGTGATGGGGAGTCGACTCTGAATAGCCTCAGAGTCGGGGTCGACTCCAGAACAGGAATCGACTCTCGCTGTCGACTCTGTTGCTGTGTCAGAAATCGCTCACGTGTTTACTGATTCTCTAATCCCTATAAAGTGCATGGCAGCTGAGTGCACTATAAGCAAGGAGTGAATGAAAAGAAGCGAGGAATTCAGACACTGACGTAATACACCGCATCAGAGAGCTGCCGCAGAAACTTTCACACACATTTATTTGAGTGCTTACTTTAGAAATAGAAAACAGTCACAGCGACTGTAATAGTTTGTAATTATACATATGCTTCCTCCATGCTAGCTTTAGTTTAATTGATGGTATATTAAAGGTGCTCTATGTAACTTTTCCGTCCGCTAGAGGTCGCCCTATTCAAAACAAGGGCCTAGTTTGAGCGCAGAATCTTGGGACATGTGGTCTTCACCTCACAGCCAGTGGGAAAAAAATCGGGATAGAACTCGGGCAGAAATCCAATGTTCATGGATCCGATTACTGTAATATGAAGTAAAGCAGGGCCGAGTGTTGTGGGAGCAGAGCAAGGCCGCTGGAGCGATTGTTAGTAAGATGAATGCAACACGCGCCTCGCGAGCAGCGGGACTTTTATTATGCCACAGTCGCCGGCACCATTTCCGCTTTTCCGGTCATGAGTATGAGGTAACGCAGCTCTGTTTATCATATTAGATACATTTGAGTGTGTTGAATGATGTTCTGACGTTACTCTGTGCGTTCTCTCGGCGGCTGCTATGACACTTGTTGCACACTGCAGTGAGAGTAAAGCGTTTCTGCTGAATAAAACCAGAAACCGAGGGTAACGCAGATATGACGCCATTGACCGGTGACTCCCTCACACGTCCCGGTTCCTTCGTTAAAATAGCAATTTTCTCACGATTTACAAATAGTTGGAAACATTTGGGATATTGTAAGTACTCAACTGAACAAAATATATAACACTGGCCTAGTGGTTTTTGGATATTTTACTGAAAAAATGTTACATAGTGCACCTTTAATGCAATAAATATAGATTTGGTTTTCCATGGTTATTGTGTTCATAATCATTAAACTAACCATAAATCATAAAAAAACTCACATCAAAAAGAAACACATCAATAGCCTAAGTGTACATTATTGTATGTATTTTAGTATTTAGTATCTTTAACTCATCTTTTTTAAGACGATCATGTGCGTTTAGTGCACAGCTTTTTTCGTGACTTTTTTCTCTGTAAAATTAGGTATCGCAACAGCTAGGTAGAAACGTAATATCCAATCATCAAGTCATTGTTAAATTGGACTAATTTGGACGGTCACGCTAAAAGTGTGAGGTTTAATAAGGGGATTTTAAAGCAATTGTGTCGGGGGGAAATAATTTAAGTGTGTAACAAATGCAATTTTGTCTTATTTCTGACCCTGTTTTGATGTAAAGTAAATGGAGTCGATTCTATAGACTCCTACAGTGGGAGTCGGGAATCGGAGTCGACTCCAAAAAACCTGGAATCGAAACACCCCTAGTTAAAGACACTAAACATAAAGTGGGACAATATAAGCATAATAAACAAGCTGCATGATTTGAGGAATAATTCATGTATGCAGTGCAAACAGTGTTGAATGAATAGTGCCTGAGGAAACACTACTAATAAATCAATTACACATATATTATGCATGTAACCTGATTGGTGTCGTGACTGAGTTCACTCTGAAGAGACGGTCCGTTGTGTGGAAACGCTGTCCGTCTGTCAGCGCAGGGCTACAGTAACCATCCACAGCTGTGTGTGTTTTAACATTCAGGACAGATTCGTTGACAAGAATAATAGAGACACCTGCCTCTTAAGTGTTACTGACAGAGCTGTAATCACACACACACACACACACACACTCGACAGACACACACCTCGACGCGGCACTGTCCGCAGACGACGACTGCAGGTCTACACTGGGCAGTCGGTGGAGTCTGGGTCGAGCTCGCTGGCTGGTTTTGAGGACGCGGTCGATGGTTTCCTCGGGCTGGTCCAGTGTGGACTCGTACAGCGCAGTGGACTCTGTGTACACACTGCAGAAAACACACACAGATATTATTTCAAGTGTCTTGGAAACATATGGTAATTATTTACCATGGTATAGTGAAGTTCAAAAGTATTAAGGAATATATTTACTATGGGTAAAACTTTATTTTACAGTGTCATTGTTACATATGTTACATGTAGTTATTACATGCAACTAACCCTCAACCGAACCCTAATCCTACCCTAACCTTATAGTACGTACATGTAGTCAATTAATATTACTCAGTGTAACCCTTTATTTTAAGGTGTAATTACACATTTAAGTACTGAGTAATATTAATTAACTTTTAAGATTAGAGTTAGTTGCATGCAATTATGCATAATGTACTGTTATTACTCTAGTAACTACATGTAACGTTAAAATAACGTGTTACCCAATTTATTTTACAGCGTTACATTTAGTAATAACTCTAGATTATTAGTGTAACTAACCCTAATCCTACCCTAACCCTATAGTAAGCACATGTAGTTAATTAATATTACTCAGTACTTAAATGAGTAATTACAGTGTAACAGGGACACCTTAAAATAAAGGGTTACACTTTATTTTAGTGTCCTTGTTACATATGTTACATGGTAATAATAACAGTATATTATGCATAATTACATGCAACTAACCCTCAACCAAACCCTAACCCTATAGTAAGTACATGTTGTTAATCAGTATTACGCAGTACTTAAATATATAATTACACTGTAACAATGACACCTTAAAATAAAGTGTAACCGAACACAGTAATCGATTAGTACCATGGTATATCAAAGTAGAATAATTAATATGGAATTACTAGTTTATTGACTTGGGATTGCCATATTTGGTAATACCATGGTATTATTTGATGTACCTTAAAATACCATGATATACAAACTATCATTCAAAATTATGTTTTTTCTCAATAAATTAATGCATGAAATGGATCCAAAGTGCCAGTAAAGATTTTTGGGTTATACTTTATTTTAAGGTGTCATTGTTACAGTGTAATTATATATTTAAGTACTGAGTAATACTGATTAACAACATGTACTTACCATAGGGTTAGGGTTTGGTTGAGGGTTAGTTGCATGTAATTATGCATAATTTACTATTGTTATTATTATGGTAATTACCTGTAGCGTAAACAAGGACATTAAAATAAAGTGTTTAAAATAATGCTGTTCGTTTGAACTTTATCTTCATTGAAGAATCCTGAAAAAATGCATTATGGTTTCCACAAAAATATTGCACTTTAAAATATACTGCAATGGAAAACCGTGCTTTTATTTTGTAATAATACTTCACAGTTTTTTTACTGTATTTTATATCAAATAAATGCAGCCTTGGTAAGCAGAAGAGACTTCTTTTAAAAAAACATTACAAACTCTTACAGTACCCAGACTTTTAAACAGTGTAAATATGGTATCAGAGTATGTTATTACCATTTTATGCCGCCAGAGTTTGGCAATATTTATACAGCACGTTAGGCCAACTAATTTATGAATTAGCAAAGGCATATCTCAGCCGTGATGATTTGGCATCAGTGTGAGGGAACAGGGAAGAGCATGTCCAGACTACACGAGGCCTGAGACAGACGGTGGTTGTTTAAATCTGGCGCACTAGACCCTTATCTGCCGTCACGCCTTACACAGGGTGTAACGAGAGTAAACAGATGAAAATAAGTCATGCTGCAAAATAACAGGCTGCTGCATTTAACTTAGTTTACGGTTCACGCTCACTCAAGAGCTCAAGTTAAAAGCGGTTACACCATTACTGACTGCTAGATGACATGTAGTTGCTTAGTAAGTAGAACGTCTGTTAGGGAGCTTCAAAATAAAGTTGTTTTATATACCATGTTTTTTACAATAAGGTACCATTAGTTAGCCGAAACCACTGTTTTGAGAATCCTCTTCATCTCATCCTGACACTCAACACTTTTGCTTTACTGAGCCTTGAAAAGCACGATCTCAGCCACACTTTATTTTCTCTTCATGTTTAAGAAAACAAAGCAGGCTTTTCCTTGGAGGTAAATCAACCCTGAAATAAGTCAGTGGGACCTTCTGGATTAGTGTGCGATCCATCTGGAGGCATGAAGAATGTTACTTAAAGGTGCAGGGTGTAGTATTTATGAGGATCTATTGACAGAAATGCAATATAAAATACATAACTGTTTTCAGTGGTGTATAAAGACCTTACATAATGAACCGTTGTGCTTTTATTACCTTAGAATGAGCCGTTTATATCTACACACACCGCGGGTCTCCTTACAGTGAAGTCGCCATTTTGTGCTGCCATGTTTCTACAGTGGCCCTAAAGGGACAAACTGCTCTACAGAGCGCTAGCTACTCTCTGCTGTCTCAGACGACGACATATTTGTCCTGTGTCGGCCACCGTAGCTTCTCTATGTGCTTCGAAAGGGAGGGGTGAGCGGTGGACGATTCCCATTCACAACCTCACCACCAAATGCCGCTAAAATTCACACACTGCACCTTTAAACTTTATGATGTTGACAATAATATTTTCAGATCTAATTAAATTTAATATTTGAGTCTCAAACACATCTAGAACACATTAGTGATGTTTCCATCCACCTATTTTAAGTGAATTTTGGGATAAAATGAAAAAAGACGCTGGATGGAAACGCCAAGATGTGCTTAAATTCTGAAAATGTGCTTTAAAAAAAAGTATACATTCAATTGACGCAGAAAAATGATTTATCCGATAATAAGACATGAGCATAAAATATGATGGAAACACATTTACAGAATAAATCCCTCGATGCGCAACAAAAAACTCAACAGAGGCTGTGATTGGACGACTGGATTAACCAGTGAACCAATGGCATCGCAGCATCTCAAATGTTGGTTTGGTGGCTCTGAGACGCCGGAGTCAAAGTCTGTCATCAGAATGATTTGATTTATTTCCCTCCAGAAGCATCTCACATGATTGCGTTCCCAAACACCACAGAACATGACAGCGTTTAATGTATTTCGTCTGACGCATTTATGATGGAGGGAAAAAGAGCCCGATTGAATATTAATTACTGATCAGGGCTCCAGACTAACATTTGAGAGCAGTGGCGTCAGCACCTGATTTGGTGGCGCTGGAGGAAAATGTATCATAAAGTTAATCATAAAATTACTATTGTTTTGCGTTGTTTTGTTAATAAGTGCAGTTACTAATAATATTACATGTTTGTTTATTGGAAATTTAACAGTGAAGCATTAACAACAGTAATGTGCAAAAACCTCATTTTAATTGGGAAAATGTAAATATTCTGCTCTTATTAAATGCTCCATTGTTCTTCTATAGTCTCACACTGAACTGACCGACAGCTCCAGTGATTATAAAAGCAGCTCTTTACTTGCTTTCTGGGTAATTCAGTCACAATTTGAAGAAAATTGGAATTTGTGACTTCCAACTATTTTCCATATATTAAGTGGAAATGTCTAATAAGTCAGTAAGTGCTCCTCTGCCGCCATCTACTGGTTATAGTAGCAATTTAGTGTCTTTTTAAAATAAAAGTGCTTGTTTGTTTGCTTTGAAATGCTGGGAAAATTGTGAAGCCCTTGAAAAGTGCTTGAATTTCACTCTCAAAAGGTTGTACTAACCCCTGAGATGAGTAACGACAACATAAATAAAAAAAACATTTGACTGTTTCTCCCACAATCCCATGTGGTGTTACTACAGTAAATCTACAGTGATGTTGGTGATTGTGGTCTGAAACCCCTGACCTTCACTCATGGCTCAATGTTTCTCCTGTTTCTCCCCCTGCTCAAGAAGGCACATGTACAGGCCCGTCTGAAGTTCGCCAATGAACATCTACATGATTCAGAGAAGGCTTGGGAGAAAGTGCTGTGGTCAGATGAGACCAAAATTTAGCTCTTTGGCATCAACTCAACTCGCTGTATCTGGAGGGAGAGAAATGCTGACTATGACCCCAAGAACACCATCCCTCAAACGAGTAGCGCGGTTCCGTTCCGCTTTGGTTTGCCGTTTGATGTTTCTCGTATGTAACAGAAATGGCAGCTCTGATCCGTTGGGGAACGTTGTGGACGCACCTCTAACAAAATTTAGTCGCACCAGCAGGAAAAAAGGTCACAAAATGTCTGCTGATATTTTGTGCCAGTTTCCCAGGAAGTGACGATTTTGTTCTCTTGAACACATGGGATGGAAACGTTTCATTCCCAAATGTTTCATTCACAACACAGGCTCCTGAGTGGCGTTTCTGTACCTGGACAGATTTTCTCTGGAGAGATCGGACTCTCCGCCGTCCGTCCCGTAACCTTGCGGTGGAATGTCGCTCCGCAGAGGGCTGAAGTCCGAGCACACGTCCTCCGTTCTGTCCAGGCTGGACTGAGTGGACGCTGGCCGGCACATCTGTCTCTGGTAGTACATGTGTATGCTGTCCCGTGATGGAATGTTCCCCTGCAGGGAAGCAGACGAGGTGTTAACCTCAAGGTTTGCAGTTCTGTCCATTACGAGCATGATGCTCATTCATCAGAGGAGTGACTATACAAGTGGTGATATACTTTTTCAGTTTTATTTTTATTTAGGGCATATGGTAACACTTTATTTCAGGGTCCAATTCTCACTATTAACTAGTGTCTTATTATCATGCATATTACTAGGATATTGGCTGTTTATTAGCACTCATAAAAGCACATATTAATGCATGATCATATTCTACACCCCTTAATCCTACACCTACCTTACTAACAACTACCTTACTAACTATTAATAAGCAGTAATTAGGAGTTTATTGAGGCAAAAGTCTCAGTTAATAGTTATAGTGTATATATATATGGTCATATGGACATACATGGAAAACCTAAAAATATTAATAAAATTAATTAATTAATTTATGGATGGATTAATAAAATCTAATGTTATTGTCATATAGTCAATATACCATGTGTCATATTTATTATGTTTTAATATTTAGGTTTAGCTTTATTTTTTATGTTATTACTTCAACTTAAACGTATTTATTTATTTGATTTCTGTCTTTCTGTTTTCTAAGTTTATTAATATTAAAATTTTATTTTAGCTTTATTTAAAATACTTATTTCAACAAGACTGCTTTAAAACTGCTGTGTTGTCAAAAAAAGATTCGATTTTATTAATTTCCATTATTATTATTTTTTCCATATATGAATTAATGAATTGTATGAATATTTTTAGGTTTTTCATGTATATAAAAATATGAAAAAGTGTCATGCCATTTATAAATACTGGCATGAGTATAAACACTATCTGCATTATAAGAATGATATAAAATAATGATATAATCTAATTAAGATCTCTTAATGTTAAGTTGTTTAATGTTAAAATATTAACTGAGAATTATAAAAGGACATATAATAGACATAGAAAACAAAATAAAGATGAATATTTGTCATGTGCAACCAATATCAGATGATAAAACACAAATGCACAATAGCACTCAATAGTGTGTGACTGTGACAGCACTACCTTTTTGACCTCGTGCGTGAGCATGCAGCGCTCGATGCGCAGGACGGTGGAGATGTCGATGTGCTCCTGACCGATGGAGTTGAGCCAGGCGGTGAAACTGTCCAACAGGGCCAGGAAGAGCACCCAGGAGAACTTGAGAATGTTTAACACTCGCTTCAGGATGTTATCTGGAGCAGAGAGAGCAGAGCTTCAGTGCCGCTGGACTGATGAATGTGAGGCCGTAACTCATCGAGGTTACAATAATACACTGTTAATGTGTGGTCATACCTGGACCTTCAGATACCTCCTCCGCAACCCCTTCCTCCTGACCGCCCTCCTCAACGGCCACATGCACTGCAAAGAAACAACAAACTACATTAATATGCAATAACAATGTTATTACCATGTAATAAGCACATGATAAAATCCGTCCATCCTTCCATCTGTCCATCCATCCATCAGTCTATCCATCCATCCATTCATCCATCTATCTGTCCATCCATCCATCTATCAGTCTGTCTGTCTGTCTATCCATCCATCCATCCATCCATCTGTCCATCCATCCATCGGTCCATCCATCTATCCATCAGTCTGTCTGTCCATCCATCCATCCATCCATCCGTCTGTCTATCCATCCATCCATCTGTCCATCCATCCATCGGTCCATCCATCTATCCATCAGTCTGTCTGTCCATCCATCCATCTATCCATCCGTCTGTGTCTATCCATCCATCCATCCGTCTGTCTTTCTATCCATCCATCCATCCATCCGTCTGTCTATCCATCCATCCATCCATCCATCCATCTGTCCATCTATCCATCCATCCATCTGTCCATCCATCCATCCGTCCATCCATCCATCCATCCGTCTGTGTCTATCCATCCATCCGTCTTTCTATCCATCCATCCATCCATCCATCCATCCGTCTGTCTATCCATCCATCCATCCATCTATCTGTCTATCCATCCATCCATCCATCCATCCATCCGTCCGTCTGTCTATCTATCTATCTATCCATCCATCCATCTATATGTCCATCCATCCATCCATCCATCCATCCATCCATCTATCCGTCCATCCATCTGTCCATCCATCCATGTCTACCAAACTTCACAATTTTATGCAAATGTTCATATTTATATGATTAAATATTATTATTATTAATATTATTAAATATTATTATTATTATTATTATTAAATATATGCAAATTAGGGCATTACATTTCATTACATAATGCCTCATTTACATATTTAAACTTAATTTGCAAAAAAAATGTTTGCAATTCCTTGAGCAATCAATCAACTGTGGAAGTATGCTGATGTCTATTAGTCACATTTTTCACCTGGAGTGTCTTGCCTTAAATATATTAACTGAATGTTTTATTGGCTCTAGCTGGCGGCCTCAGCGTTGGGTCTGAATCTGCTGGCTGGCGAGGCGGCTGAAACCCCGTCCAGCCATCATATGGGATGAATTGACCGTAGCGAATGCAACACAGTCCCAAGAATGCCGGGGCCTGGAAGCCGCCCACCAGGAGGGAGCTGGCAGAGACCGCGACTGCAAGGCCTCTATTTACAAACTGCAGCAAAGGGGATTTAATGAGGTACTTGATGTTCCCAGCAGAGTCGCGTTTGTGTGTACAAAATGTCTATTAATGACCCAAGCGTGGCATTCTGAGGAACAGAGCGCTATAGAGCGGTCGAGACCAGTCCTAGAGTTGATATAAGCAGTCATCGAGGGCCCAGACGCGCCAGGGGCCACAGCAAGACGGTCCAAAATAAACCAGCGGATCATAACTTCTGACGCATATCCGCTTGTCATAAGTGGTTTTATGGATCTTTTTTACACCGGAGGGCTGCATTTTCATGATCTCACCGAGGGCTGGACCAGTAACTGATTATCTGATTACATAACAAGATTCCAAAGTAATTCGATTATATTACATTTTAAAATGCTCATAATCAGATTACAGTTACTTTTATTTCTTCTTTTCCCCCCTTTACATAAAAATAGTTTTGAAAGTTTACGTGATCTAGGGGCTTCATATCATTGTAAAGACTGTACGTCTATCCTTCACTCATTTTATAAGTATCTTTCTTTCCTTAATGTTACATTTGTATGATTTAACCCTCTGGTACTGTTTGTGTGTCAGTCAAAACATTATTGTACTATATTTTGGTTCAATAATGTTTTTTGTTTAATATTTTAAATAAATAAATAATATTTATGCAGTAGTTATAATCCATTTATACACTTTTTGAGCATGGACCTGAAAATGAAATTTCCAACTTAAACTGTCGTAAATCTTGAATGCTTTAGAGCAGTGGTTTTCAAACCTGTCCTGGAGGCACCCCAGCCCTGCACATTCGTCTCCCTCATTTATCACACCTGATTCAACTCACCAGCTCGTTAGTAGAGACTGCAAGAATTAAATTGGGTGTGTCTGATAAGGGAGACATTCAAAGTGTGCATGGCTGGGACAGGTTTGAAAACCACTGCTTTAGAGCACAGACTCTGGTCTCTTTTCTAAGAATACACATGGCAGATTATTGCTGAAAATGTTTAAAAAAGCAAACTTGTATATATAAAAATAGTTATAAAATTTTACATTTATTGTTATGAAAAATGTTCCAAATCTGAGATTGAGATCTCAAAAAATGAGCTTTCTGTAAGATTTTGTTTGGCCGCAGTACCAAACGCTTCCACTAGATGAAATTCGCCTCCCTTTCATTTCCAATGCCCTCATTTTTGACCGCGAACAATACAAGTGACTATTTATTTCAGGACATTTATTATTTCAGAATCAAAAAAAAAAATTCACACAGAAAGTGCCAAAACCAAGTTCCGTACCATTCCGATGAAGTAAAAAATTAAACAAAACAGAAATTTTTTTTGGTCAAAAAGGATCAAACAGCACCAGATGGTTAATCAAGTATTAGCTTTTTTATTTGGAAAACCCAGATTTAAAGTAATGTTATTTACTTTAAGTTAATATTTTGATATCAATATGGTACAAATTTCTGGTCAAATCTATGTAATAAATGAGTTAGGTCAAAAGTAGTCAGAATACATTATCTTTAATAAACCGTTCACATCTGCGGATAATCGATAGGTGCGAAGGACGTAGGCTACTGCCAAAACTCAATATACAGTGCATCCAGAAAGTATTCACAGTGCTTCACTTTTTCCACAGTTTGTTATGTTACAGCCTTATTCCAAATTGGATAAAATTCATTATTTTCCTCAAAAGTCTACAAACAATACTCCATAATGACAACGTGAAAAAAGTTTGTTTGAAATCTTTGCAAATTTATAAAAAGAAAAAAAAAAAGAAAAAAAAGAAAAAGAAAATCACATGTCCATAAGTATTCACAGCCTTTGCTCAAAACTTTGCTGTGCACCTTTGGCACCAATCACAGCCTCAAGTCTTCTTGATTTTGATGCTACAAGCTTGGCACACCTATTTTTGAGCAGTTTGAGCAGCATTATTCTTTGCAGGACCTCTCAAGCTCCATCAGGTTGGATTGGGAGCGTCGGTGCACAGCCATTTTCAGATCTCTCCAGAGATGTTCAATCGGGATCAAGTCTGGGCTCTGGCTGGGCCACTCAAGGACATTCATAGAGTTGTCCCGTAGCCACTCCTTTGTAATCTTGGCTGTATGCTTAGGGTCGTTGTCCTGTTGGAAGATGAACCTTCGCCCCAGTCTGAGGTCCAGAGTGCTCTGGAGCAGGTTTTCATCAAGGATGTCTCTGTACATTTCTGCATTCATCTTTCCCTCGATCCTGACTAATCTTCCAGTTCCTGCCGCTGAAAAACATCCCCACAGCATGATGCTGCCACCACCATGCTTCACTGTAGGGATGGTATTGGCCAGGTGATGAGCGGTGCCTGGTTTCCTCCAGACATGACGCTTACCATTCCGGTTAAAGAGTTCAATCTTTGTTTCATCAGACCAGAGAATTTTGTTTCTCATGGTCTGAGAGTCCTTCAGGTGCCTTTTGGCAAACTCCAGGCAGGCTGTCATGTGCCGTCTGGCCACTCTACCATACAGGCCTGATTGGTGGAGTGCTGTAGAGATGGTTGTTCTTCTGGAAGGTTCTCCTCTCTCCACAGAGAAACACTGGAGCTCTGTCAGAGTGACCATCTGGCTCTTGGTCACCTCCCTGACTAAGGCCCTTCTCCCCGGATCGCTCAGTTTGGCCGGGCCGTCAGCTCTAGGAAGAGTCCTGGTGGTTCCAAACTTCCTCCATTCATGGATGATGGAGGCCACTGTGCTCATTGGGACCTTCAATGCTGCAGAAATGATTCTGTACCCTTCCCCAAATCTGTGCCTCCATACAATCCTGTCTCGGAGGTCTACAGACAATTCCTTGGACTTCATGGCTTGGTTTGTGCTCTGACATGCACTGTTAACCTGTGGGACCTTATATAGACAGGTGTGTGCCTTTCCAGATCATGTCCAATCAACTGAATTTACCACAGGTGGACTCCAATCAAGTTCTAGAAACATCTCAAGGAGGATCAGTGGAAACAGGAGCTGTGAATACTTATGTACATGTGATTTTTTCGTATTTTTTAAAATAAATTTGTAAAGATTTCAAACATTCTTCTTTTACGTTGTCATTATGGGGTATTTTTAGTAGAACTTTGAGGAAAATAATGAATTTAATCCATTTTGGAATAAGGCTGTAACATAACAAAATGTGGAAAAAATGAAGCGCTGTGAATACTTTCTGGATGCACTGTAGAAACAAGAAAATCCTGCACACTCCCCCAATGTTTCGGTCCCATTAAACAAATGCCTGATGAAGGACAAATGTTGTTAAATATACACTCACCTAAAGGATTATTAGGAACACCTGTTCAATTTCTCATTAATGCAATTATCTAATCAACCAATCACATGGCAGTTGCTTCAATGCATTTAGGGGTGTGGTCCTGGTCAAGACAATCTCCTGAACTCCAAACTGAATGTCAGAATGGGAAAGAAAGGTGATTTAAGCAATTTTGAGCGTGGCATGGTTGTTAGTGCCAGACGGGCCGGTCTGAGTATTTCACAATCTGCTCAGTTACTGGGATTTTCACGCACAACCATTTCTAGAGTTTACAAAGAATGGTGTGAAAAGGGAAAAACATCCAGTATGCGGCAGTCCTGTGGGCGAAAATGCCTTGTTGATGCTAGAGGTCAGAGGAGAATGGGCCGACTGATTCAAGCTGATAGAAGAGCAACTTTGACTGAAATAACCACTCGTTACAACCGAGGTATGCAGCAAAGCATTTGTGAAGCCACAACACGCACAACCTTGAGGCGGATGGGCTACAACAGCAGAAGACCCCACCGGGTACCACTCATCTCCACTACAAATAGGAAAAAGAGGCTACAATTTGCACGAGCTCACCAAAATTGGACAGTTGAAGACTGGAAAAATGTTGCCTGGTCTGATGAGTCTCGATTTCTGTTGAGACATTCAGATGGTAGAGTCAGAATTTGACGTAAACAGAATGAGAACATGGATCCATCATGCCTTGTTACCACTGTGCAGGCTGGTGGTGGTGGTGTAATGGTGTGGGGGATGTTTTCTTGGCACACTTTAGGCCCCTTAGTGCCAATTGGGCATCGTTTAAATGCCACGGCCTACCGGAGCATTGTTTCTGACCATGTCCATCCCTTTATGACCACCATGTACCCATCCTCTGATGGCTACTTCCAGCAGGATAATGCACCATGTCACAAAGCTCGAATCATTTCAAATTGGTTTCTAGAACATGACAATGAGTTCACTGTACTAAAATGGCCCCCACAGTCACCAGATCTCAACCCAATAGAGCATCTTTGGGATGTGGTGGAACGGGAGCTTCGTGCCCTGGATGTGCATCCCACAAAACTCCATCAACTGCAAGATGCTATCCTATCAATATGGGCCAACATTTCTAAAGAATGCTTTCAGCACCTTGTTGAATCAATGCCACGTAGAATTAAGGCAGTTCTGAAGGCGAAAGGGGGTCAAACACAGTATTAGTATGGTGTTCCTAATAATCCTTTAGGTGAGTGTATACTGAGATACTTTTTGCAAGTTGGGAGAGTGTGCAGGATTTTCTTGTTTCCTAAAACCCAATAGATTACGTTAACTACAATTTTCATTATGTAATCTGTAATCAGTAATGGACAATTTGTAAGTAATCTACCAAGCACTGCCTAGAGCCGTAACCACTGTCAAAACAAACCCCAATGAGTGCGAAGTGTATGATCGCTTTAAATGAGAGGTTGAGCAGTAGTACCTTCCTTTGGCTCCTTCTTGGTTGTGCTGCTCTCCGTGTACCTTTGCCAGAATCGGCGTCTTTCCTTACTCCGCTCTTTCATTGCGGTTTTCGAGTCAGTTATCCAGGCATGATACACAAACTGAGAAGCAAAGAGTCACGTCAGACAAACATATGGACAGTGCAGGAATCTAAGTAGTGAGTTATGCCACGTCTAATTTGTTTTGAATTTATCTACAGAGTGGTATTTCCAATCAGTGTTTGAGCCCAATTGAATTGTTCCCCTACTGAAAAACAAAGAGTCTTATACATGCAGGGAATAAACGTTCCAGTACAGGATGAAAACTAGCCTTTAGCTGAGCTGGCAAAACAGACTATTTAGGAAAAGCATCACTTTAGATATTCCTGTCAATCAAAGACACCAACACAATGCACAAGACAGGAAACCAGCTTTAGGGGATGTTTTGCTCCAAAGAACAGGAATTCTGATGTCAGGTCTCGTCCAAAAACGACTGTTTACACTGTTCAAAGAGGAGAAAAACACAGCCTTTGTTTGACTGCCACAACCAAAACCCCAGAAAAACCTCCCAGGAAAACCTCTGCAGCTCAACATGCACAGAGGGCTGGATGATATCGCAAAAATGTATCTTAATATTTTTTTAGACTTTTGATAGTATTGTGTCTGTCTGCATGTCTATCCATCTATCTGTCTGTCTGTCTGTCTGTCTGTCTGTCTATCTATCTATCTGTCTGTCTGTCTGTCTGTCTGTCTGTCTGTCTATCTATCTATCTATCTGTCTGTCTGTCTGTCTATCTATCTATCTATCATCCATCCATCCATCCATCTATCTATCTATACATCCATCCGTCCGTCCGTCCGTCCATCCATCCATCTATACATCCATCCGTCCGCCCATCCATCTATACATCCATCCATCCATCCGTCCATCCATCCATCCATCCATCCATTCATCCATCCATCCATCCATCCATCATCTATTTTTCCATCCATACGTCCGTCCATCTATCTATCCGTCTATCTATCTATCCGTCTATCTATCTATCCAACTATCCATCTATACATCCATCCATCCATCTATCCGTCCATTCACCCATTCATCATCCATCCATCCGTCTATCAATCCATCTATACACACATCCATCCATCTATCCATCCATCCATCTATACATCCATCCATCTATACATCCATCCATCCATCAGTCTATCCATCCATCTATCCATCCATCCATCATCCATCCATCCATCATCTATCTTTCCATCCATCCGTCTATCTATCTATCCGTCTATCTATCTATCCGTCTATCTATCATCCATCTATCCATCCATCATCTATCTTTCCATCCATCCATCCGTCTATCTATCATCCATCCATCCATCCATCCATCCATCCATCTATCTATCTATCTATCCATCCATCCATCTATCCATCCATCATCTATCTTTCCATCCATCCATCTATCCATCCATCATCTATCTTTCCATCCATCCATCTATACATCCATCTATCCATCCATCATCTATCTTTCCATCCATCCATCCGTCTATCTATCATCCATCCATCCATCCATCCATCTATCTTTCCATCCATCCATCTATCCATCCATCATCTATCTTTCCATCCATCCATCTATCCATCCATCATCTATCTTTCCATCCATCCATCCGTCTATCTATCTATCCGTCTATCTATCAGCCATCCATCTATCCGTCCATCCATCCATCCACCATCTGTCATCAAGGCACTGTTTACTAATTTTAGAAATTAAATCAAACTTACATATTCTAACACAATTTTCACTACTGTAGTTTAAATCAGCCATTAAAACATCTTACCATCTTCACAATGTCATACTAGCAAGGTAATAATAACAACAGTATGTTGGAAACTAATTTTATATTTCCAGCAACATTATTTCAAATATATCATGAATATTTAACACATCACCCAGCCCTGCATGCTACTGCAATCTACTGCATAATACACTGCATTTCCTTGGCATGCAATGCACCGTATCCGCTCTGTTCAGATTGACGTGTAACTGTAATAATCTGCCGTTTCGCCTCAATCTGCTCTCCAGTTAAATGAGCACAAGAGGTACAGGTCAGAGCCATAAATGCATGTATATTGTGCAACTGGGGAGCAGGAAAATGCAGTGGAGCACAATGGCCATCGATGCTCATAGAGGACAGAGCTGACACACACTATAGCATACAGGAAGAGAGGAGATATATCAGGCATTGTGAAGTACCTTGGCTGCCCTGATTACATACTGCAGTACAGTTTTGGGCAGTTTAATGACAGACTTTGGTAAAGCCAGCAAAGCAGAGGCAAACTTTCGGATAGCTCTCTACAAGAGACGACAGAGCAGGGATTGAGTTAGTCGGGCGTGAGGGTCTGTGCTACTGCTGTTACCGCTCTTCCATGCAGGAAGCGAGCAGTTAGTGGTCTGGTAAATAACGAAACATTGTTAAGTGCTGAGGGAACAAAACAAGAACACATTGAAGAAAACATTTTCATACCATTGAGCCATTTAGGTAACACACATTTTAGTTGGGAACGACACAATGAAGCACAATGTTACAAGACGTACCCAAAAAATAGCACAGAAGTTTCTGGAATATTTACCTGGAACGCTGATCTTTTGGGAGGATCATCATCCTTTTTGTCCTCCTCTTCCTCTTCTTCCTCACTATCGGTCTCAAATAAGTAATAATTGCCACTTCGTACCACTAAAAGAGGCAACAATCACACATCACTTCCTTTAAAGCAGGGTTAGTATCATTAACTACAACTATTAAAAACAGCTCTGTTAATTGAAATAAAAATATAAATATAAGTTGAAAAAAAACTGAAAGAAAATTAGAAATGTTGCCTTGGCAATAAATTGAAATAAGTTTATGTTGAAGCATTAACATTTTTAACTGGAAATAAATAATATCTAAAAATTAAATAAAAAATCAAATTAAACCTAAATAGCAATATTAAAAATAAAAGCAAATATATTTAAAATATATATAATAAAACTAAAATAAAAAACTAAAATAACCCTGTTTTGAAGCCAATACAATACAATACATATATACATATACACACACACACACACACATACACATTATATATATATATATATATATATATATATATATATATATATATATATATATATATATATATATATATTAGGGCTGTCAATCGATACAATTTTTAATCGGGATTAATCGCACACTTAGCGTGAAGTTAACAGCGTTGGGCAAGTTACTGAAAATTAGTAATTAGTTACAGTTACTAGTTACTTCTTTTAAAAGTAATTGAATTACTTAACCAATTACTGTATATCAAAAGTAACTAGTTACTAGGGAAAGTAACTTTTAAGTTACTTTTATGTCTGCTGAACAGTCAAACACAATAAACAATTTTTAGACCTATTTATTGTAATCAACAAGGCAACAGGCCTTCAGATCAAGCAGTAGTACAAAAGTCCCTTTTAATACTTGAAACGAAATAACTGTCAGTCATTTAACAGTGTTTTTTTTTTAGATCCCTGCATTTCAGCCCGAGCCCGATGGGCCCCGACTTTTTTACGGGCCTGTTTTTGGCTTCTCCTTCGTTTTATATTTTAGACATTCATTAATTAAAATAAACGATGTGCTGCGCTGGTGGAACCAACACGTGACCATGCTACCGTGACTGGCTCGCACAACGTTTAGAGTCCGCGGCCGCGCCAGCAGCAGTAGCGGCGAGCGTTCCTTCAGCACAGCTGCAAGAGTTATGGCCTTTTTACACCTGCTCACTTCATTCGTCTTCTCTGATCAGATACCTATCCAATTGTGAAAAGACCAGGAGTAAATGCCTTCTGAAATTCTTTCGAGACGGATTTATATCCGATCACTTAAACAAACCAATTCAGAAGGTGGTCTGGGACGCATTTTAGACGAAACTGGACAAATGTAAATGCATCTGGTTGTTTAAATCACATGTCAATTTTACTCCTGGCAAATTGTTAAAAGATAAACGTGTGAGAGCGTGTTACAGGCTATATGACATGCTGTAGTCAGATGACGCATCGCCGCAAATTAATAGGCTAAAACAAGCCAACACGCAAACTGCCGCAAGTGAAGCTGAAAGTCCTAGATGCTCAAAAACACATCTTCATTAAAAATAATGAGACTAAATGACCTTACCAGTGCTTCAGTCGCTCTTCTATTGCAGTCTTTGATATTAAAACGAGCTGATGATCATTAAAATGCAGCTCATATCTGTTGCTTTCGTTGACGTGAACCCCGTTAAATGTGCATCTAGCGCGGGAATTTAAAATCAGATTTATATTCATTTTGTGGAGAGGTGTAAGGTAAGACAACCTGCATGCATGTTTTTTTATTTTGTTTATTAGTTTAGATTGTATAGCCCGTTTCGTTTCATCAGCCTGCCTCAGCTTGTCAAAAATGCCTTTTTACTGTGGTGGTGATAGTAAACGTTTAAACTGCTTGGAGTGTTTTATATCTATGGATTTTATTATAGGCAAGACAAGTCGAGTGTTGATTTGAGAGGCTAAATTGATCAAACTCACTGTCAGCCGCTGGCCGCTTGGTCGTCACTTTAAAAAACAAAAACTTCAATTTAACAAACAAAAAATGCTCCTAACATTTTTCAAAATTAACTTAATAAAGAAACAAAACTAAATATAACCACTGACATTAAAAACAAAACCGAACTATTTTAATAGCTGCAACAGTAGTGTGTAATAGGGAGGATAAAAAAAAAAGGAAAAAAAACGGGCTCCAGTCGGACTTGGGCCGAGATTTTTAATAAGCTGTCGGTCACGGGACGGGCTAGGGCCTGAGCGTCTCGGGCAGGGGACGGGTTAGGGCCTGAGCGTCTCGGGCAGGGGACGGGGCTAGGGCCTGAGCGTCTCGGGCAGGGGACGGACTAGGGCCTGAGCGTCTCGGGCAGGGGCAGGGGCCGGGGCTAGGGCCTGAGCGTCTGGGGCAGGGTCCGGGCTAGGGCCTGAGCGTCTCGGGCAGGGGCCGGGCTAGGGCCTGAGCATCTCGGGCAGGGGACGGACTAGGGCCTGAGCGTCTCGGGCAGGGGACGGACTAGGGCCTGAGCGTCTCGGGCAGGGGCCGGGGCTAGGGCCTGAGCGTCTCGGGCTGGGGCCGGGGCTAGGGCTAGGGCCTGAGCGTCTCGGGCAGGGGACGGACTAGGGCCTGAGCGTCTCGGGCAGGGGACGGGGCTAGGGCCTGAACGTCTCGGGCAGGGGACGGACTAGGGCCTGAACGTCTCGGGCAGGGGACGGACTAGGGCCTGAGCGTCTTGGGCAGGGGCCGGGGCTAGGGCCTGAGCGTCTCGGGCAGGGGCCGGGGCTAGGGCCTGAGCGTCTCGGGCAGGGGACGGACTAGGGCCTGAGCGTCTCGGGCAGGGGACGGGGCTAGGGCCTGAACGTCTCGGGCAGGGGACGGACTAGGGCCTGAGCGTCTTGGGCAGGGGCCGGGGCTAGGGCCTGAGCGTCTCGGGCAGGGGCCGGGGCTAGGGCCTGAGCGTCTCGGGCAGGGGCCGGGGCTAGGGCCTGAGCGTCTCGGGCAGGGGCCGGGCTAGGGCCTAGATTTGAGGCTTTACTACAACGAGAATGAGCTTCTTTGTCTGCAAGCGTTATTTTTTTACAAAAGAGAGTAATTAAGAGTAAATAAATTTCAGTAATTGTAATTACATTATTTGATTTAAAAAAATAATTTAGTTACATGCGCGTTACTGCTAAACGTAGTGGAATTACAGTAACAGGTAGGGCTGGGCGATATGGCCAAAAAATCATATCTCTGTATTTTTTGGTTGAATGGCGATACACGGTATATATCCTGGTATTTTCTACGTTTTTCTATTTGGATAAAAAAAAAAAACTGTACTTAATTTAATAATAATTTAATTTCACGTCCTGCCCAGTGATGTCCTAAAAACAATGTTGATATTGAAGGCTATAAACAAATACAGTGAATGTAATGTAGGCTATGCAATATATTATGTGCAAAAAGGGGATTTAGACAATCTAAAAACAAAATTAATAATTTTGTTTTTAAATTCATTAAACTAAAAATGAAAATAAAAACAAAAGCATAATAGCCTATATTTGATGTACATTTTATAGGTAACACTTTGCAAGTCCCATTTCTTAACATGGATGTATTAACTAGCTTACATGAACGATATGCATTATGCAATATACATTTTACAGCATGTATTAATATTTGAGCAATACAATTGTGCCTTGATCATTCATGTTAGTTCATAGTGCATTAACTAAGTTTAACAGATCAAATAAAAATTAACTCAATTTAAAAATGTATACAATACTTCTACAGCATTTATTAACCTTAACGTTACAAATGGAATATTATTGTAAAGTGTTATTTCATATAAATCCAAACAGTCTGCTTTTTTAGAACACTTCACGATTATCTAATCAAAATAACAAAATATGTACTGAAATCCAATGCATTTCTGATTTGTTTATATTTCTGTCGGCTGCACGACCATAGTTTGCTTTCTCACTAGTTGTTACGAGGTACTGCTAATGTTAGCGTCCTCTCAGCCTCGACGACAAAGTGCATACATACTGCTGTTCTTTACCTGCTAATGCAACAAATTAATTACTTTATTATGATTTGGCATGTACTGAAGTGTTCTGTATTCATACTGTTTCCATGTCAGTGTTTTAAATGCACATCTGATGTGTCAGTGCTGTCTGTGCAGCGTGTGCTTTCCGCGCAGCCTCACGCGTCAATATAAACAACGTCAGTGATAGTTGTTATTTCGCCTCTAGAGGCCGCTCTCGTGCTATATAATGCCACCCTTCTTAGAGCTCTCGTACTGTGTAATGACAGCGCACCCTTCTCAGCCGCTCCAGCAACGGACGCAACCCGGAAAAACTATCTTTGCCGATAACTGATTGTTCCACCAATCAGCAATCGGTGCCGAATAATCGGCAAAAATCGACATCTACTTCCCGAGAGTGTGTGGAAACAACGCGAATGTACTGTGTGTTTGTGCATGAATGCAGTGTGTGATCAGTGATTGAGAGCGTGCACACACACGGTTTGTTCTTTGTGCATCAATATAACAGACTCTCACGCACTTACTGTACGACACCAAAATAGCGCTCTTCAGAAACAGATCGCAGAATACGGCTCGTGTTTTAAAGCAAAGCACACACTGGCTCAGAACGCTCTCTATTCTCTCTGATGTCTGCTGTAATCAGCCTGGCCGTCTTTACATTAGCGCTGTTTTGGACTGTTGGAATGAATTCGATTACTGGATCACTGAACACTTTCCCAGAGTTTAAAGTTGGCATGAAATCAAATTTTACAATTCATATTTTTATATTTAATATTGTAGTGTTTACTATAAATTATTTATCTGTGTACTTCATAAATTAAAAAAAAATAATTTACCCTTATAATCTTTAATCAACTAGGTTAACCTTCCCTCCCCCCTCAAAACGACTTCTCTTCCTGTCATGTGCTATGGCGCGAGGGCGGGGCTATCACGCTCTGTCTCGTTTCTGCGCCGCCTCTCAGAAACCGTCACTGATCGTAGCAGTATGGTGGTTAGGTGCATTTTTTTTCGGTATACACAATACCTTCTTCAGGAAGGACTTGAGTCAAAAAGAGAGAAATATATGAGAAATAAAAGCTTTTTTATGTAAAAAGTACCCAATATAGCCAGACGATCAGCTTGTCGTGACGGCTCGCACTTAGGAATGCAGTAGACGTGCCTGTATACGGTAATACGATATATCACAATAATGAACATGTACGATATTGTTATCGTGGTCACTTCAAAATACCGTGAATAATTATTTATTACGAATTATTCCAGTTTTTAGAAAGCATTTTAAAAATACTTTACCCATCTACCATTTAAAATATACAACACGTCAAAGAGGAATGCGCACTGATGTAAACAGACCCAACGCGCATGAGCAGCGCATGGCGGAACAAGTGATAGAGATGCGCTGAATGAAAGTGCACATTCACACTCTGACAGCAGATGTCGCAGATGGAACATTCACTCTCTGACAGCAGATGGCGCTGATGGAACACATTCACTCTCTGAAAGCAGATGGCGCTGATAGAACACATTCACTCTCTGACAGCAGATGGCGCTGATGGAACACATTCACTCTCTGACAGCAGATGGCGCTGATGGAACACATTCACTCTCTGACAGCAGATGGCGCTGATGGAACACATTCACTCTCTGACAGCAGATGGCGCTGATAGAACACATTCACTCTCTGACAGCAGATGGCGCTGATGGAACATTCACTCTCTGACAGCAGATGGCGCTGATAGAACACATTCACTCTCTGACAGCAGATGGCGCTGATGGAACACATTCACTCTCTGACAGCAGATGGCGCTGATGGAACACATTCACTCTCTGACAGCAGATGGCGCTGATAGAACACATTCACTCTCTGACAGCAGATGGCGCTGATGGAACACATTCACTCTCTGACAGCAGGTGGCGCTGATGGAACACATTCACTCTCTGACAGCAGATGGCGCTGATGGAACATTCACTCTCTGAAAGCAGATGGCGCTGATGGAACACATTCACTCTCTGACAGCAGATGGCGCTGATAGAACACATTCACTCTCTGACAGCAGATGCCGCAGATGGAACATTCACTCTCTGACAGCAGATGCCGCAGATGGAACATTCACTCTCTGAAAGCAGATGGCGCTGATGGAACACATTCACTCTCTGACAGCAGATGGCGCTGATAGAACACATTCACTCTCTGACAGCAGATGGCGCTGATAGAACACATTCACTCTCTGACAGCAGATGCCGCAGATGGAACATTCACTCTCTGACAGCAGATGCCGCAGATGGAACATTCACTCTCTGAAAGCAGATGGCGCTGATGGAACACATTCACTCTCTGACAGCAGATGGCGCTGATGGAACATTCACTCTCTGACAGCAGATGGCGCTGATGGAACAAATTCACTTTCTGACAGCAGATGCCGCAGATGGAACATTCACTCTCTGACAGCAGATGGCGCTGATGGAACACATTCACTCTCTGACAGCAGATGGCGCTGATGGAACACATTCACTCTCTGACAGCAGATGGCGCTGATGGAACACATTCACTCTCTGACAGCAGATGCCGCTGATGGAACACATTCACTCTCTGACAGCAGATGGCGCTGATAAAACATTCACTCTCTGACAGCAGATGGCGCTGATGGAACACATTCACTCTCTGACATCAGATGCCGCTGATGGAACACATTCACTCTCTAACAGCAGATGGCGCTGATGACACATTCACTCTCTGACAGCAGATGGCGCTGATGAAACATTCACTCTGACAGCAGATGCCGCTGATGGAACACATTCACTCTCTGACAGCAGATGCCGCAGATGGAACACATTCACTCTCTGACAGCAGATGCCGCTGATGGAACACATTCACTCTCTGACAGCAGATGGCGCTGATGGAACACATTCACTCTCTGAAAGCAGATGCCGCAGATGGAATATTCACTCTCTGACAGCAGATGCCGCTGATGGAACATTCACTCTTTGACAGCAGATGGCGCTGATGGAACATTCACTCTCTGACAGCAGATGCCGCTGATGGAACATTCACTCTCTGACAGCAGATGGCGCTGATGAAACATTCACTCTCTGACAGCAGATGGCGCTGATGGAACACATTCACTCTCTGACAGCAGATGGCGCTGATGAAACATTCACTCTCTGACAGCAGATGGCGCTGATGGAACACATTCACTTTCTGACAGCAGATGGCGCTGATGAAACATTCACTCTGACAGCAGATGCCGCTGATGGAACACATTCACTCTCTGACAGCAGATGCCGCTGATGGAACACATTCACTCTCTGACAGCAGATGCCGCTGATGGAACACATTCACTCTCTGACAGCAGATGGCGCTGATGGAACACATTCACTCTCTGACAGCAGATGCCGCAGATGGAATATTCACTCTCTGACAGCAGATGCCGCTGATGGAACACATTCACTTTCTGACAGCAGATGGCGCTGATGGAACATTCACTCTCTGACAGCAGATGGCGCTGATGGAACATTCACTCTCTGACAGCAGATGGCACTGATGGAACATTCACTCTCTGACAGCAGATGGCGCTGATGGAACACATTCACTCTCTGACAGCAGATGCCACAGATGGAACATTCACTCTCTGACAGCAGATGGCGCTGATGGAACATTCACTCTCTGACAGCAGGTGGTGCTGATGGAACACATTCACTCTCTGACAGCAGATGCCGCTGATGGAACATTCACTCTCTGACAGAAGATGGCGCTGATGGAACACATTCACTCTCTGACAGCAGATGGCGCTGATGAAACATTCACTCTCTGACAGCAGATGGCGCTGATGGAACACATTCACTCTCTGACAGCAGATGGCGCTGATGAAACATTCACTCTGACAGCAGATGGCGCTGATGGAACACATTCACTCTCTGACAGCAGATGGCGCTGATGAAACATTCACTCTGACAGCAGATGCCGCTGATGGAACACATTCACTCTCTGACAGCAGATGGCGCAGATGGAACACATTCACTCTCTGACAGCAGATGGCGCTGATGGAACATTCACTTTCTGACAGCAGATGGCACTGATGGAACATTCACTCTCTGACAGCAGATGCCGCAGATGGAACATTCACTCTCTGACAGCAGATGGCGCTGATGGAACATTCACTTTCTGACAGCAGATGGCACTGATGGAACATTCACTCTCTGACAGCAGATGGCACTGATGGAACATTCACTCTCTGACAGCAGATGGCGCTGATGGAACACATTCACTCTCTGACAGCAGATGCCACAGATGGAACATTCACTCTCTGACAGCAGATGGCGCTGATGGAACATTCACTCTCTGACAGCAGGTGGTGCTGATGGAACACATTCACTCTCTGACAGCAGGTGGTGCTGATGGAACACATTCACTCTCTGACAGCAGATGCCGCTGATGGAACACATTCACTCTCTGACAGCAGATGCCACTGATGGAACATTCACTCTCTGACAGCAGATGGCGCTGATGGAACACATTCACTCTCTGACAGCAGATGGCGCTGATGAAACATTCACTCTCTGACAGCAGATGGCGCTGATGGAACACATTCACTCTCTGACAGCAGATGGCGCTGATGAAACATTCACTCTGACAGCAGATGCCGCTGATGGAACACATTCACTCTCTGACAGCAGATGGCGCTGATGGAACACATTCACTCTCTGACAGCAGATGCCGCTGATGGAACACATTCACTCTCTGACAGCAGATGGCGCTGATGGAACACATTCACTCTCTGACAGCAGATGGCGCTGATGAAACATTCACTCTGACAGCAGATGGCACTGATGGAACATTCACTCTCTGACAGCAGATGCCGCTGATGGAACACATTCACTCTCTGACAGCAGATGGCGCTGATGGAACACATTCACTCTCTGACAGCAGATGCCGCTGATGGAACACATTCACTCTCTGACAGCAGATGGCGCTGATGGAACACATTCACTCTCTGACAGCAGATGCCGCAGATGGAACATTCACTCTCTGACAGCAGATGCCGCTGATGGAACACGTTCACTCTCTGACAGCAGATGGCGCTGATGGAACACATTCACTCTCTGACAGCAGATGGCGCTGATGGAACACATTCACTCTCTGACAGCAGATGGCGCAGATGGAACATTCACTCTCTGACAGCAGATGGCGCTGATGGAACATTCACTCTCTGACAGCAGATGGCGCTGATGGAACACATTCACTCTCTGACAGCAGATGGAGCTGATGGAACACATTCACTCTCTGACAGCAGATGCCGCAGATGGAACATTCACTCTCTGACAGCAGATGGCGCTGATGGAACATTCACTCTCTGACAGCAGGTGGTGCTGATGGAACACATTCACTCTCTGACAGCAGATGGAGCTGATGGAACAGCAGAAATGCAGCCGTTTCCCCGGTAACCCTCGTAAACAAAACACTAGTGCTACTAAACACACAGCCATTCAGATTTCTGTATTCGCTACGGTGCTCATCCCATAACCAATACTTAAAACTTAAAGACTTACGGCTATTTATTTTCAAACTTTAAACAAATCTGGACTATATACCCTAGACATTGTTTGAATATGTTCTGATTCTTTGTTGTTCAGTCACACACTTTACAATAAGGCTCCATTATTTAACAGTAGTTCATTCATCAACAAACTGAAAATGAAAAATACTTCTAAAGCATTTATTAATCTTAGTTAAATGTAAATTTCAGCATTTAATAACACATTATTAAAATCAAAGTTGTAACTGTATTATTTAATGGACCTGAGCTAACATTAACTAACAGTTGCTTTTTTTAACTAACGTTATCAAAGAAGAATAACACATGTAGCTATTCGCTCTTTGTTAATGTTAGTTAATGCATTAACTAGTGAGACCTTACTGTAAAGTGTTACCTATTGTTCTTCATCATTCTTTTGCACTTTAATCTGTTTTAAATATTTGTTTACTTTACATATTTTTGTGTATTGCTTTATTGTATTTAAATGTTCGGTTCTTTTTGTTATAAGAAAGTTATTAAACCTGTTATAGTATGCCACTTTTTTCACAACTTATTTCAATATCGTGATAATACTGTATACCATGATAAAAGCTTCACCAATTAATCGCAACATGAAAATTTGATACGGCACATGCCTAGAATGCAGCGTGTGAACGCGCTTACGGCGCGCCCCCTTATATAGGGAGAGCTGAGAAAAAAGGTTTTGACAGAAATAAAGCCATAAAAGGCTTAAAATGAGTGAAATCTGTAGCATAAACCAGCGAAAAGTGAGGAAATATGCTCAGTAACATATGTAGAAAATGTATTTAAAAGATAGATCGAGTTTTTCTTGTTCTCATCGTCAGGCTCCTCAATAAAGTAATGCTGCATGGAAGGGTACGGCGGTGAGTCCGGTGGAGAGTAATCCTCCACAACTGACTGCAAACTGCCATTCAAATTTGCAACGCCCAAATTCCAACGATCCAATCAATTCCCGAAGGACGAAATCAAGCCCTGCCCTACATTTTTTCTAATTTCAGAAGCCGTTTCACTCGGATAGACGTCACAATAAGGAGAAAAGGACGATCTCAACTTCCGTTTCACGCCGACTTTAACGGCTTAAAATGGCCTGATCACAAACAGAGCAGAATGGGGTTAAAGAGTTACAGCTGTAGATGCTCAGTGTGATTGTGATAAACTCCCCACTTCTAAGATCATCTACCGTGTGACCAAAATTACGTTGATGACGCAGCTTCACATACTTCTGTAATTTATTTGCGCTTTAAGGGCTTTAAATTAATCGCACGTGTTAACGGTGACAGCCCTAATATATATATATATATATATATATTTTTTTTTATGATATTTTTCTTGACACTAAATTAATTTTAGGAAAGTTTAAATTCAATGAGTTGTGATACGCTGGTATTTTGTCAAATCTGAGCTCAATCTGAGACATTGTTGAGATCTCTGGGAAACTGTGTGTGAGACTGGGTGTATTTTTCTGAACTGCAATATTCATCCGAATGATATCAGATCAGCATTGGGATCTGGTGAAATCATTTCTATTTCGGTTGCAAATTAAAATTATGAACATGCAAAGAAGAAGAGACACTAACTGGACGCATGATCAACCCACGGCTTCCACCATTGCTTCCTCTTGCCTTTCTTCTTCTCTTTGCTGGCCTCTCCTGTAATGCAGAAACATTGTTCCATGAACACACACACACACCATTTCAAAGAGTGCACATTTACTCGGAGGTTTGGTATGCGCGTTTCATGTGTTTTAGATTTGATTGCAATGCATTTAACGCCGCTGTTAAGCGTAGGCACTTGTGGAATTTACAAATCTTCCGTCTGACACCGATGTTGGACTAAAGTGTGTGTTTTGACAAAGATACACTCAAACGTGTGTGTAGGACAAGACACACTTTTATTTTTAGTTTATGGAATGAAATGTTTTCTAGTTATTTGTTACATCTGCAGCACATTTTGGTTCTTTTTCCCCTTTCTTTTATTCTTGGCTGTCATTCATTCTTAGGTTTCAGGATTGGTTGGTTTGTTGGTGAAACTTAGTTTTGAAAGTTTCTTTATTGTTGGATTATTTTGGGACGTGACTCTACTGTTCATTTGAAATCTTCCCGGACTCAGAGCGGAGGGATAGTAGTATGTCACGTGACCTACATACAACACGTTAGAGACGGAGTTGTTTATACACACCAGGTAAGGAGCGGATGCTACCCCATGTATTTACGTTTGTTAGTGTAGTTTAGTTTTGGAAGATGTTTATTTTTGTACTTTATTTCTTTAAATGATAAGTTAGTGTATTGTTTTGTTGATTTCTTTGCTTTAGCACCGCTCCTTGTCCCTCGCTCTTGTTTTTCATGTTTTTGTTTTTTTATTTGTGTATATATTCTGTAAATATTCATTTTTTTGGTTCACTATTACTTTGTAAAAACAATCAGGTGCTTTCCTTATGATTTTGAACTACTAAATTCGGTCTCTGCCTGATTCATCTCATCACACAGGTCATCAGTAACTGAACCCGTTTTATTATTATTATTATTTTAAATGTATCTAACTTTAACATTTATGTTACATACCCTATAGACGTCTTAAATAGGGAGATGTAACATTTAATATATTTGGATTATTCTCAGGAAACTTGCCCATGAATTACTAATATTACAATTAACCGGATACTGAATTATACTTATTCTTTAATTATACATGTATTATTTGATAAATGTAATTCTGTTTATAGTATACTTAAAGTATTTAGTATATAATATAATGAAAAAAACACTGCCATTTTATTGTTTCTGAAAGAGTCTCATCAAGGCTGCGTTTATCTGATCATAACTACAGTAAAACAGTGAAATATGACTCCAGTGTAAATCAGCTGTTCTCTATGTGAATATATAATTTATTTTATAATTTATGATTATTATCAGTGTTGAAAGCAGCTCATATTTCTGTGGAAACTGTGATACATTGTATTTTTCAGGATTCTTTGATGAATGGAAAGTTCAAAAGAGCAGCATTTATTTGAAATAGAATATTTTGTGACATTATAAATGTCTTTACTGTCACTTTTGATCCATTTAATGCATGTTTGGTGGGAAAACTTGATTTCTAGAGTTCATCAGTAATGTTTTTAAATAAATATACCTTCATCTTCATCCTCTTCCTCCTTCACTACTGAGTGACTCTCCCCACTTTCCTGAGCCAAAGACAACATCCTCTCTTTCCCTCTCTTAAACTTCTGCTGTCGGCTTTTGATGCGGTCCATCCTGAGAAAAACAGAAAATTGATGATGGTTGCTTGAGTTGGCCTAATTTAGCTTTTCCCTTGAACACAAACAGAGTTTAATTGAAAATAAAGAGGCAGAGAGTATGTCTTCATGTCAGGACAAGCAAAGAAAACAGTTTGGGCTCTACTAGAGCAGGTTTTCCTGCTTGAATGTTGATTATTTCCCCATATTCTCCATTGTTGCAGCTCCTCTCTTCCCAGTCTGTCAGTAACTCCGTTTAGTTCCTGTCTCTATGAAGCCCCTCCTTCTGAAAAGCACACTGTGCTCTGATTGGTCGGCTGGAGCAGTGTGTTGTGATTGGTGTTTGGGAAATGTCCCGCCCCTTACCATAACCGCCAGTTTCAACACACTAAAAATATCCATATTTAAAAACTTTATAAAGTAAATTATCTAGCTTCCGGCCGATCGCCTTCCATATTCATCAAAATGAACTGAACAACTGCATCGGTTCGCTTCAGAAGGCCTTTATTAATCCCCCGGAGCCGCGTGGAGCAGTTATATGATGGAAAGATGCACTTTTATGGACTTCAAAAACAGAACAGCCATTCACTGCCATTATAAAGCTTGGAAGAGCCAGGACATTATTAATATAACTCCGTTTTTATTCGTCTGAAAGAAGAATGTCATAAACACCTAGGATGACTTGAGGGGGAGTAAATCATGGGCTTATTTTCATTTTTGGGTGAACTAAAAAAAGTTCAAAAAGACTCAAACTATTCTTCAAATTGTGACTGATTTACCCAGAAAGCAAGTAAAGAGCTGCTTTAATAATCACTGGAGCTGTCGGTCAGTTCAGTGTGAGACTATAGAAGAACAATAAAAATGAGGTTTTTGCACATTACTGTTGTTAATAAATGTTCATTTTATCTGAATACCAATTCAAGCTCAGTGCTTCACTGTTACATTTCCAATAAACAAACATGTAATATTATTAGTAATTGCACTTATTAACAAAACAACGCAAAACAATAATAATTTTATGATTAAATTAACTTTATGATAAAAACATTTTCAGCTCTAGTGCGACTGCTCTCAAATGTTAGCCCTGTAATAGGTCCTCTTTAAGAACCAATAAGTGGCTGCTCAACACTTGATGGCTGCTCTGTCAAGTCCTCGTCGTCAGTTAGGAACCTGGGTGTGCTCTTTGATACCAATCTTTCATTTGAAAGCCACGTTTCTAGCATCTGTAAAACTGCATTCTACCATCTTAAAAATATATCTAAATTACGGCATATGCTTTCAATGCAAAATGCTGAACAGTTAGTTCATGCGTTCATGACCTCAAGGCTAGATTATTGTAATGCTCTACTGGGTGGTTGCCCTGCTCGCTTAATAAATAAACTGCAGCTGAACCAAAACGCAGCAGCTCGAGTTCTTACTAGAACCAGGAACATCGCTGGCTCCCTATTTAACATCGCATACATTTTAAAATCTAGCTAATTACTTACAAATCACTAAATGGTTTAGCTCCCCAGTACTTGAGCGAGCTCTTAACGCATTATACTCCATCACGTCTATTGCGGTCTCAAAACTCTGGCTAGTTGATAATACCTAGAATATCAAAATCAACTGCAGGCGGTCGATCCTTTTCCTATTTAGCACCTAAACTCTGGAACATCCTTCCTAGCATTGTTCGGGAAGCAGACACACTCTGTCAGTTTAAATCTAGACTAAAAACGCATCTCTTTACTATGGCATGCACATAAAACATTTTTAATTTATATTTTATTCAAATTGTTAGGCTGCATTAACTAGGTCAGCCGGAACCGGGAACGCTTCCCATAACACCTGATGTACTCGTTACATCATAAGAGGAATGGCATCTACGCTAATGTTAGTCTCTCTGTTTATCCCGAGGTTTACTGCAGTCAGCCGGATCCGGCCCATATCCAGATCAGATGGTGGACCAGCGCCCAGACATTACCAATGCATCCCTGAAGTGTCTGCAGAGACCGTGTCAATTAGTCTACCCTCTGAAATTGCTCATCGACATGGCATCCTCAATGGATCCATCTCCGGCGTGATGACTCCGATATTTCGAATATTCCTATTTAATAATTGTTTAATCGACACGCCATCCTCAATAAACCCGGTGTGATGCCTCCGATCTTTCGAATAATCCAATCTAATATTACTTCTGACCTATAAGGCTGCCAAAATAATAATCATACACTGTTTGTTAATTGGCCAGAGGAGAACTGGCACCCCGACTGAGCCTGGTTTCTCCCAAGGTTTATTTTTCTCCATTAGGACACCTGATGGAGTTTTGGTTCCTTGTCACTGTCGCCTTTGGCTTGGCTTGCTCAGTTGGGGACACTAAATTTTCGAATAAATATCCAAATAAATTTAATTACTAAACTAAATTAACTATATCAACTACATTACTTGAATATATATGATAATTGAAATGAGCTGATGACATCAGCGTTTTCTCCAGAGCGGCTGTACAGCCCAATCAAATTCTGTTCATTATTTTCCTGTTTAACACTGTGAAGCTGCTTTGAAACAATCTGCATTGTAAAAAGCGCTATATAAATAAAGTTGACTTGACTTGACATTTATTCTCATTATTTGTGTTCATGCATCCATAAGCACATGATTTCATCGACTGTATGAAAAAGAATGCAGCAGTTGTCAGCGAACAATGAGACATTGTGATTCCCACACTGAACCTTTCATGAACTCACTGTCTCTTCAGCAGATCCATGGACTTCTTCTCTTCTTCTATTCTGGCTTTAACCGCCTTCACGATGGTCGCCTGAAACAACTCCGCTCCTCTGACGGATGAGAAACAATGAACAAACATACAAAACATGATGTGCTCATAATAAAAATGATTACATTCTGAAATATGGAGCAGAGTCAAAATGTGCGAACTGGAGTACTTTTATATACATATTTATGTATCATTTAGGGATTTTGTTTGTTTCATGGTCATGTGGTCTTGATATGTCCTAGACGCTAAGTTAATAAAACCCCAGACTGTTGTGATTACATTCACACACAGGCACAGATGAAAAGCAAACAGCAGTAACGCGGAGGATGTGTGATGTGTGTGTACCTGGAGGCAAGGACCTGAGAAGAACGGATGTCGGCTACAACATGCAGGAAGTAGTAGCTCATGAAAACTCTCCTCTGCAGCAGCAGGAAAGCGAAGCAGATGCTGTCCCAGATGATCCCGGCCTCGTCACTCGGCAACTCACACTGTTTGTTTGCGTGTTGCTCCGCTGCGTCACACATTACAATAATCAGAACAAGTTCTCCTATTAAAACTGATATTAAAATGAGCTAATAATTAACCTTTATAAGCTTTTCAGTCATTGTTGGCCGTTTTTTTAAATAAAATATATAAAAATGGTTTCCTTGATCTGAGTGCTTAAAAACTTTTTAACGTGACTTTTTTTTTTTTTTTAGATATGCAATTTTTGATCAATCAATCAATCAAACAAACAAATTATGTGGGCATAAAAAAAGAACATTTTCAAAAACCTTAGCCCTTAGCATTTATTACTACAATTAATTGGATATTGTAAAAACATTAAGTTAAAGTGCCCATATTGTGCCATTTTAAAAGTTCCTAATTTTGTTTTGCTTTCTACAATAGGTTTACATGCATCCAAGGGTCAAAAACACTTTAATTTTCCTAATACACACTGCAGCATCAGCTCTTTTCTCTCAGTGTCTGAAACACTTCAATCAAGGATTCAGTCTCTCTAAACCCCGCCTTTCTGAGAGCCAGCTCTGCTCTGATTGGTCAGATGGCCCAGTCTGTTGTGATTGGTCTACTCTGCTCTGATTGGTCAGATGGCTCAGTCTATAGTGATTGGTCTACTCTGCTCTGATTGGTCAGATGGCCCAGTCTGTTGTGATTGGTCTACTCTGCTCTGATTGGTCAGATGGCCCAGTCTGTTGTGATTGGTCTACTCTGCTCTGATTGGTCAGATGGCTCAGTCTGCTGTGATTGGTCTACTCTGCTCTGATTGGTCAGATGGCTCAGTCTGTTGTGATTGGTCTGCTCTGCTCTGATTGGTCAGATGGCCCAGTCTGTTGTGATTGGTCTACTCTGCTCTGATTGGTCAGATGGCTCAGTCTATAGTGATTGGTCTACTCTGCTCTGATTGGTCAGATGGCCCAGTCTGTTGTGATTGGTCTACTCTGCTCTGATTGGTCAGATGGCCCAGTCTGTTGTGATTGGTCTACTCTGCTCTGATTGGTCAGATGGCTCAGTCTGCTGTGATTGGTCTACTCTGCTCTGATTGGTCAGATGGCTCAGTCTGTTGTGATTGGTCGACCGCTCTGCTCTGATTGGTCAGATGGCCCAGTCTGTTGTGATTGGTCTACTCTGCTCTGATTGGTCAGATGGCTCAGTCTATAGTGATTGGTCTACTCTGCTCTGATTGGTCAGATGGCCCAGTCTGTTGTGATTGGTCTACTCTGCTCTGATTGGTCAGATGGCCCAGTCTGTTGTGATTGGTCTACTCTGCTCTGATTGGTCAGATGGCTCAGTCTGCTGTGATTGGTCTACTCTGCTCTGATTGGTCAGATGGCCCATTCTATAGTGATTGGTCTACTCTGCTCTGATTGGTCAGATGGCTCAGTCTGTTGTGATTGGTCTACTCTGCTCTGATTGGTCAGATGGCCCAGTCTGTTGTAATTGGTCTACTCTGCTCTGATTGGTCAGATGGCCCAGTCTGTTGTGATTGGTCTGCTCTGCTCTGATTGGTCAGATGGCTCAGTCTGCTGTGATTGGTCTACTCTGCTTTGATTGGTCAGATGGCTCAGTCTGTTGTGATTGGTCTGCTCTGCTCTGATTGGTCAGATGGCCCAGTCTGTTGTGATTGGTCTACTCTGCTCTGATTGGTCAGATGGCCCAGTCTGTTGTGATTGGTCTACTCTGCTCTGATTGGTCAGATGGCTCAGTCTGTTGTGATTGGTCTACTCTGCTCTGATTCGTCAGATGGCCCAGTCTGTTGTGATTGGTCTGCTCTGCTCTGATTGGTCAGATGGCTCAGTCTGTTGTGATTGGTCTACTCTGCTTTGATTGGTCAGATGGCTCAGTCTGTTGTGATTGGTCTGCTCTGCTCTGATTGGTCAGATGGCCCAGTCTGTTGTGATTGGTCTACTCTGCTCTGATTGGTCAGATGGCCCAGTCTGTTGTGATTGGTCTACTCTGCTCTGATTGGTCAGATGGCCCAGTCTGTTGTGATTGGTCTACTCTGCTCTGATTGGTCAGATGGCTCAGTCTGTTGTGATTGGTCTACTCTGCTCTGATTCGTCAGATGGCCCAGTCTGTTGTGATTGGTCTGCTCTGCTCTGATTGGTCAGATGGCTCAATCTGCTGTGATTGGTCTACTCTGCTTTGATTGGTCAGATGGCTCAGTCTGCTGTGATTGGTCTGCTCTGCTCTGATTGGTCAGATGGCCCAGTCTGTTGTGATTGGTCGACCGCTTACAGCACGTGTCAGAAATGAAACGCTCATTATCATATCTGAATCTCAGCTCTTGACACACAGAGATACGAACAGTAACGATAGCGTGGGTTTAACCGTATCAGTCTCATCGAAGTGGATTTGCTTTGGCAGCAGAAAACAGCGTCTTCTCCACATGAACAACACCAACCAAACTCTTCCAGTCTCAGATACAACTACAGTGTTTGAGGACGGGGCAAAGCAGACGCTGTTCACCGACAGCCAATGAGGAGCATTATGCAAATTAGTTACCCTACATAGGTATAGCAGGAAGTGAGACTGGAATTACTGACGACTCGTTTCTGTTCAGAATAACTTCTTTCAGCACTTTGATCTGTGAAACTTTGCAGACCTTTTACATTCACATACATCCGCACAATAGGGGCACTATTGTATATTCATTGTATATTTTTTAATTGTTTGATACAATACAATCAGAACCTATAACGTGAGTCAAAAGGCAGCATGTTTACAATTTGTGTTACTTGTCATGCTAGGTTAGTTTTAGGTTGGATTAAGAACACTTAATAAAACGCATCAAATCGTTTCCAGCATAAAAACATAGAATTTGTGGCACCGAAAATTCATGGGACAATGAATGTTGAAAGTGAGCCATCAATTCTTTAAACCAAAGAGGAAATTAAGACATAACTTACGTTTTGAATATCCTTTTATAGTGCAAGCCAGACTGAACAACTGGATCAGCCAGCAGTGATTCGCCACCAGTGCTTTTATATATCCACAGGCCGCTACCTGAGAGCCAAGAGAACAGAAACCGTAATGACATCCAACAAAAATATCATATCTGTGATATCGCAGATGCTGGATGAACCTCTTTGAAAGAGAACATTGTTTGTTTACAAGAAATAGTTTCCATTTGTGTAAATATTAGTCACTTCACACCCTCTGAATTCAGAGCATTTTTGAACAGAACGGCCCAGATGTTATCATTTATGTCAGCCCACGGACATATTTAAAGCTACACCTTCGAATGAAAGATTTGAATGAACCTGCACTGAGCAGACACTTACTGAGAGAATGTTTTTCATGGTGATCACAAACACGTTGTACGCGATGAGGAAGTCCCAGTAATGAAGGATGCTTTTGATTGGCTTCAGTAACAGCTCGCCCCCAAAGATCAGGAAGTAGAAACAGGCGACCAGGTAACCCATACAGAAGATGCTGATGCGCGTGGTGCCCGTGATGAAGATGATGGTCAGGACGAACCAGAACAGGTAGCTGAACATGATCACCTTCAGCATATCCAAATACGACCTGCAAAAAAAATCAAACTTATATAGTACCGTTCAAACATTTGAGTTTTTTGAAAGAAATGAAAGCTACACTATGTATTTTTTCGCTGCTAGCCTCTTTAGAACAATAACAAAGGCGTAGATTGAGGACGCAGTGAATGAGCGTGGAATCATACCGATGGATCTAATAATGTTTATGGGGAAATAATGTTTATGGATGAGTGTTTTTAACATGACTGTGGTATGAAGCAGGACGTGATTACTAATAAGAGACAGATATCAGCGCCACACGCGAGTCCCGGGGGATATAAAGAAATGAGGACATTTCATTCTACCGAACGACCCGCAAGTGCTGAATTACTACTCATACAGGTCCGTTTATTTGACCAATTAAAACTGTGAGGAGACGCAATGCTGTTTCACTCGGTCTCCACTATCTAAACTCCATTAGGGGTGGGGGAAAAATTAGATTCTTAGATGCATTGCGATGCGGACGTGGACGATTCTGAATCGTTTCACAAATGTCAAAAAAATCGATTTTCTAAATGTTGATAACGTAATGTTGACGGAACGCAAAAGGCGCAACTCTGAAGCGCGGGAAGTGCCCAGACCGTCTGTGGCGTGCACATAACAGAGACGCGTGATGGCTGAGCAAGAAATCCGACCGGCACCCTCCACGTTAAAAGCTAGCGTATGGAAGCATTTCTATGAAGTTGAAGGGGAAAATGACCTGGACAAGAGCCACGCTATATGCAAGTTGTGTCAAACTAAACTAAAATATTTCCGAAACACGACAAACATGAGAAACCATATTACACGTTTCCAACGCTCGGTTGTACCGGTAGTTTCTGCCAACCAGAGGACCACAAACTATCGCATATTTGATGTTTTCATAAAAGCTGTTTTCGATTGTGGTATACAGCAAAAATGTGTCTGTGCTCAGGATTTAGTTTTAAGTCATAAGTTTTAGACTTAGAGCTGTATGCTACTATTATTCACAATATGCTGAAGTCCACAAGCACTACTTTTGTATGAAAGCTGCTGGTACAGAATTCTGCATTTTTGTATTAAAGCTGTGATTTTGGTACAGCAAAATGTTTATTTTATTGTCTAAAGGATTATATTGCACATAACAGGAGGTTATTACTTTTATGTTAGTGATTCAGAATATGCTGAAGTCTGTATTAATTTACAGCAAGTATGCTGCTACAGACACACTTCCTGTTGGCTTTTTGCAATGTTGGGACATATTCTGGCAAATGTAACCTTACTGTTGACTTGTAAAATCACTTCCATTTGTTTTATTAATAAAATATATTGGAAGTAAATTCATTACGGGTCATTACAAATACTTTAAAAGTACCAAGTGAGAAAAAAGAAAATCTGTATAGAAAAAAGATGCATCGATAATCGTTTTATAATCGCATCGCAGCCCTCTGAATCGTAATCGAACCGTGAGGTGCCTAGAGATTCCCAGCACTAAACTGCATTTGAGTGTGTGGAGAGTTATAATGTTATCCGGTTGTTAAGTCTGACGTCACGCGGCAGCGCTTCCGGGTCTCATACCACAGGAAAAACAACAAACGGTGCTAATATACACACACAATGTGCTGTAATACTACAAAAAAAATTATAATCATAACCTTTATCTCCATACCAAAATTCCAGATGGCCAGACAGTGATTCATCTTTTATAAATCGTTAAAATATTAATGTCTGTGATGCTGTGAGCACAGAGACTGTTGTGTAGATTGTAAGTATTTAAAATTTTTAACTTTTTAAAATGTTTAATGTTTAATATGAATAAATAGCGTTCATAAATGTCCGTTGATGGCATTCTCAAGTAAAACGAGTTGAGGCTTGGACCCAGAAACGGCGTTCCTTACGTCACGACTTAACAAGCGGATTCTGTGTGTTCATTTGTTGGCTGTATGACACTAGCAGTAGCTACATCATACTGAAGATGTTCTCATATTTCATCGTGTTGAGCTACATAACATTGATTCGTTTTATGTACATTTGCTCACCTGTCTAATAAAGCACATGCACGAGCGGCATCTCTGTCAAGTTGAAGTTTGTTGTGAAGCCTCGCCATCTCGAAAACGGCAGGTCAATACTGGTCCTCTATTGATTCCTCATTTTGCTCTAAAGTCAGCTTGACATGGTCTGTAATGTTTGAACGAAACTACAACAGCCACTAGATGATGCGCAGTTGTGCACGTCTGTTGCCATGGTTTCTACGGTAGTAAAAGCGGAAACCGAGGGTAACGCGGATATGACGCATTGACAGGCGACTCCCTCACATGTCCCGGTTTCTTGGTTAAAATCGCAATTTTCTCACGATATACAGTACTGTGCAAAAGTCTTAGGCACGTTGGTATTTTCACACGAAAAATGTTTTTAAGCCAGTTATTTATATCTTTTACTGTAGTGTGTCAGTAGGAAATATCAGTTTACATTTCCAAACATTCATTTTGCAATTAATTGCAATGTGATTACATGAAGAAACAGAAAAAACTGAGACAGACTAAATCCAGAAGAACTGAGGCAACGTCTCCCAGACACTTGAGGAAACCTTCCTGCAGAACTACAGTACTGGGAAAAGTTTAGGCACTTGTCAGAATGCTTTAAAGTGAGAATGCTGTCAAAAATAATAACATAAATAGCTTTTATTTATGAATTAACTTCTATTAACTAAATCAAATGGATATTTGGGGTGACCACCCTTTGCGTTTAAAACGGCTTGTGTCGCCTGCATCTGTTCCTGCACCTATTCATGGAGTTCTGCAGGAAGGTTTCCTCAAGTGTCTGAGAGACGTTGCCTCAGTTCTTCTGGATTTAGTCCATCTCAGTTTTTTCTGTTTCTTCATGTAATCACAGACAGACTCAATGAAGATGAGATCAGATCTCCATGTGGAGCATAGAGACTATTGTCAGACTCTTTATGCATACAAAAATCTCACTGGATTATTAAAATTAATGGCAATTAATTTATAAATGTAAACTGATATTTCCTACTGACACACTACAGCAAAAGATATAAATAACTGGCTTAAACCCACTTTTTGTGTGTAAAAATACTAGCGAGCCTAAGACTTAGTACAGTACTGTACATAGTTAGAAACATTTGGGATATTGTAAGTACTCAACTGAACAAAATATGGCCTAGTGATTTTTGGATATTTTACTGCAAAAATCTTACATATTGCACCTTTAATAGTTTTATTCAGCAAGGATGCATTAAACTGATCAAAAGTGATGTATCTCGGTTTCCACAGAAATATGAAGCTGTTTTCAACACTGATAATAATCATAAATGTTTGTTGAGCATCAAATCCTCATATTGAATGATTCCTGAAGGATCATGTGACACTGAAGACTGGAGTAATGATGATAAATTCAGCTTTGATCACAGGAATAAATTACACTTTACTATATATTCACATAGAGAACAGCTGATTTACACTGGAGTCATATTTCACTGTTTTACTGTATTTATGATCAGATAATGCAGCCTTGGTGAGCAGGAGAGACTCTATTAAAAACATAAAAATGGTTAATGTATATATGCATCGTTATTAGTATTTTCATGTGTTTACTGTAATATTGATCTAGTCAGGCTCAAAAGCTTAGCTCTGTTATCAGAGTAAAATATTGCCTTTGGCATAAAGTTCAAGAACACTGACTGTAAATATGTGGTGTGATATGATTATATTATATTGGCCATTTTATCTCTGACCTACAGCCGTTATGTTCAAATGTAAGAGCAGTCGTGCTTCCCTCAGAATTACCCATATCACATTCGCTTATTATTTGGATTTATTGTAATGTGCAACTGTAATAAGTATAATAATGATAAAGTGGTCCTCTAAATTCAATAAGATCAGAGCAGCAGACAGGCATCATTAAGAGCAGAAAATTCCTTCATCACCATCATCATTTCTAATAGTTTGAACTGGCTGGAGGCAGCAGAATCACTACAGCCGAGGGATGACTTGCGCAGAGATAGATTGCACTGTCCTGATCTAGAATCACTATTCATTGTGTCTTTTACTCTACAATAACAAGCAGAGGAAGCTCAGCTGATCCTGAGACCACAAACTAAGACTGCCGGTTTGAAAAAGTAACGATGTACAATTATAGTGTATTCTGGGCCATGTCGGATGGCAGTAAAAGTAATCAGAGTATTAGAGTTGCTTTATGTTTTAACTTTCTTGAGTTTCCCATTTTACATTAGGGGTCGAACCGTAAAAAATCAAACCGTACGGTTCTCCACCCACTGTTCAGCACACACTTGCACCGCGGTTCATCTCAAATCTGACAGAGTTAGCCTAATGCATGTTTCTGTCGATGGATACACATTCTCGTTTCCCAATGCATTACAACAGCAATGATCAAAAAGCGTGGACAAAACATTCACTCTTGTACGCGAGTGTCGTATGCTTGAACGTGACTCAGTCTTTGACGCCGTCATCACCGGGTGTTGATAGCGTGCGAGCACAGGTGAGACATGAACACCACACGCTGCTATCTGTGTTTAAACTATACTCATTCAAGCTTTGCAAACATTCAAGAGCAAGACGCGAAAGAGAACTCACGCTGAGAGAAGATGTGTGTGTGCACTCATCTGAAGCAAATTTTGAGTTCTATTCACTTGAACGGACAAATTCACACAAAAATGATGTCAACATGCCCACATGTAGGTTATGTCTTGAGTAAAATGTAAATAGTCGATAAAGGCGTGTGTTTGTGTGTAGTGTGTACTGGATCTGTGCATTATGTCTTAAAGTGACAGAAGCCTTTTCCTGCTGTCTGTGTTTTTAATGTTAATCAAACAACAAATGACACAGAAATCACTCACTGCTCTTGACTGAATAACTTCTGTAATTTCAATAATGATTAATCTTTATTTCATTTATACAGTGAAGATTATAATATGCAATGTTATTTAATATTTGATTGCTTTATTCAATTTCTGTACCTTAAAAACCTGAAAAGCACTGTTTGTTTTATATGCATCTATGCTCTATTGTATGTATTTGTGCTGTTGCTTGTAGTTTGATTATTTGTTCTTATTTTGTTTATTTTTATTTGACAAATGTCCTAATTACCCTGACCGTACATACCGAACCGTACCGAAACCGTGACCCTAAAACCGTGATACAAACAAAAAACACGTGTTGCAAAATATGACAAGCAACTTCGTTTCTTTACATTTATGGTCGCTGTTTTGTCCAATACATTGACTGACACTGCCTTCTCAGCTAATAGCCAATCAGTGAAATAATACAAGTGCTGTATTAATTCGTCCTCATACATCCCGCCTCCTCCTCACTGAAGAAAAATCGCGTTCAGCGTGCAGGCATGTGACATTATAAATGCAAGTAGTGATTGTTAGTAGACGTAAATAGACGTATGTATATTTTCACAAACAATGCCACCAACAGAGATGTACAGAGATGGAGAGGAAACAGGGAGGAGAGACACCTAATATAATTTTAAAAATATGTATTTATCATTACAGGATATAATAATAAAAAAACAAGTACACTTATACTAACAATAGGTATGAATCAAATTTATTTTATTATAAATATGTGGCTATATTGCAGCGCTCCCTTAGTGCTTGCCTGCGTCCCAATGAGCATACTATATCCATCCTAGTATGTGACATAAGTCACTTTCAATCCTATTTAGGGCCGATAGGGTGGATAGTATCCACATTGATATGCAGGGCTTGTCTTTTTCAAGGTTTGCAGTGTGTGTGTTCACTACTCACTGCTCCTAATACGTGCGCACTAACTCCGACTATGGGTTACCATAATTGGCCTTCATGTCACTTTTTCTCTTTTTCCATCTCTAAACCTCTTCTGTTCACAGCTGATCAGAGGATATTGCGTGCCCTTTGTTGCAGTTTGATGATTTTTGTAAAATCACATCTGTTTTTGCTTTTCAAACTCCGAGAGGTTTCAGTTTAATATGTTGCAGGCTCATTTATTGATATAAATAATATTGATGATAATAAATAATATAATAATACTGGGCTTGTTTTTGAAGCTGCGGTTGCTTATTTGTCTTGTGAGAGTTGGCAACACTGGTAAGTATATGCACTGCAGACTGAAGCACGTCAGTGAATGTCACAGCTTTGTGTTTTGCTCTGAAAAAGGCAGATTTATTACGCATTCAGTTCAGATGGAAATCTAATACAGTATTACAGCTAGCCGATCTAAAAAGTGACTGTGCATTAACAGCTGTCAACCATGTCTGTACGCAAACGAGTGGTTTGAACTTATTTACCCAGCGTATTTTTTATTTTGGCCGCACATGTGCACCACTTATGTGCACCCCTGAATATAGAAATATAGACATTTTGAGTGAGTCAGGTGAAGGTCAGAGGTCACATGCTGACCTGCAGTGGATGAAGTCAGGCACAGGGTTGTGCTGGCTGAAGCTGGCGGCGTCCAGGTCTCGACAGATCTCCACATTATCACCCGCCAGCATCTGCACGGGCGTCACGTCCTCCTCCTCGAACACGCGGCCCTGCAGCGACGCGCACAGCAGCAGCATGAAGTCGTCTACAGAGACAGGAGGACAGGTCAAAACACAGAATCTGGTGGATCTCATTTATATATCTTCTGTTTCTAGTACATCTGTTGTGTGTTTTTGACATTTTATTAGTTAGATATAGTTTATTGCATTATCAAAATACTGGGTATATCTAATACATGATATATCGGCCACCATATCGGTATCGGCCGATATATGATCATTTTTAATGTTATCGTTATCGGCCTGATAAGAAAATCTTCAAGCCGATAAATGATAGATTATTTCCTTCAGCTGAGACACTTCGGATGCGCACTGTTCAACATGATGGTTTTGAATTGCTTGAAATATGATTGAAGTCACTTCAAAAAGGCAAATACAGTTCAGAGCAACGTCTGTCATATCGGCTACATAACATTATAATGAGAACATCATATAATGTGTTTGGGACATGGATTTAAATGGTGAGACTTTTGTTTTTGTAATCAGGCTCTCAAAAATTATATACAAATTTGGATTTAGATTTATCGGCCAATATATCGGTTATCGGCTTTCAAATATAAAGAATTATCGGTATCGGTATTGGCCAAAATGTTCATATCGGTGCATCCCTACAAAATACCAGTCATAACGAGGAAATAAACAAATAAATAAGAACTTTATGTGGGACTTTTAATTATGAACAAGGTCAAAATACATTGGGACTCTTATTTTGAAATGACTATGCTTTAGCTATTGCCAGCTGCTCATTCAAAAGATGAGAGATAAAATATGCACTCTAAAACCATCTACAACATAAATACCATAAAGTACACATTGTCATATCAACAGTAGATCATAAGTTAATGTATTCACTGATCATGAACTGCTGAACCACGAGCCTGTAAAACACGCAACAACGCCGCGTTTTTACTTTGAAACACACAGCGCTCATATTTAAATCAGGTTTAAAAATCACTTACATATCCCTGTTTTTAAATCCCCAAATGGAAGACCTCTTAAGACATTTGATTATTTTACTCCTAAATACATTACAATTCACACACATCTATTTTTAGTCACAAATGCGAGTGAAATGCTCGAGCCCTGCTATACAGTTATAGTTTAGTTAGTTCTACTTATTACTTAAGCTAAACAAAAATGAGAAATGCTGCCTTGGCAACTAGCTAAAATAATAAGTAATGACTTTTTTTTTACTTAAAGGGATAGTTCGCCCAAAAATTAAAATGTGATGTTTATCTGCTTTATCTGCTTGACCTCACTCACCGGAAGTGATCGCGCGTTGAAGGCTGTTGGACATAGTGGCGTATTAGAGGTAAAAAATGATATAAATACTGTTCGGTTTCTCACACAAACTGATCGTTTCGTGTCTTAAGACATCAATGTGTCGTCACGAGCCGCAGTGTTTAATATGGATTTGTCTGTGCATGTTTTTTTACTCTCATCGATTTTGTTACCATTGACATGCATTATACGACTGCAGACGGCAACGGCTGGAGTTAAAAATCTTCATTTGTGTTCTACTGATGAAACAAAGTCACCTATATCTTGGATGCCCTGGGGGTAAGCAGATAAACATTTTTGGGTGAACTATCCCTTTAATGACAACCCTGGGAACAATTTAATTTCAACACAGATTTGACCACCCATTAATATGAATACTCACAGAGGAGGAAGAGCGAGTTAGGTTTGGTGTGGAAGTCGGGGAAGTAGAGCCACTTGATGACGTTGGAGTCCATGCTGGAAGACGGGCGTCTCCACGGATAGTCTGAAGCATAACAGACACAGACAGAAGTATAGTCATGGTCATCTTCAAGACCTGAATTTGTAATTTTTTTTTAAATTCATGTGCCTCAATCTTGAATCAGAATAACTTCCCCTCCCTCTTGCAGCGACATCTCTTCTCTGATGAGGAGGACGGGGCAACCTGTCACTCACATGAGATCGGCCAATAGCAAACCACAACCATCCAATCAATTCCCCACAGACAAAATCAAGCCCTGCCCTACATTTGTTCTTGTTCCAGAAGGCATTTCACTCGGATATACACAGATCAGGCATAACATAATGACCACTGACAGGTGAAGTGACTAACACTGATTATCTCTTCATCACGGCTCCTGTTAGTGGGTGGGATATATTAGGCAGCAAGTGAACATTTTGTCCTCAAAGTTGATGTGTTAGAAGCAGGAAAAATGGGCAAGCGTAAGGATTTGAGCAAGTTTGACAACGGCCAAATTGTGATGGCTAGACGACTGGGTCAGAGCATCCCCAAAACTGCAGCTCTTGTGGGGTGTTCCCGGTCTGCAGTGGTCAGAATCTATCAAAAGTGCTCCAAGGAAGGAACAGTGGAGAACCGGAGACAGGGTCATGGGCGGCCAAGGCTCACTGATGCACGTGGGGAGCGAAGGCTGGCCCGTGTGGTCCGATCAAACAGACGAGCTACTGGAGCTCAAATTGCTCAAGAAGTTAATGCTGGTTCTGATAGAAAGGTGTCAAAGGCATCAAATTCTCCAGATCTCAATCCAATCGAGCATCTGTGGGATGTGCTGAACAAACAAGTCCGATCTATGGAGGCACCTCGCAACTTACAGGACTTAAAGGATCTGCTGCTAACATCTTGGTGTCAGATACCACAGCACACCTTCAGGGGTCTAGTGGAATCCATGCCTCGACGGGTCCATCCAAAATGGGGACCATCACAATATTAGGAGGGTGCTCATGATGTTATGCCTAATCGGTGTACGTCACAATAGAGAAGAAAAGACTCAAAAGAACACCTCACTCACTCACTCACCTGTGCAGGCGGCAGGAGGGATGCCGATGCACATCAGGTACTGGAAGGCGAGCATGCAGGCCAGGAAGCAGCAATACTTGGACCAGACGCGGGCAATGGCTTTCCTCCTACGCTGATACATCACCGCAATCAGACCGAACGCATGCAGCATGGCATAGAAATCCATCCGCTGGCCAATCACATTCACCGCTAACAGAAAACAGGTCTGGAGCAGCAACATTCAGACAAGGATTTCAAATTAGGATAATAATGGGTACATCTGATAGCATCACTACACACAAATTAAAATTCAATATCCATCACATATCCCTGATCCATTATATTGTGGTTTATCTGTCTCAACAGTGTGTTAGCAATCTGAGCTTCAGCAGATAATCTATTAGAGACAATCCAAAGTAAATCAGTGTCTGGACAAAACAAAAACTGGCCCCTAAAAGGGCGAACATGATTTTGCCAAGTAGGGCATGTTCCTGGATCAATCAAACACAGTCCTAACCCTAAATGTAACTCCATCCCTAAGCCTTATCCTAAACCAATCTGAAAGGAATGTTAATCCAGGATCAACAAATATTAATCCAGGAACATATCCACTATTCAAAAACACGCAGTGGTGCTGTTCACTAATATTTCACAAATATGTTCACAAATCCTCATATTGAATGATTTGTGAAGGATCATGTGACACTGAAGACTGGAGTAATGATGATAAATTCAGCTTTGATCACAGGAATAAATTACACTTTACTATATATTCACATAGAGAACAGCTGATTTACGTTGGAGTAATATTTCAAAGTTTTTTTCATCAGATAAATTACCTCAAGACCAAATTTGTAGAAGAAGTAGTTGATGAAATATTTGGCACAGTTGACGATGCCGTCGTCCAAATGTTGCCGTGTGATGTTGTGAAAAATGGTTCTTGTGACTGGAGGGGTGAGGTTGTTTTTCATACGGTAGAAATCCTGGTGACGGTAAATTGTCACCTCAAACGCCAAGAGGGCCAGCATCAATAAGTTATTCTGTGTGGAGGAAAAAAGGGTAAGTACGATATTGAAGTGTGTAAGAGTGTATGCAGGTTAAAGGTGAAGTATAGGCACTTTGAGGAATTACAAAAATACAACATTTTTTCAAACAAATTAGCAAACGCCCCTTTCGCCTGGTGTGGCTACTGTAACTGTTAGATCGGTCTATCTCTTTTCAGCTCAACCAATTATAAGTTTGGGGCTTGGCTACTGTAGCAGGCTGGGAGATTGGGGCGTGGCTACTGTAGCAGGCTGAGAGATTGGGGCGTGGCTACTGTAGCAGGCTGAGAGATTGGGGCGTGGCTCCTGTAGCAGGCTGAGAGATTGAGGCGTGGCTACTGTAGCAGGCTGAGAGATTGGAGCGTAGCTACTGAAGCAGGCTGAGAGATTGGGGCGTGGCTACTGTAGCAGGCTGAGAGTTTGGGGCATGGCTACTGTAGCAGGCTGAGAGATTGGGGCGTGGCTACTGTAGCAGGCTGAGAGATTGGGGCGTGGCTACTGTAGCAGGCTGAGAGTTTGGGGCGTGGCTACTGTAGCAGGCTGAGAGATTGGGGCATGGCTACTGTAGCAGGCTGAGAGATTGGGGCGTGGCTACTGTAGCAGAATGAGAGTTTGGGGCATGGCTACTGTAGCAGGCTGAGAGATTGGGGCATGGCTACTGTAGCAGGCTGAGAGATTGGGGCGTGGCTACTGTAGCAGGCTGAGAGTTTGGGGCGTGGCTACTGTAGCAGGTTGAGAGATTGGGGCATGGCTACTGTAGCAGGCTGAGAGATTGGGGCATGGCTACTGTAGCAGGCTGAGAGATTGGGGCATGGCTACTGTAGCAGGCTGAGAGATTGAGGCGTGGCTACTGTAGCAGGCTGAGAGATTGGGGCGTGGCTACTGTAGCAGGCTGAGAGATTGGAGCGTAGCTACTGTAGCAGGCTGAGAGATTGGGGCGTGGCTACTGCAGCAGGCTGAGAGTTTGGGGCGTGGCTACTGCAGCAGGCTGAGAGTTTGGGGCGTGGCTACTGTAGCAGGTTGAGAGATTGGGGCGTGGCTACTGTAGCAGGCTGAGAGATTGGGGCGTGGCTACTGTAGCAGGCTGAGAGATTGGGGCGTGGCTACTATAGCAGGCTGAGAGTTTGGGGCATGGCTACTGTAGCAGGCTGAGAGATTGGGGCATGGCTACTGTAGCAGGCTGAGAGATTGGGGCATGGCTACTGTAGCAGGCTGAGAGATTGGGGCGTGGCTACTGTAGCAGGCTGAGAGATTGGGGCGTGGCTACTGTAGCAGGCTGAGAAATTGAGGCGTGGCTACTGTAGCAGGCTGAGAGATTGGGGCGTGGCTACTGTAGCAGGCTGAGAGTTTGGGGCGTGGCTCCTGTAGCAGGCTGAGAGATTGAGGCGTGGCTACTGTAGCAGGCTGAGAGATTGGAGCGTAGCTACTGTAGCAGGCTGAGAGATTGAGAGATTGGGGCGTGGCTACTGTAGCAGGCTGAGAGTTTGGGGCATGGCTACTGTAGCAGGCTGAGAGTTTGGGTTGTTGCTACTGTAGCAGGCTGAGAGTTTGGGGCGTGGCTACTCTAGCAGGTGGAGAGTTTGAGGCATGGCTATAGTAGCAGGCTGAGAGATTGGGGCATGGCTACTGTAGCAGGCTGAGAGTTTGGGTTGTTGCTACTGTAGCAGGCTGAGAGTTTGGGGTGTGGCTACTGTAGCAGGCTGAGAGATTGGGGTGTGGCTCCTGTAGCAGGCTGAGAGTTTGGGGCTTGGCTACTGTAGCAGGCTGAGAGATTGGGGCGTGGCTACTGTAGCAGGCTGAGAGATTGGGGCATGGCTCCTGTAGCAGGTGGAGAGTTTGAGGCATGGCTACTGTAGCAGGCTGAGAGATTGGGGGGTGGCTACTGTAGCAGGCTGAGAGATTGGGGCGTGGCTCCTGTAGCAGGCGGAGAGTTTGGGGTGTGGCTACTGTAACAAGCTTAGAGATTGGGGTGTGGCTACTATAGCAGACAGAGTTTGGGGAATGGCTACAGTAGCAGGCGGAGAGTTCGGGCCGTGTTTAAAAAAAATAAATAAAATAAAATAATAATAATAATTTTTAATATTACTATTTATAATAATAATAATAATAATAATAATAATGCAAAATACATGTTTTACGGCTGGTAAGAAATATTTATGAACAGAATATTTTATCAGATCACCCAGCATTGGCAGGTGTGGCCAAAACATTACTTTTAGACGCTAAGCATGAGTGCTGGTGTATTGTTGAGTGCGTACATACCCTCAGATTCTCCAGTAATGGAGAGAACTTCCTGAGGCCGATCCAGTTGGCTGGGTCCACCGAACCGCTGTAGAGAAGAGACTTGGCCATGTCCAGCCTCTGAGCCTCTGTGTAGTTATCAGGCTTGAGGAGAGAACCAGAGACAGTGAGAACGAGCGTCTCCATTTCATGCATGTACTGAGGGGTGCACGCGGCTCACCATATTGCAGGTTTTTGAGTATGAGGAAGGGTTAATGGAGGTCAGCTGGTACAGCATTTTGCAGACGATGATGACGCAGGTCCAGACGGTGCACACACTGGACGCCAGCGGTCTGAACTGACTGAAAGGTAGCGCGAAGGCCCAGCTCACCAGGAACACGTAGTTAAACAGCGACACCTGAGAACGACATGTTCCTAGTGATGATCAACTTTTTACGCACACCTGGGAATCCTCATTGACTAATAAATCTTAGTAAATGTGGCAAACGTGTATGAATAAAAATATTTTATAAAAATAAAATGAATACATTTTATATTTTCTTTTTAATAAACATTTCCATTTTGAAATATATTATTTTCTTTTAAACTTTCTATTCATCAAAGAACCCTTAAAAATAAAATGCATGACGGTTTCCACAAAAATATGTAATATAATATTATACAGAAATATGAAGCTGTTTTCAACATTGATAATAATCATAAATGTTTGTTGATCATCAAATCCTCATATTAGAATGATTTGTGAAGGATCATGTGACACTGAAGACTGGAGTAATGATGATAAATTCAGCTTTGATCACAGGAATAAATTACACTTTACTATATATTCACATAGAGAACAGCTGTTTTAGATTGGAATAATATTTCACAATATTACTGTTTTTTCTGTATTTCTAATAAAATAACCTACACCAAACTTTTGAATAGTAGGTATATTTGTCATATTAAACAGAACTAGAATTATTGGCTAATCATTGGTCATTCAATGTTTCTGTAAAAAAAAATATATATACTAATTAAAATACTACTAATATTAATAATAATAATAAAATAATAATAAATGTGGTAAGGTCTGATAAGTTGCTGGGCTCATATACAGGTGCTGGTCATATAATTAGAATATCATCAAAAAGTTGATTTATTTCATTAATTCCATTCAAAAAGTGAAACTTGTATATTATATTCATTCATTACACAGATATTTCAAATGTTTATTTCTTTTAATTTTGATGATTATAACTGACAACTAAGGAAAATCCCAAATTCAGTATCTCAGAAAATTAGAATATTGTGAAAAGGTTCAATATTGAAGACACCTGGTGCCACACTCTAATCAGCTAATTAACTCAAAACACCTGCAAAGGCCTTTAAATGGTCTCTCAGTCTAGTTCTGTAGGCTACACAATTATGGGGAAGACTGCTGACTTGACAGTTGTCCAAAAGACGACCATTGACAACTTGCACAAGGAGGGCAAGACACAAAAGGTAATTGCAAAAGAGGCTGGCTGTTTACAGAGCTCTGTGTCCAAGCACATTAATAGAGAGGCGAAGGGAAGGAAAAGATGTGGTAGAAAAAAGTGTACAAGCAATAGGGATAACCACACCCTGGAGAGGATTGTGAAACAAAACCCATTCAAAAATGTGGGGGAAATTCACAAAGAGTGGACTGCAGCTGGAGTCAGTGCTTCAAGAACCACTACGCACAGACGTATGCAAGACATGGGTTTCAGCTGTCGCATTCCTTGTGTCAAGCCACTCTTGAACAACAGACAGCGTCAGAAGCGTCTCGCCTGGGCTAAAGACAAAAAGGACTGGACTGCTGCTGAGTGGTCCAAAGTTATGTTCTCTGATGAAAGTAAATTTTGCATTTCCTTTGGAAATCAGGGTCCCAGAGTCTGAAGGAAGAGAGGAGAGGCACACAATCCACGTTGCTTGAGGTCCAGTGTAAAGTTTCCACAGTCAGTGATGGTTTGGGGTGCCATGTCATCTGCTGGTGTTGGTCCACTGTGTTTTCTGAGGTCCAAGGTCACCGCAGCCGTATACCAGGAAGTTTTAGAGCACTTCATGCTTCCTGCTGCTGAGCAACTTTATGGAGATGCAGATTTCATTTTCCAACAGGACTTGGCACCTACACATAGTGCCAAAGCAACCAGTACCTGGTTTAAGGACCATGGTATCCCTGTTCTTAATTGGCCAGCAAACTCGCCTGACCTTAACCCCATAGAAAATCTATGGGGTATTGTAAAGAGGAAGATGCGATATGCCAGACCCAACAATGCAGAAGAGCTGAAGGCCACTATCAGAGCAACCTGGGCTCTCATAACACCTGAGCAGTGCCACAGACTGATCGACTCCATGCCACGCCGCATTGCTGCAGTAATTCAGGCAAAAGGAGCCCCAACTAAGTATTGAGTGCTGTACATGCTCATACTTTTCATGTTCATACTTTTCAGTAGATTTCTAAAAATCCTTTCTTTGTATTGGTCTTAAGTAATATTCTAATTTTCTGAGATACTGAATTTGGGATTTTCCTTAGTTGTCAGTTATAATCATCAAAATAAAAAGAAATAAACATTTGAAATATATCAGTCTGTGTGTAATGAATGAATATAATATACAAGTTTCACTTTTTGAATGGAATTAGTGAAATAAATCAACTTTTTGATGATAGTCTAATTATATGACCAGCACCTGTATATTAATTACGCTGTCTGCATTCGCTTGATATGATTTGTTGAATGTGGACTGCATTAGGCAAGCACTAGCCAATGGGATTGCCGTTTGCGCATTAGTTCCGCCCACTACTGAAGGAACCAGTAGTGGCTTCTGCTTGTACTTAAAAGCTGAACAATTCATGATGAACGCAGTCATTTTTATGTGAAAAAACAAGAAAGAATAGCATGTACAGCCATTTATATAATATCAATAGGTACAGTGAGCTGTATAAAGACACGGTAAATTAAAAAAAAATCTGGTAAGTGAAAATATATCTGAACTAAACTTAGCCTCCAACTCAATCACTGGAGAGTGAAATATAACAGTTTATTAGCCAGTGGCTAATGATAGACATTATTTAGTTGCATATGCGAGTGATTTACTCACAATATAGAGGGTTGATGATGCAAAACCTGACAGATGTTGACAGTTGCAGATTTTTGGCTGGTCTGACCAGCTCTTACTGACTTGACCAAGGTGGTCATCTAGCCCATCTAGGTCAGGTAAGATACACTATATTGCCAAAAGTTTTGGGACATGCACATAATCTTTAATGCCATCCCATTCTTAATCCGTAGGTTTAGGAGTGTGTTTATGGGAATTTTTGACCATTCTTCTAGAAGCGCATTTGTGAGGTCAGGCACTGATGTTGGACGAGAAGGCCTGGCTCGCAGTCTCCGCTCTAATTCATCCCAAAGGTGTTCTATCGGGATGAGGTCAGGACTCTGTGCAGGCCAGTCAAGTTCCTCCACACCAAACTCGCTCATCCATGTCTTTATGGACCGATGCTTTGTGCACTGGTGCGCAGTCATGTTGGGACAGGAAGGGGCCGTCCCCAAACTGTTCCCACAAAGTTGGGAGCATGAAATTGTCCAAAATGTCTTGGTATGCTGAAGCATTAAGAGTTCCTTTCACTGGAACTAAGGGGCCAAGCCCAACCCCTGAAAAACAACCCCACCCCATAATCCCCCCTCCACCAAACTTTACACTTGGCACAATGCAGTCAGGCAAGTCCCGTTCTCCTGGCAACCACCAAACCCAGACTCGTCCATGGGATTGCAGACAGAGAAGCGTGATTGGTCACTCCAGAGAACACGTCTCACTGAGTCCAGTGGCGGCGTTTAGTAGAGGAAATTTCAGGAATGGACTTATTGCACAGGTGGCAACCTATCACGGTACCACGCTTGAGTTCACTGAGCTCCTCAGAGCGACCCATTCTTTCACAAATGTTTGTAGAAGCATCTGCATGCCTAGTGCTTGATTTATACACCTGTGGCCATGGAAATGATTGAAGGGCGTCCCAATACTTTTGGCAATACAGTGTACTATTGTCCAAAAGAGATCATGTTCACGTTCATGTTTTAAGAGCATGTTTTTTTCATTGCAGTGTTCACCTCTTTGACGGAGACCCAGATGATGTAGGAGGAGACTATCTTGATGATGTGAAGCTCCAGCAGCCACCAGATGAAGAGCTGCAGCTTCTGCACATACTCCAGGAACTTCAGGAACAGCACCGTCAGACGCTCCACCACCAGATGCCACTTGTTCCTCAGCTCTGCACAAGAAAAACAAACATGCATTGTTAAAGAAAAAAAGTACCAAGCCAATGCCATATGAGTTATGAAAGGTTAGTAAATTGACATTAAATATTCAGAAATGACTCACACCAATATTAGGATTCAAAATCGCTACTCTGAAAACTGAAAGTGCATCTCAATTTGCATACTTATGCACCATTCTAGGCAAAAATAGTGTTCCCACTGAAAATTCCAACAAGAAATAGTGCACTTAAAATACCCAGATGATGCACTTAATGTCCACGTACAAAAAACAACAACAACACGGCTTTAATTACGCAGCGAAAGAAAAGAGGCTCTCACACTCCAACACTGAACGACAAAATAATCGTATAAAACTCAAGACGGGAAAGTACATAGTGCATAGAATAAGTACAAAGTGTACAGAGCATCATTTGAGACACAACTTGAATAAACATCAGAGCTGTTATTGATAACTAAAACTACCTGCATTATTTTCATGAACTAAAATCATGCTGAAATAAAATAAAATATTAGTGCTGTCAAATCAATAAGTTTGTGTTTACATACTGTATATATGTGTTTGTACTGTGTATAATTATGTATATATAAATACACATGCATGCATATATTTAAGAAAAAAATAGTTATATATAAAATATTTATATATATATATATATATATAAATAATATAAATGATATAAACATAGTATATACATGCAAATATTTCATTCAAATATATATATATATGACTGTATTATATATACATAATAATTATACACAGTACACACACATATATACAGTATGTAAACAAACTTATTTTGGATGCAATTAAATCGCAATTAATCGATTTGACAGCACTATTAAATATTAGGTGAAAACTTAAAAACTTAACAAAAAGGGCAACTATCTGAAATAAAATAAGTTGGAAAAAAATTTAATTAAAATGAAAACTGAAAATATAAAAACAAAAGCTAATTCAAAATATGAATACCTACTATAATCGTATATAAAACACTACTAAAATAAGTAAAAAAAAAAAAAGAAAAATGAAAAAAAAAAAAAAAAAAGCTGAAAAGTAGTAAAAAAAAAAGTGCTGTCAATCGAAAAATGTATTAAATCGCACATTTTTCTGTAATTAATCGTGATTAATCGCACCTAACATTAAAGTTTTTAATATATTTTTATATTGTAATAATTTCACAGTAAAGAAATATAGAGAAATTGAATAAAGTTATCAAACACTTCACAGTCTTCACTGCATAAATTATACATTTAATATAGATTATTCCTTATTAAACCTACAAAAGTTACTCAGTCAAGAGCAGAGTGATTTTCTCTTCTTCTTTTGTTCTTTGATTAACATTAATGACATACAGGAGCAGGTTTATTAGGCTGTTGTCACTTTAAGACCCTCTCTCCTCTCCACCTATCGCTGGTGTGTGGTGAGCGCACTGGCGCCGTTGTACCGTGGCTCCCGTCACATCATCACACTGGTGGAGGTTGAGGAGAGACCCCTGACATGAGTGTAAAGCGCTTTGGGTGTACAGTTGTACATATGATAGCGCTATATAAATGCTTAATTCAAGACCTGAAGCACATGGCGCGGATCTGACACGCATTTTCTCACAACTCTTTACGTTCATTTAAGACTTCATTCAACTCATTTAAGACTGTGCTTGTGAGGATAGGCGACAAAAATGATATTTTGGCATAATTTTGTGTGTTTTTGTCCCTTCAAGCGCTGTCTGAAGTGGCTTTCTGTGTGCACAAGTGTGTGTGTGTCACACATAGAGGAGATTCACAGACATGTGCCAGTATAGATTAGAAAAAGTGTCTTATTGTGCCTGAAAGTTTTAATTGCAATTGATAGCATGATCATATACTGTAAAAACGGATGCTCTGCGTTAATTGCGTTAAATATTTTCAATGCATTAAAGGATTAGTTCACTTCGAAATGAAAATTTCCTGATAATTTCCTCACCCACATCTCATCCAAGATGTTCATGTCTTTCTTTCTTTAGTGGAAAAGAAATGAAGTTGAGGAAAACATTCCAGGATTTTCCTCCACATAATGGACTTCAATGGGAACCAACGGCTGACGGTCCAAATCAATGCAGTTTCAGAGGAAGGGCTTCAGAGGCTCTGATGATCCCAGAGGAATAGGCTCTTATCCAGACAAACCAGCGGACATTTTCAAGAAGAAAAAAAATTAACATTTATATACTTTTAACCACAAATGCGCGACTTCTGTGTTGTTCTTCTTCACGGCGTATGACGTCATCACGTTGGAAAGGTCACGTGATGTAGGTGGAAGTGCCGACCCAGTGCCGAAAAACTCCATCTCATGTTCTCCTCCAACTTTAAAATCGTCCAACAATCGTTGTTTTACCTTTATTTTTGTAAAGGGCGTTTTATTTAGTCTTTGCACGTTCGTTCGTTGGTACTTCCACCTACGTCACGTGACCTTTCCCACGTGATGACGTCATACGCCGTGAAGAAGAACACCGAAGTCCCGCATTTGAGGTTAAAAGTATATAAATGTTGATTTTTTTTTGAAAATGTCCGATGGTTTGTCTGGATCAGAGCCTATTCCTCTGGGATCATCAGAGCCTCTGAAGCCCTTCCTCTGAAACTGCATTGATTTGGACCTTCAGCCGTTGGTTCCCATTGAACTCCATTATGTGGAGAAAAATCCTGGATGTTTTCCTCAAAAAACTTTATTTCTTTTCCACTGAAGAAAGAAAGACATGAACATCTTGGATGAGATGGGGGTGAGGAAATTATCATTTTGAAGTGAACTCATCCTTTAAACTGAAAAAAAAAAAGAATTGGATGCGTTGAGTTAAAAAAAACGAAGTGTACTAAAGTATCTGCACATGTGCAGAAAACATCACATTCATCAGTAATTTTTAGGAAGGCAGGGGAGGTTTTAAAGCCGTCAGCTGTTTCCAGGACCATCAGTAAAATAACGGCCTGTACACAGCAACACTCAGAGAGCCATCCGTCATCATTATGACGCAGGAGCTGTGCTCAAACATTTTAGGGAGCTCCACAAAACAGCCAATAATGGTTAAAATACTTCCAATCTCAAAACGGTCATAAAACACCGACACCCGTAGATGAATCACAGCGACGTGTCTCTGACGTGTTTATGAAATACATAAAGCACAAGTGTTTGAGTAACAACAGTTTAGAAAACCAAAGTTTGACCTGTTGTGGAATGTGTAACTCCACACACAGAAACGCAAACCTGAGGAAGAATGAAAACATAAATTAGCTCTCAAAACTTTCGTATATAGAGAGAAATGCTTATTTGCGTTTCTGAAAGATATTGTAAGTATATAGTCTTTGTTCAGTCCAGTTATAAGCTGGAATTTAATACGACGGTGTGAAAGACAGCACATGGGCTCTTCCTTACGCCCGACTGTAAAAGTGTTTACACATTAAACAAGTCTAGACATTTTTATCCCGCTCTGTTTACTCTGCTGGCCCTGTCCTGCCCCGTCAGGCCAATAAAAGCCTCTTCCAGTTGTATTGCTACAGTGAGAGCAACCAATATGAATTCAGATTTTTATAGTGCGTTTCATTCAAGGCCAGGATATAAAGTATTATTTGGTCTTGTAATTTAATTTAATATGTTTAAATGACACCATCTGCAGGGATATGCTCTGGTTTTACTGCATTACTTTTTTAAATAAACATGAATATATGTATAAAAGATGTTTATTTTCTTATTTTAAAGAGGCCCTTTCACAAAGTCTTGTGTTTGGGCTCTACTAGAGCAGGTTTTCCTGCTTGAATGTTGATTATTCCTCATATTCTCCATTGTTGCGGCTCCTCTCTTCCCAGTCTGTCAGTAACTCTGTTTAGTTCCTGTCTCTATGAAGCCCCTCCTTCTGAAAAGCACACTGTGCTCTGATTGGTCGGCTGGAGCAGTGTGTTGTGATTGGTGTTTGGGAAATGTCCCGCCCCTTACCATAACCACCAGTTTCAACACACGACTAACTAACTCAACCAGGCCCCGCCCCTTTATTCTGCGTATGAATTATTATAGTGAGGAATATTGGGAAGTGTTGGTTCCCGGAAGAAAACTCAAGACTACAATGGAGGCGTTTTTCAGGAGTTCAGAAACACTGACTGACACTGATATGGAGACGAGCTCCCTTTGTCATGCTCAAACAGCAACACTAAAGAAAGATGAACATGGGAAAAACGGAAAAAAATGGAAAAAAGTACAGATGATCTCTAACTGGGTTGTTGACGTGACATGGCATTTTCACTGCCTCACATGATAAAAATTTATATAATTAGTATTTTCATCATTTAAAATGCAGTAAATGCTTAAACATTTCTTTGTCTTAGATGGACCTGTTGATATAAAAACTGCTAGATTTTTTACATTTTTGAGCCAAATCTCAAAATTTGAGTATTGCAGTGGGAGAGACACCTTATATTTTCTCAAACATCAGACTTCACACTACATAAATGTGTCCCTGGAGCTCAACAGCAGTCGTGCGTCTCACGGGTGTGTCTGTGGCAATAGCCAACAATACATCGTATGGGTCAAAATTATCCATTTTTCTTTTATGCCAAAAATCATTAGGATATTAAGATCATGCTCCATGAAGATATTTTGTAAATTCCCTACCGCAAATATATAAAAAAATATTATTACTAGTAATATGCTTTGCTAAGGACTTCATTTGGACAACTTTAAAGGAGATTTTCTCAATATTTAGATTTGTTTGCAAATATTGTCCTATCCTAACAAACCACACATCAATGGTGCTTATTTATTCAGTTTGCAGATGATGTATACATCTCAATATCAAAAAATTGACCCTTATGACCGGTTTTGTGATCCAGGGTCACAAATGTTTTTTTCTTCAAAAATTTTATTTACAAAAAAAAGCCTTTTTAACTGCATATTTGTCAACTACCCAACTGGACCTGATGGAAAACTGCACTCCGGCACAAAACTACCTGATCCCTGGTCTGGCACTGGATCTGGCATCATCTGGCAGGTGTAGCTTTCAGAAATGACATGTGGCACCGATATCTCCTCCTCCTCCTCCTCGTCCATTTGTTTGAGATCGTCTTCCTCTTTCTCCAGGTCTACTCTCTCCTCAACCTCCTCCTCGCTTATGGCAGAGCTGAGCGTAGGTTTGACCATGGAGATATCCACTAGACTGCCATCCAGATGGACCAGCCTAAAAATCGAAGAAAATCATCCGTTTATGTGTGAAAGATGAAACCATGCACTGATTCACATTCATTTTTACCCAATTAAAAACCAAAAGCTGAGAGAAAAAAGCTGGTCATGCTTTAGATTAAGGTCCAATTCTATTAACTGAGACTTTTGCCTCAATAAACTCCTAATTACTGCTTATTAATAGTTAGTAAGGTAGTTGTTAAGTGTAGGATTAAGGGGTGTAGAATATGATCATGCATTAATATGTGCTTTATAAGTGCTAATAAACAGCTAATATCCTAGTAATATGCATGATAATAAGACACTAGTTAATAGTGAGAATTGGACCCTAGAATGAAGTGTTACCCAAAAGTATTAAACAGTATTAAACATCAAGTGTTGACGTAAAAATCTATATTTTAATACCCCCTCTGATTTTTCCATGTTTCGTGTTTTACAGCACTGATACTTAATAATTGCAACTGCTCAATATAAATAAAGACTGAAAAAAAGATCTCTACAAAGAAAGAAACACAGAATTTATAAACTGTAATTATATGATCATTAGTTTACTTTGATTATGATAATATTTATTATATTATGACAATATTACCGTTAATAATAGTGACAATAAATAATTTTGATCTTATTAGACCATTAAACCCTCCAGAATAAATAATAATAAACTATTATTATTATTATAATATTATAATTAACAATAATATTAAAAATAATTATGTAAATATTAATAATTTTCGCAGCATTAAAGTAAATCTTACTGGCCTATTGTATTATATTTTTTATAATTATATTAGGTAACACTTTTTTTACAGTGTCATTGTTACACATTACATTTAGTTAGTAGTAATAACTATAAATTATGCATAATTACAGGCAACTAACCCTAAAACAAACCCTATAGTAAGCACATGTAGTGCGTTAATATTATTAATCAGTACTTAAATGTATATGTATAACATTGACACCTTAACATAAAGTGTAACCTTATATTATATACAAGTATGAAGTATGAATAAAACAATTAAATCGTTAATGCAATTATTTGTATTATTTGACAATTAACAGTAAGCACAAAATGCTTGATTAATGTATAATGATCAGATCAAAATAGGGAAATCTTATCAAATGATTTCCCCATTTACTCCAGGGAATTCCTGGCGGAAAACCTTATGGAAGACCTGTTTCTCAGCAACACATTGACCCCAAATATGACGCTAACGCTTCCAGCATCACAGGAATGCAACATTGTTAATTTCCTGGAGTCCAGATCTCAGTCCAACTGAGAATGTATGGCTGGACTTGAAAAGGCTGTCAACTCACAATCTCCAGTCTGAGCTTGAGCAGCTCTGTGAAGAAGAACGGGAAAACAACTGGCCAGATGTGCAAAGCCGATAGACGCCCATCCAAACAGACCATAAGGAGATGGTGAATACTGATTTAAACAAGCGCCACTGTACCTGGAGATAGTGCTCTTCTGTTTGTCGGCCACAGATTTGATGTCGGTGAGCTCCAGGAAGCGCTCGTGGAAGTAGTGCAGGTGCAGGATACAAACCAGCAGGAAGGAAGTGGGGATGAAGATCCGTGTGAACAGAGCAGGAACTGAGAATTTCTCCAGACCGAGATCTCCCAGCCTGCACAGACCAGCTCAGTTATGACACCAAAATCAATCTGTCACATTGTAAAATACATCACATAATTGCACAAATATTAGTCCATATAGAAGAGGTCTTAAAGGCATACTTCTCTCTGCTCATGCCAGTCATGTTGGACCACACATTTATGGAGGACTCAAACTGGAAAGTGTAGACCAGGATCAGCACTAGCATGGTGTAAACCACCACTGACATCCAGAAATACTTCAGCATCCATCGCCACCTCTCATAGTGCAACTGAAACAAGAGTCTTTAATTATAATGATGTGTGCTGCTACAGACAAAAAAACAAACGGATGATAAACAAACAAAAATCTGATAGATGACAAACAAAAACAAACAAATGAACGATAAACAAACAAAAAACAAATAGATGATAGACAAAGACTACGCAAACAAATGGATGTAAACAAACAAAAATCTGATAGATGACAAACAAAAACAAACAAATGGACGATAAACAAACAAAACACAAATAGACAAACAAAAACATACAAACAAAAAAATTAGATTAGACAAATAAAACAAACAAAACACAAATAGACAAACAAAAACAAACAAAAAATTTGATTAGACAAATAAAACAAACAAAACACAAATAGACAAACAAAAACAAACAAAAAATTTGATTAGACAAATAAAACAAACATACAAAGAGATGATAAACAAACAAAAACAAATGATAAACAAAAACAGACGATAAACAAACAAAAACAAACATGAAAAATAGACGAAAACAAACAGATCGAAAATAGACTAAACAAATAGAGAAAACAAAAACAGATGATAAACAAACAAACAAACCAACAGATGATAAACAAACAAATAAACCAACAGATGATAAACAAACAAACAAAAATAAATAGATGATAGACAAACAAAACCAAACAAATGGACGATAAACAAACAAAAAACAAATAGATGATAGACAAACAAAAAATTAGGTTAGACAAATAAAACAAACATACAAAGAGATGATAAACAAACAAAAAGAAATGATAAACAAAAACAGACGATAAACAAAAACAAACAGATGAAAAATAGACGAAAACAAACAGATGGAAAATAGACTAAACAAATAGAGAAAACAAAAACAGATGGTAAACAAACAAACAAACCAACAGATGATAAACAAACAAACAAACCAACAGATGATAAACAAACAAACAAAAATAAATAGATAGACAAACAAAACCAAACAAATTGATGTTAAACAAAAACAAAACAAATAGATGATAGACAAACAAACAAACGGATGGTAAACAAACAAAACAAATAGATGATAGACAAACAAAACAAATTGATGTTAAACAAACACAAAACAAACAGATGATAAACAAACAGATGAAAAACAAACAAAAAACAAAAGGATGACATACAAACAGAAACAAATAGATGATAAAAAAACAAACAAACTCCACACTGATTATGGTCTAATCATTTATTTGCAGTTTCTTACTGTCATTAAAGTAAAGAGCAGTTAAATGCATGTTATTTGTAAACATTCCAGCGATAATGAATCGATTAGGCTGTTGTCAGAGTTACTGTATCAGAGCGCAACACAAACCTGATAAAGTGCGACGCAAAAAAGAAACATCATCATGTAGATGATCTTGTACATGACGATGCGTCCCTCAAAGCTGACGAAGAAGAACATTCCTCCACAGATGTAGATCCAGTATTTGTTGAGCATGGCCATGACTGTACTGGCCAACACGTCCATCATCTCTCGGTGTCCGCCGGCCTCGTCCTCCAACCCCTCTACAACAGACACACACAAACACACACTCAGATTTAAATACATATATGTGAATATCATCACAACAGTCTTTGTAGTTATCAATCTTAGGTTCTCAGTGTGCACCATAGCTACTAATATTTTTGTATATTTACTATTTTAACTATAGCCAAGTTTCCACCCAAAGATTTTTGGGAAAAAAGGTTTAGAGCATTAAAATGGTTACCAATATAGCTGATGGAAATGCTAATTATTGATCAAATTGTTGGTAGTTGTTTTTTTGTTTAACTTTAGAATTCTTTTAGAGCTCACTGGTGTTTTTAGAGAATTTTACAAATAAATAAAAATAAATAAATAAATATAAATATTATATATATTATATATATATATACACACACACACACACACACACACATTCCTCCACAGATGTAAACAAATATATATAATAAATAATAATAATATTATTTAATATATGTATTTGTTTACATCTGTGGATATAATAAATCAGATATATTTCCTTATTTTAATAATATTACTATATTATTTGTGAAATTTGTAAGCTGTAAGATGGCCAGTCTCAGACTCTCCATTTTACAAAGATTTGGAGATATCTGAGACACAAAAGATAACAAATTTGTGATATACACCAAATTATTTCAAAGGGCAGATTTCTTTTGCGATGCAACAATTAGATTATTTAATGATGATATCTTAAGCACTTAATTTTATCAGTAAATGGCCAAGTGAATGGAAATAGACTGGACTATGCAAACCTTTTTTAATGCATTTTCTCTTTGTCAATATGTGGTTGGAAGCTTGGAAATACTAAGTAGGATATTAAATATTAAGTAGGATGAGCTGTCTGAGTTAAACAAGTCAACTTGGACAGCCCGACCAACTGTGCCATGTTTATAACAAAGAAACAGTACATTTCTTGGAGCAGCAATACATCAAATAAGTGATAAACATGATGTTTCTGCACAGGTCAACTGATGTCTCTCTCACCAAGTGTGCGTCCCTCCACCTTGACGTCAGACAGCTGGCTTTCATCTGTCTGTCTCTCTCTCCTCTCAGTCAAAAACTGTCTCACCAACAGCCAGAAGCTGAGGAGGCACAGAGTCTGCACACACAAACACACTTATATTATTCAAGTCAAACAATAAGATCATTCATTCACAAGAGTCTGCGGCTGCGTCCAAAACCGCATGCTCTCTTGAGTAGGTGCATGTTTTGAGTACTTATTTTGAATAAGTAAATACTTTGCAGTAGCTTATATGAATGTAATCTGGACGTACTGGAGTTGTCGCTTCACTGTCCTTCATATTGAATACTGCAGTATTTATTCTAAATGATTTATTCATGCACATTATTATTGTTTTTAATTCATGTTCTTGGTATTCTTGAATCAGAATAACTTCCCCTCCCTCTTGCAGCGACATCTCTTCTCTGATGATGAGGGCGGGGCAACCTGTCACTCACATGAGATCAGCCAATAGCAAACCACAACCATCCAATCAAATCCCCACAGACAGAATCAAGCCCCGCCCTACATCTGTTCTTGTTCCTGAAGCGTTTCTCTCAGATAAACGGCACAATAGAGAAGAGAAGACCTTCCGTTTCATGTTTAAATTAATACATCGACACACATATAAACTGGTCTTACTTTAGATCCCAGTTCCCGGAAGGGCACTTCTTTCTTCAGGAAGAGCCCAGGCACTGGCTGCAGTGACTCAAAGCTCCAGATGTACTGCAGGATGATGAGCAAGTTCCCATAAAACACCATGAATGGAGAGGTGATCATTGAATATTTCCTCCGGTCCCTCACCATCCACAGAGTACACGACCAGATGAGGAAGACGAAGGTCAGCCAGCTCACATATGTGATGCTCCAAGCCTGGAAGGAAGTTCAGGGGAAATGAAGGACAAATACTGAATTTTAAAAAGTCTTAAAGGTGAAGTGTGTAGTTTCTGGTGGATTCTAACAGAATTACAAAAATACAGCATATTTTGAAAACTCCCCTTTTGTGCGTCGCGCCTCCCCCAACTTAAACATCACAAACACAGCTCTTGCGGGTCCAACATATTAGGTTTAGCTGTGTTGCTGTACAATTCAGTAACTAACACTCTGTCTAGAGCGAATGCAAGCGTTTCGCTTATATTAAACCCATCCAATGTACCTGCACTGGAGGCATATTGCGCATTTTTGACACGACACACCACAACTGTTTGAGACTGTCTACACTGGACACATCAAAAGAAACAATATAAACTGGTACATGTGTCTTTCTGAACAGGCGCATGATGCTGTTGTATTGAAATGTAGCGCGTTTCATCACAATGCCCCATTTGGCTTGCACTTCTGTAACCAAAGCTGAATGTCTTTTCCCATGTAATGCTCTGTCATGGTCCCTCACCAGCTAAACACCCTCTGGCTCCGCCTGCTACAGTAGCCATGCCCAAAACTCTCCGCCTGCTACAGTAGCCACGCCCAATCTCTCCGCCTGCTACAGTAGCCACGCCCCAATCTCTCAGCCTGCTACAGTAGCCATGCCCAAAACTGTCAGCCTGCTACAGTAGCCACGGCCAAAACTCTCCGCCTGCTACAGTAGCCACGCCCCAATCTCTCAGTCTGCTACAGTAGCCACGCCCCAATTTCTCAGCCTGCTACAGTAGCCACGCCCCAATCTCTCAGCCTGCTACAGTAGCCAAGCCCCAATCCCTCCGTCTGCTACAGTAGCCACGCCCCAATCTCCCAGCCTGCTACAGTAGCCACGCCCCAATCTCCCAGCCTGATACAGTAGCCACGCCCCAATCTCTCAGCCTGCTACAGTAGCCACGCCCCAATCTCCCAGCCTCTTACAGTAGCCACGCCCCAATCTCCCAGCCTGATACAGTAGCCACGCCCCAATCTCTCAGCCTGCTACAGTAGCCACGCCCCAATCTCTCAGCCTGCTACAGTAGCCACGCCCCAATCTCTCAGCCTGCTACAGTAGCCAAGCCCCAATCCCTCCGTCTTCTACTGTAGCCACGCCCCAATCTCTCAGCCTGATACAGTAGCCACGCCCCAAACTATCACTACAGATTGAGCTGGAACGTGATTGACAGATCTGAGCAGACATTCAATGTTTAAATGGTGGCTGGGTAAACTCATGAATGGCATACTAATAGTAGTCAATGAACAATAAACTGGGTTAAGAGAATGTATTTTAACATAAAAAAATCTTACATACTTCACCTTTAAAATAATGTCTTTAAATGAACGAGGCATGTGAGATCCAACCATACTTTTGTACCTCACATCTCAAAGATTTTGCATGAGCCCAAGACGAAAGTTTGTGCACATGGTACACATTTACCTTGTCCGTGCAGATCTGTCATGTGTAACGACCAAATTGGCCAAAAGGAAAAGCAGGTGTGGGTGGTCGGCCGCTGAATAGGGGGTATAAAGGGCTTCTGAAAGGGAGGATTGTCATGCAGGACTCACCATCATTGCAATGAGAGCGCAGATGTAGCTCTGCTTCATGATAAACCTGAAGGCCTTCACCGCCGAGTTCACACGAACAACACCAAACGACTGGGGAACCTCGGAAAGCTCAACATACGTTGAGTCGATCTTGTAAACACCGCAGTCCATTTTCTCTGAAAAAGAAGCATGTATTCTAAGAAAACCGAGGTTGGCTGTCAAACGTTTGAGTCGGATTCTGTGAATCATCTAATATCTTAGCCCTTGAACATGAATGGAGGCTTTGCCTGCGTATATCTGGAAAATTTGGCCATTTCCAAGAATTAAAAAAAAAACTTCCTGAAATGTATGGGAAATATTGAGGGGATAGAGTGCAGATGTTTATGGCAAAACTGTGAGACTATGTACCACCACAACCACAAATCTTAAAAATCTGTATTTTTGTCTTGTTTTCAAGTAAATATATCTAAACATTCATAAACCAGAGAGATTTACTTGAGGCAAAATTGTGCAAGATATGTATATTTCAATACATTTTTACACCATTGCCAATCTTTTTTCTTTTAACAATAAATTAAAAAAAAATACGATATAGAATATATTAATCTATCTATAATCGATCTATACATATTCTATATAAAAGTGCTGTCAAATTGATTCATCGCGATTAAGCGCATCCAAAATAAAAGTTTGTTTACATAATATATGTGTGTGTACTGTGTATAATTAAGTATATATAAATACACACACATGCATGTATATATTTAAGAAAATATGTTATATTTATATATAAGATAAATTATATAAATATGCAAATATTTCTTAAATATATACATGAAGGAGTGTGTATTTATATATACTTAATAATTATACACAGTACACACACATATATTATGTAAGCACAAACTTTTATTTTGGATGCAATTAAATCGCATTAATATATATATATATATATATATATTGGCCATCTGAAGCAAATTTATTTGTTAATTTAATTTATTTTACTGGAAAATAAGACATTGTTATGAAAATAATAAAATTGTACAAGTACAAGATGACGAGTTTTTGCAAGTTATTGAATCTACTTGGGAAATGGTTTAGCTTAGGGAAAAAAGTCTTGTCAGTTTTTTCTGGAAACCATTTGGCTGAACTTTCACCCCATAAACTCTAAGCCACTCCAGAGCATTTGTTTAGTCACAGGACAGGAAGAGAGGCAGACGTACGTGGATCAGACTCGGGTTGGCCTGGTTTATAATGAGGGGTTGAGTAGAGCTCCACAGACTTTGGTCCATTCTCATGAGGGACTGACGTGAAGTCCAGCGAAGCTCCGTTGGATGTGACAATCAATACCTGAGAGAGTTCAGAATCACTATAACTTCACATGATTTATGTTGCTTTCATTACTGACAGGCTCATGTAATAATCTATGGTTATCAGTTATCAGTAGACGATGATTGATCTGAAACACAGACCTCGGGTGAGTTGTAGCCATCTTGTGCGGTGAGCAGCTGAAAAATGAAAGCGAAAAATTCATGATGACTATTTATCTATACATCACAACTACACAGCAAATATATGTGGCATGCACGTGTTTGCTACACAAACAAGCATTTTAAATGATTAAATGTTGGAAATGAAAATGAGTGATATGGAATTATGGAAATGGTCAGGTGTTTGATTGTGAGACGCAGACTCCTACATTTCTCTCATCTGTGCGATAGTGCGCCATTCGCCACAGTTGTCTTTTCTTGTCTGCAGTGTAAACGGCATTATTGCTTTCAGGAGATTCGGGTTCCTCTCCTCCCTCAGCCTCTTCCTCTTTCTCTTTGACCTGCTGATGAGGAGTCACAATCATAAATGTGCTATATATACACACTGTATATGTTGACATTGAAATTTCCCTTTGAAGTGCCCCTGTTATGCTTTTTTGGATATTGCCTTTCATGTAGTGTGTAATGCAGCTGTTTGTGAATGTAAAAGGTCTGCAAAGTTTGCAGAACGAAGCGATTCTGAACTGAAATGAGTCGTCGGTAATTCCAGTCTCACTTCCTGCTGAACCTACGTCGGTTTGTAACTAATATGCATAATGCCAGCCTATGGTTTTTTATTGGCTGGCGGCAAAGTCACTATCAAGGAAAGTCTGTTCAGTCTGCGGCCATATTTGCAACGCCTCCGGGCAGCTATTTCGGGCATACAAGACCAAGTTCTATCTATTTGAATGGGAGAATCCTGGAATATCAAAAACTGCTTGCCAAACTCACAATTAAAAAACATATTTCAAATCAGCAACAAAATCTGACATGAACTGTCCCATAAATGTTGTTTCTTATGCTCAAATAGCATTAAAAAAGCTTATTTTTCAGGCTAAACGAGCCAATGCGCATGTGCAATCCTAAGCGCAAATCTCAGTTTTCTATGGGAACCGGATCTTCTAACGACAGCTACCGAGTTTACCAATCAGTGATTGGCTCTTTTACTTTAGAAGGCGGGACTACACCACCATATTGCGTGTTGCAGTTTCTCCCATTCATGAGAAATAGGAGTGAACCGCGAACAGCGTCTGCTTTGCCCCGCCCTCAAACACTGTAATTGTATCTGAGACTGGAAGAGTTTGGTTGGTGTTGTTCATGTGGAGAAGACGCTGTTTTCTGCTGCCAAAGCAAATCCACTTCGATGAGACTGATACGGTTAAACCCACGCTATCGTTACTGTTCGTATCTCTGTGTGTCAAGAGCTGAGATTCAGATATGATAATGAGCGTTTCATTTCTGACACGTGCTGTAAGCGGTTGACCAATCACAACAGACTGGGCCATCTGACCAATCAGAGCAGAGCAGGCTCTCGGAAAGGCAGGGTTTAAAGAGACAGCGGGCCCTATTCTACCGATCTGAGCTCATGGTCTGAAGCGCACAGGTGCACTTAGGGCGCGTCCGAATCCCCTTTTGCTAGTTTAACAACGGGAAAAACGGTCGGCGCGCCAGGCGCATGGTCTAAAAGGGTTGTCCCTAGTCTCTTAATGAGTCATGGGTGTGTTTTGGGTGTAACGTGCAATAAACCAATCAAGCCTAAAGCTTTCCCTTTAAAAGGCAGTTGTGCCCGTACCATGGCGGATTTGTTATTTACATGCGAGCAGAAAGACTGAACGCTTCTCCATAGAGGAATCCTTTTATTTTTAATATTTGGCATGTGTGTGCGCGCGTTGTGCTCTGCCTATAGGCTCATATTACTAACACACCCTTTAAATAACACAATAAATACTGCACTATTGACTTTAGAGCAGGTTTGTGTTGGTCAATGGCGCAGTCGTTTTCAGTTCCTCAAAATAGCAACGCTACAACAATTCTCCTGAACGCATCTGGTGATCAGACCATACGCCCATGAACAGATGAGCGCCAGTGCATTTGATATTTAAACAACGTGGAGCTGGACGTGAACATGAGAACTGCGTCGGACTGAAACTAGCAAAAAACACTTGCGTCACGTCTGGCGTCACATTGCGCCGGGTGTATGATAGAACCCTGAATCCTTGATCAAATAGAAAATGTAAGCGTTTTTTTTTACCTTGGATGCATGTAAAATTATTGTAGAAAACAAAACAAAATTAGGAGCCTTTAAAATAGCATAATAGGGGCACTTTGACTATATATCAAGAATAGGTTCAACATAAAAGAGTGTTTAAAACTTATTTTACTTCCGTAATCTGATGAATACCTAAGTGAAACAGAATACTGAAGAAAAAAGAGCCTAAATCAGACTGACCACGTCTTCTGACTCCTGCAGCCAAAGGCGGATGAGTGTGGCCAGAGTGTAATACAGCACTAAGAGCATGATGGGATTGACAAAGTGGTGCCACGGCAGGTCAGGGTTCACTTTGAACATCCAGGTGTGGGAGCAGTCAGTCTTTACCACAGGAGAAATGCCAAACAGACTGAGGAAAAAGGAGAGGAAAATTATTCAATTAATAAAAATACATTACAAAAAACTACTGAGATTCTACCATGATACAGTGAAGGAATCTGATATTAAATGAATGGATGTGAGTCATGATGACTATAAAACAAACAACATAGTATATATAAGGTTCAGAGCATTTATTAAAATAATAAAAAGCGATATTTAAAACTGAAATGATCTGGGAAAGAAAAATTAAGATTATCACCCAATCAAAAAGCACTTTACTAAATTTTCAACAGAGAACAACTGTACGAGAAGAGCTGCTAATTCACTCCAGATTTCCCAGGGTTAAGCTTGTGTTTATTTTCCCTTTTTTCACTTTCTCCCTTTCAGTGGAAGCAAAATTGGTCTGCTAAAGAAGAAAATGCCTATTTAACAGGGTATAAAAGTGAAGAAACTAAAAGAGTTATAAAGAGACAACAGAAGTACGGCCTATCAACAGCTCTTCAATCCCAAATAAAACGTCCTAACTTAAGGCAGAATTGCCATTCCCATTCAGAATGAAGAGACATGTGGCTTTTGATTGCAACCTAAATTAATTACATACATAACCAATATATTTGGTGTAATATTTAGCTGATGAAATCAATAAAACGATAACGTCGCAGCTAAAACCCTACAGAAACCGGATTAGGTGACAAACACATGCTCGCTGGTTTTTATAGTTCTGGTGCTGTTCGTTAAATTAAATGACTGTGGTTTGCCAGATGTTCATTTTGCAGCTACCTCATGGCATAGAGAAAATATGAAGTCAGAATATTTCGCCTTTCATGAATCATCCAAACCCTAAGCGTGACATCCAAGTCCTAATACCATACCACGGCTGAAAATAACGAGTTTAAGCGCAGAAATGTTGCTGGATAGAGCTGATTCATAATAAACACACTCTCAAGTAGAAAAAGGTGCCATGAGGACAGCAGACACACAGGAAAGACAAATCATAAAGATCTGTTAGTCCTAGACAGCAATGAGATTGAGCAAAATTTAACTAAATTGTTTTTGTTCCTCTTAAAATTAATGGATTCTTGTCCGTGGAATGCACCACTTCCAGTATTTTGACGGTTACTCGGCACGGGTAAATTGCAATTGAGGAGTACTCGCATTAAATCGAGGAATCGTGACAGCCCTAGTTGGAATCCTTGGTTCAAGATAAACAAAACACACGTCTCGGATTAGACCATCTCGGATGTAATTTTGGATTTTTAGAAAAAAATACTTTTGCGAACTAGTCCTAGGTTTTTCGGCCGATCGGAACCAAACCAGTGCAGAAAGAGTCTCTGGAGTCTGATTGTCAATAATCATAAAATAAAGTCAAAATTTTCGATTGACGTCTGCGACGGGATGGTACACCTATGTATGGGCTCAGTCTGTGGTTGTGTGAAAAAGGATGTGGCGACTGGCCACTTGGCGGCGCTATAAAAGGGAAAAAAAAAACACAAAAACGCCTATAGCTGCGCAACAGTCAGTCTGATTGACTTGAAAACTGGCATGCGGTGTCTTTGTCCAAAGTGCCACAATTGCCTACAAGGACATTTGCATATCTCAAACATGGCCGCCGTCGGCCAATGAAGTTCGAGCGGCTGTCATACGAGGTTAATGGAGGCTGATCGGAACTAAACTCGTGGGTCTGTTTGACTCACGGCCCTTGAGGCCTGTGAGAAATACGAAAGAAATCGCGTTTTTCACGTGTGTAAAGGATCGTATATCATGCGATTTTTGCACATGCCCATGACATTCATACCATATAGTAGAACTCATTCTGAGCAACTTTGCCTCTAGGACCGCCACTGTCAATCAAACCGCTTGTTAAATATTGGAGATTATTCCATTATTTTCACGAACTAGTCCTAGGTTTTTGGCTCAACCTCGATAACTGTTAAAAGCTTTAAAAACTACTATATTTCTTTAGTAAATTGCCTGCATTGGCTGTAAATGATCTGTGATCTAAGTGGTCCCATGCTTGCTAAATAAAACATAATACCTTTATACGAATGTGCTTAAAGGCCTTAAAGAGCTTGAACCCTGATAATTGCTGCTCGCAGCTAATATTTTATTCCTGTGACCAGTCTTCAGTGTCACATGATCCTTCAGAAATCACTCTAATATGATGATTTGATGCTCAACAAACATTTCTGATTATCAATGTTGAAAACTGACAAATAGAAAGTTTTTAAAATAGATTCTTTTGCAATATTATAAATGCATTTACTATTAATTTCTTTCAAAAAATTCTACCTGACCCCAAACTTTTAAACAGCACTTTACTTAAATGAAATACGACACATCCATCGAGTCTTTCAAACTATAAACAAGTCGACTCTGAGCAATAGTTCCTGCATTGGTTGCACCCAACAGACAAACCAACATAAACCATTTGGTTGTAATCTCTGGGTTTGCTAAATTAGCATTTTTTCTACCCAAAATAGACTCTTCTCTGGCATTTCCACATACTTGGAGTTTAGCTAGTGTGTAATCAAAACTGCGTCCTCACCACAAAAAGCTGGTAGCGATTGTGCTGTTTATGTGATTGTCAAAGAGAAGCTCTTTGTTTTTCGTCCCAGACGCAGCGGCTCGCAAATCGCCCAATGTTTTTCTAATAGGGTGTTTCTCAGGTTTTGTTTGAGAAAGAAACTGCTTAAATCCTGTAAAAACCACTTAATTCTATGTGGGTTTGGTAAAGCATATTTCTTCGCTTATAACTGCCATTTTTTTGCTTGCTTTGCATGTTTGCCTCTTTTATTCTTCTCCCACACATTGTATTTCTAAAAGGTAACAGGATTCCTTCACACGTGTGTGATTTGGCTTGGCCCGTGTTTTCTGAGCTGGGTTCAAACCTCATCTGACATATTTGTAGTATCTATGTCTTTTATAGAGGCTTTGAATGCGTGTGAGGTTTCAGGATGTGGATTCAACCCAAATGAGCGGAGTTACAATTCTAAAATTGGACCTTTCAGAGGTCAGAACGATTGTTTATTTGTAGTGTTTGGTCATGGTTTTGTCTTGTCGAGCAGCTTCTAATCTAGTGTAACAGAGAACCCAAACAAGCTTGACGGAGGCTTTCAAAGCCTTCAAGACAGCTGTTTTCTAGTGTTTGTATTTTGTTGTCAGCTTGGCGTTTGGGGGCGACGTTCTCAACACATTTTAACGAGACGCAACAGTTGCGCGATTAGTCTCATATCCGCCGCTAATGGGTCTTTTGAAGGTTTGCTGATGCCGTTGGGGAATATTAGTGTCAGAATAATACAGGCCTGCCATTGGAGACTCCAATCCAGGCTTCACTTAGAAGAATTGCATCTATGCAATAGGCTTTTTCGAGTCACCTTTGATTGTTTTTTCTCTCACACATGCAGCAGCGCTCCCTGAAAACAGCTGTGTAATTTAAGCGCAGGCCAAGAGCCGTCCCGTCGTAATGAGAACCACCTGGACTCTCTGAGGCCGCCGGCACCACTAAAACTAGCTTCGCTTTTCTTCCTTAAGCATGCAGATTTGCCTGTGGGAATTTCCATTAATGATATTGATTAGGGGTGCAACGGATTGCAGTTGATCCGTACGCCCCCCCACGGTTCGGCACACATGTGATTCGCAGATTAATTTCTACGTTTGCACGTGTTTTCCTGCTAATTTACACATTCAAGCGATCTGAAACCATTCAAGTGCAAGAAGAGGCAAAAGAGACAGCGTGCGATTAACTGACCGAATTGATTTCTCTTTCACATCTCTTTGCGCTTGAGTGGACACATGCACACAGAATTATGTTAAAGTACCCGTCTCGTAAACACAGTCGGTTACGTCGTAAGTGAATGTAAACCGTTGAGAAAGAAATCGGATGTGTAAAATGATATTGGATCTGTGCATTCGCTCTTAAAGTGATAGCAGCCTATAAATACCTGCTGCTGTCTATGGGCCAGATTTACTAAACAGAAATATCTAATTGCGATTTTTGCGAAGTGTGTGTATATAACATTTTGTGTTTATATATTAATATGACTAATAATAATTATTATGATTATGATAATTGCTAAATAAAAAAATATTTAACAAAATAAGAAATATTACTATTACAATAATTATTTAAAGAGTAAATATAACAATATAATAATAATAATAATAATAATATTTTACAGAAAACTGCTGGGTTACTTGTTAATATGCAGACAGCCTATGACTAAAAATCATTAGAAAGGTCTAAGGATTTATTGTAAAAAAATATATTATTATTATAAAAATCTGTGCTTTTTATCTGTGATATCAATTTCTTAAAGTCTATGTCTTTAATATGAAATATGAGCCTCTTATGCATCCACTGTGGGGGGGGAAAACTCCTGTACATTGACGAAAAACACATGGATTGTCATATACATTTATTTAGAGAGAAGTATTATTTATCTTATTTTTTTACCCAAAAGTTTCATTCCTACTGGAAGCCAGAGGGCGCCCTTGAGCAGAAACTCCACATTTGAAGTAATCGTTTTCAGGAAATCCCTAATGTGACGTTAGCGCTGTAGCTGAATAAAAAGAAGATAGAAACGCTTCGACTGATTAAACACGAAGACAGTAAACACACGACTGCAACAATATATGGTGTGTTTGAGTTCTTCAAGCCTTCTCGGGTATTTTCATGATGATAAAGTATGCAGTGCTGATTGACGGACTTCATCACGGTATAGAATACTATAAAATAATGCATGGTCTGCCTCATTCTGTGACCAGAAGCCGCTTCAGCTCACAAACACTCGACTGACGATATGAAGGGAGTTAAAACGTGTTATTAAACGCTGTATTTTGTTGGACAGGTTTATGAACGCTTCGCATTACTAGCTTGTGAAGATGTTTGACGCGTTGCTCACGTTTTAAGCGACTCAAACTCGCAGTGCTTTCAGACGGAGCAGCGTTTACTCCTGACCACAGAGCCGCTCTTTACTGACACGCTGGGCATATATTTATTTCATTAAAATCCCAGCCTTTGTGCTTTATAATCGCACAGAAGCTAAATCGCGATTGCAGGTCGATTTCGATTAATCGTCTAGCCCTTACATTTTACATTTACATTTACATTACATTTATTAAAAATCAATTCTTGAGTTTTTATACATCGATGCAGAATCGTTCACTTCAGCATTGCAAAACCGATTATATTCCACTGCTCTATTTATAAAAGTGTTAAAGTCAGTCATTGTATTGAATTCACCCTACCAGACATTCATTAATTATCTCTGCAGAATAAATGAAAGTCATACAGGTTTGAAACAACATGAAGCAAATGCCTATGAAATGAATCCCTTTAACATGGAGTCAAATCAAGCCATCAGACCTAAAAGGTTTAGAACTGAACGTCCAGCTTAATAAACAGCTCACACAAAACTAGAAGCCTTACACAAATAAAAAAATCATTAGTGTAGAGTTTGAGATTCCTTGTCAAGGTCTTTCCTGGAGCCAAACGCTGGGCAGATGCCACAGAAAACACACACAACTCAACCAAGATTTCTGAAAGCAATGAGAATATTGACTCTTTAAATCAAACTTCTTGAAATAGAGTCTGACAGTGTCGGCTTGTAGGTCGTTTTTTTTTTGGTTTGACATGCAAACCAACACCGCCGAGTCGAATGAGTTCAATGATGAACTGAACAGGCCACAGTAGCCAGATATTCATGCTGTCATAAAGACATGAGCTCTTCAAAAATAATGCAAATCTCTGGCGCTTACAAATTTTCTAAATTGTCCCTACTTTCTGGATATGCCTAATTAACTCTTCAGTCAGCTCACAGTAGCACTAAAAACATTAATATTGTCTTTCCGATAGAAAAGGCCTTTGAACATTTTGATGCCAAGTAGCCAACCCCCAAATATGATATCTCCTTGCCTGCTGCTCATAAGTCATTCTGAATAGACACATACTACATACAACCAACATATTTTTAGAAAGCCAACACTTGAGAGTTTACAGCTCAAGACTTAGTTATTAATATGGAGATATATAAGCTCAAACATAAAAACAAAACAAAAATTATTAAGAATATATTTTTAAATGTATAAAAATATTATGTGAATTTAATATAACAACTTATAACCACAACTGAAGTGAAGCCACAAGTGTGGTCATGCTTCATTTCAAATCTGAGGACGATATCTATAAAATTATGAATTTTATGAAGCATTTTTTAAGACCATGTCAGGGTCTTTTAGAGAAGGTTGATAAAGATGCTAATGCAATATGTTATTGCCCTGTAAACACCCATTTGCCGTCTTTTGTCTAATGTCTGGCGAGGAGAACAGCTCAATTCATGCTCTATTGTTCTCAAGCGACAGACATTTTACACCTTTATCGGCTTGAGACTTAATCCTCATTATTCTTTTATCGTTATTCTTTTGTTTGTATTCAGCCATTATAGCCTTTTTTCTGGTTTCAAGGCTTGCCCATTAACAGCACTTTACAAGAATCCACACGTTATATATAGTCTTTATCAGTGTTGGGTAAGTTACTCTAAAAAAGTAATTAATTACTAGTTACTAATTACATCTTCAATAATGTAATTAGATTACTGTACAAATTACTCTCTCCAAAAAGTATTTAATTACTTATTACAAATTACTTTCTAAATCCTATATCAACCTTGACTAGTTAAGTAATTCAAGGATAGACATGAAACGGCTCTTTTAATTCATTCAAATAAATATAAAACAACAAATTATTCTTTTTAACTGACCAAAGTATTACAAATGTGAAATATGAAAAGGATACATAAAAACACACACATTTTAAAAGTTAGACTAAATTTTCATGTTAATTCCACTGTTGCATTGTATATAATTGTTTTACAGTCTATACACAGTATTTAGTTCAATTACATCAAAAGTTAATTAAATTACAGAAGAAATAAGAGTAATCCCTTACTTTACTTTTTCAAGGGAAAAGTAATTAAATTACAGTAACTAATTACTTAGTAACTACACTCACCTAAAGGATTATTAGGAACACCTGTTCAATTTCTCATTAATGCAATTATCTAATCAACCAATCACATGGCAGTTGCTTCAATGCATTTAGGGGTGTGGTCCTGGTCAAGACAATCTCCTGAACTCCAAACTGAATGTCAGAATGGGAAAGAAAGGTGATTTAAGCAATTTTGAGCGTGGCATGGTTGTTGGTGCCAGATGGGCCGGTCTGAGTATTTCACAATCTGCTCAGTTACTGGGATTTTCACGCACAACCATTTCTAGAGTTTACAAAGAATGGTGTGAAAAGGGAAAAACATCCAGTATGCGGCAGTCCTGTGGGCGAAAATGCCTTGTTGATGCTAGAGGTCAGAGGAGAATGGGCCGACTGATTCAAGCTGATAGAAGAGCAACTTTGACTGAAATAACCACTCGTTACAACCGAGGTATGCAGCAAAGCATTTGTGAAGCCACAACACGCACAACCTTGAGGCGGATGGGCTACAACAGCAGAAGACCCCACCGGGTACCACTCATCTCCACTACAAATAGGAAAAAGAGGCTACAATTTGCACGAGCTCACCAAAATTGGACAGTTGAAGACTGGATGTTGCCTGGTCTGATGAGTCTCGATTTCTGTTGAGACATTCAGATGGTAGAGTCAGAATTTGGCGTAAACAGAATGAGATCCATCATGCCTTGTTACCACTGTGCAGGCTGGTGGTGGTGGTGTAATGGTGTGGGGGATGTTTTCTTGGCACACTTTAGGCCCCTTAGTGCCAATTGGGCATCGTTTAAATGCCACGGCCTACCTGAGCATTGTTTCTGACCATGTCCATCCCTTTATGACCACCATGTACCCATCCTCTGATGGCTACTTCCAGCAGGATAATGCACCATGTCACAAAGCTCCAATCATTTCAAATTGGTTTCTTGAACATGACAATGAGTTCACTGTACTAAAATGGCCCCCACAGTCACCAGATCTCAACCCAATAGAGCATCTTTGGGATGTGGTGGAACGGGAGCTTCGTGCCCTGGATGTGCATCCCACAAATCTCCATCAACTGCAAGATGCTATCCTATCAATATGGGCCAACATTTCTAAAGAATGCTTTCAGCACCTTGTTGAATCAATGCCACGTAGAATTAAGGCAGTTCTGAAGGCGAAAGGGGGTCAAACACAGTATTAGTATGGTGTTCCTAATAATCCTTTAGGTGAGTGTAGTTACACCCAACACTGGACTTTATAGAAAACAAAAACTATAAAAGCACATCCTTGGAACCTTGTGTGAATTATTGTAACAAAACAGATTGTGAAGCAGACATAGCTCCTGGCGCGACAGGTGCATTAGAGCTACAGTTAGCATCAAGCTACATAACACAATTTAAAAGATTAAAATTACACTTTTACTCAAAACTCACTTTTAACAAACATCGAATGTTTGAATTACCTTCCTGTCGCGATCTAATGGGGATTTCATTCATATGATGATGTTAAAACATGTTATATTTAGCATTTTATATGGAGCTCGTCGCTAAACCTGCTTAGCATTTATAATGTAAACATCCGTTATTGATATAAAAATAGCCGAAATCGCATGAAATCACAGACAAAACATATGCCATAGTTATCGTGTGTTTATTTTACGTGTAGAAATGTAGAATTGGTTCGTTCTTCACTGAGCACGGGAAGAGGAAGTGAACAGAGAACAGCGTCGTGCAGGGGGGCAGTATTGAGTCACGTGAGATGATTGACAGCTCTAGAGGCCGCAGCAGACGAGAGAGAATTCATCTGCGTGTGATATTCGATTCAAAATATCTAGCATTACAGTTCGACTATTTTGCCCTCCTGACATAAATTAAGAAATTAATGTCACTGCAACCCAGTTTTATCATAAGCAGTGGTCAAATATTGAAGCTGGAGTCTTTAATCTTTATAATGATACCCAGTTTGTCCAGATGAAGTAAGAGTGAGATGTTTTAACGAGCAGTGAATGTTGAACAACAGTAATCTGGGGCCGTCGCAGATCCTTGACACTAAAGGGGTTAAGGGATTAATCAGGATTATTTTATTTTATTGACAGCCATAGTTTTTAACACTGAATAAAACTAAAACAAATAAACATACTGCATATTAATAGACAGTATATCATTCTCTAAAAGTTGGGTTATTATAACCGTTATAATAATTGGGTATTATATATATGCCGTCAAAATTAGCGTGTTAACGTATGCAATGACTTTTTCCAGTTTAACGTGTTAAAAATAATTAACGCAGCATCCATTTTTTCTGTCATCCTTTGGCTAGCGTTAGGCTCTGTCTGTGAAGGTCCTGACTATGACACACACACACACCACGCTCAGAAAGACATGCGCCAGTATCCAGTTCTCTTTCACGCTTGAATGAACAATAACACAGTCTTAAATGAGTTAAATAACATCTTAAATGAGTTAAAGAGCTGTGAGGAAATGAGATGCGCGTCCGATCCGCGTCATGTTCGGCAGCGGCAGATCTTAAAGTGACAGCAGCCACTAATGATGTCTGTCATTAATATTCATCACAGAACAAAAGGAACAGAGAACACTGTAGCTTTAATAAGGATTATTCGATATTTATGCAGTTAAGACTGTAAAGTGTTTGATAACTTTATTCAATTTCTGTATATTGATTATATAGGAAGGCCACAGGTAAATATGACATTTATTATAATGGGTTTAATGTAAAGATTGTATTAAGTTCACTTAAATTTAAAAGTTGTTATTTTTTTTAAATTAATAACTTTCAATTATACTGTAATGTTGAATGTCTATCATTAATGTTTCATAGAGACATTAGTATCAGTGTCAGTGATTGTTTGTTTACAAGTTGTTTCATTGATTTGGAGAATAACTGTGAAATTATTACAATATAAAAAATATGTTTTTAATTGCGATTAATTACAGAAAAAATGTGCGATTAATTAGTAAAATTGTTTAATCAATTGACAGCACTAATATTTAAATATATAAATAAATACATAAATTTAGTTTAAGTTGATGTACTAAAATAACTCAAATAAAAATGAATAAAAACTACATATACAAGTTAAAAATAAACACTAAAAACACAAAAAAAACTATTAAATTAAAATAAAAACAGACAATACAAAAATAAAAACTGATTCAAAATATCAATAAAAATGCAATAGAATCTCAATGATCATCCAGAACCAGAACTATCCATTTCTGTTCAGCCTTTAATCACTTTAATGACAGGTTGACCTCAATGCCTCGCTCAGATCGACACCGGACGCCAGTCGCTCTAATGCCACATGACAAAACAGACTAGGTCGCCAGATTAGCATGATTGAGCCCATCAGCCACCAGACAGCCGCGCTTACATGTAGGATTCCCGCTCGCCGGATCGTTCTAATTGAATTCTCCTTATGTGTTTCATTTTCAGGCAGCTCTGTAATCTCATTGGTCACAGTAAGGGGATCCGGCTGCGTGCGGGTTTTACCCACGTATGGCAGGACGTAAACCTTTTATGTGCAACGAGCAACAAATCAAAAGATTCACCTGCTTAAACGTCCACAAACGGGTGGGGATGAATACAAATATGGCTTTAACAGCAGCACCAGTGTTCTTGAGACTTCATTGCATACCCCATTAAAGTCAACATGAAATCTTGACGAGGGCGGGGCAACCTGTCACTCACATGAGATCCACCAATAGCAAACCTCAACCATCCAATCAATTCCCCACAGAGAATCAAGCCCTACATTTGTTCTTGATCCAGAAGCGTTTCACCCGGATATACAGCACAATAGAGTTGAATAGACACAATGCCGACTTTAAAGGGTCCATAACACACACAGTTTCTCGTGTTAATCTTGAGTATCTATAGAGTAGTGTTGATCCTTCATTTCTCCCAAGAGTCTTTAGTTTATCATATTTATAAAAGACAGATACACTGTACCGATTCTTTCAGAAAACAGCCGAGCTCGTGGAGGCGTGCAGTGGGCGGAGCTAAAGAGAGCACACACACACACACCATGGCATTATCCCTGGATAACTCTCGATTCTCTATATACGTTGGTGTTGTTCACATTATATGCACTTACGCGCCGATTGCCAACAAAACACACACATTTGATGCAGTTTCACTCACCGCCTGCGGTTTCCCCTCATGAGCGGGAACAAACACACACACTTGCAGAACTCCGGGAACACAAACTGCATCCACTGTTCCCTTAACGCTGGGTTATTTGGGAAGCTGAACAAGGTGATCTTTCCCTCACACCAGAAACACACTTCTTTAGTGACATTGTTGATCTCGTGTCTAAAAACACAACGCCAGCGCCGCCGACGGCTCCCGTAACCCGAACGAAGCTCAGTGATGGACGCGCTTTTGCTCTTGCTCTGGCTTTGAGTGATGAGTGATGTGTGTGTGTGTGTGTGTGTGCTAAGGCTGGGCGGTAAATCAAGTTTGTACAATATATCGATATATTTTTTAGAAACGATATGGATTGAGGCAATACCGTTTATATCGATATACAGTAGATTGATACGAACGCATCTGAAAAAGAGGAGGACGCAGAGTGAGCTGATGCAGGGAAAGTGCATGATACAACCTGTCCTCAACATGACACATGCTTTATATTAAGGGCTTCAAAATAACTGGTCAGATATAGTTAACACGTATTGTTTAAAGCAGATTGCCCTGTCAGATGCTCTGAGAGATGCTTGTGCTGACAGACAGATTAATACTTGCGGTGTTTAATGCGTTTGAAATGTGGTGCTTTCCTCAGTGCATAACTTACATTTCACAGGTATATTCTCCATCTGTAAATGTTAGAAAGTCATGCAAATATGTCCATTTTGCTGTCCGGAGAGGACGAGCCTTCTGCAAGTTATGCTGCGTTCCAGGCAGGTTTTTGAGCCCGTAAGTTACGACTTCAAACCACGACTCACGACTTTGTAGCCTTCCAGGCAAAGTCACGCCAAACTGCCTGAGCACAAGGGATTGTGGTAGCTAAATGTAAACAAAGCATTGCAGACCTTGCGGGGCTTATGCTCATTTACTATCGCCAAAGGTGCTTACTTTGCTTATTTGAGGGAAGCTGTTATACCTTTTATTTTACGTTATTTGTATATTTGGAAATGTCCGTAGGGGCTGCCATTGTTGTTTCGCGGGCTATGTGACGTCAGAGCGCGTAACTGGGAGTACATCGATCTAGTACGAGTTCACGGGTGGGAAGTCACGGGTTTGACTGCCGTTCCAGTGCGCTTTCACGGGTAGAAGGTTGAAAAAACACGGGTTACGGGTTGCCATATGTGGAATTCTAAACCTACAAGTAAGTATATTTTTATGAAAGTGACCATTATAATGGGGTAATCAAATATAGGCTATTATGCTTTTGTTTTTATTTTCATTTTTAGTTTAGTGAATTTAAAAACAAGATTAAATTGTAAATCCCCTTTTTGCACATAATATATTGCATAGCCTACATTACAGTCACTGTATTTGTTTATAGCCTTCAATATCAACATTGTTTTTAGGACATCACTGGGCAGGACGTGAAATAAAATTATTATTCAAATAAATACAGATTTTTTAAAATCCAAATAGAAAAACGTAGAAAATACCGGGATATATACAGTGTATCGCCATTCAACCAAAAAATACAGAGATATGATTTCTTTGGCCATATTGCCCGGCCCTAGTGTGCGCTCATCCGGGAGAAGTGCCCATACAAGGAACTCCGTCCTTTATGATGTCATACTTGAAAATAAAACTTTCCGAAACTTGTTTGAATCCTGTGTATTTGGCACAGAAATACTCCGTCATATGTCCACGAGACTTTTTTTGTCCATGTTTAGCATGAGAATCAACTCTTTAACCGTGTAAATAAGGCAGAATGCCCTTTAAAACCATTGAAAGGTAACCTGGTGTCTCACCTGGCGTAACTGTTTCCGGGCGGAACGGCCTCTTGGAAGAACTGGAACTGATAGAGGTAGAGCATGATAAGGTGGCCGGCGCTGAAGATGGCCATGAGGACGCACAGACAGCTGAAGAGGAGCGGGTCGAATGTGCGGCAGAAAGACCACCAGGTGCACAGGCCCAGGAAGGTGAAGAAATACACAGTGGAGGTCAAAGATGGCAGCATCATACCTGCAACAAGAGAGAACACAAAGGAATATAATTTGCAGTGTGTCCTAACCAGACATGATGTGATAGGATTCAAGCGAGTACAAGATGCGACAAAATCAATCAAAAATCACAGCCAATCAGAAGAGCGTGTGGGCGGAGTCTCTCTACAAGAGCACTGCACTCACAACTACATGAATAAGCAAATTCATAAATATTACACTACTTTAACATTAATAAAATGCATACTGAGTGACTGAAACAGTCTTTGTCACTTGTTTCTTCATAGTTTGAATGTTCTGGTTTCCTTTATTTTCAAAAGGATTGAATTATCTATGGCTATAAAAGGTCACGTGAAATGTTATTTAAACTCACACTTAATCAGGTCCTGAGATTATCACAGTCCAATAATGTAGCAATGTATGAAACACAACTCACAACTTCAAACCGAGCAGCTTTCTGTTGGTTGAAATTCATGAGACCAGTTGGGAAATCACCCAAATGCGTGGATTCCTATGGAAATGACTGTAAATGTAAATGTGACGGCACCTTGACTGTGTGTGATGTTTTATTTATTTTTATTACACAGCTCTCTGAAATACTTGACTGACTAAATTAAACCGGTGGACTCCAGTAATAAAAGTGTTAAGTGTTCGTCTTGTTGCTAGAATGACTTGTACTGGATAGTAAACGTTGTCTTCTCAAATCAATACTTTACGTCCCCGTCATCATTTATGTGGTAACAAGCTGTGTAATAAGTTATGAGACTACATTATCCCTTATATGTCCATATTGTTTGACCTTGCTAGTTTGTCTAGGCTCAAAACTGCTTGACAGGAATTGTTTTCGTCATAAGCTAAATATTCCAACTCAAATCAATATTTTGTGTCGCATTATTTACTAATGTGTCAAGTACCCATGTAATACCCGCGATAGTGTCACGTCTGGGTCCTGAACACCCTGTCTGGGTTTATTTTGCGATAACAACTGGCTGGATGTACATTATCCCGTACGTATTTCTTTATGTTTGAGCTTTGGGATGTAACAACGCACGAGCTTTTATTCATCTTCAGCTTATAAATGAATGCTGTGTATTGATCGTATGTGGTGAGTGATGTCGGTCTCAACACTACCTACCTGTGAGGCCCAATAATATGGTTACGACTACTTTTCCTGCAGTGGTAATCAGATTGCCAACGATTTCTTTGAGTTTGGACGCCACGTCTGCTATTTGCCGCAGGATCCTCATTTTGGTACTTTCTTCGACATTGGCCTCCTCGAGTTCTGCGTCCTCTGCGTCCACTTCCTCCTCCTCCTCCTCCTCCTCTTCCTCAGGAAGTGCACAGTCTTCATCGCCCAGCTCAAACTCTTCGAACAGCAGCTCATCCTCAAGCTCCTGCTTCTCACTTTTCTTGTCTTCCTCTTCATCCTCCTTTTCCTGAAAACATGACAATGGTTGTTACAGAAAATACAAGTTTAAATTGTTCCCTTTAACTTCGTAATTCTACCTGAATCCAATGGTTATGGGTAGACAGTTAGATGCAATCTACAGAAACGCCACTTTTCTAAAGCATTTAAGTGTGGTTGCAATATATATATATATATATATACACACACACACACATACACACACCGATCAGGCATAACATTATGACCTAATATTGTGTTGGTTCCCCTTTTGCTGCCAAAACATCCCTGACCTGTCGAGGCATGGACTCCACTAGACCCCTGAAGGTGTGCTGTGGTATCTGACACCAAGATGTTAGCAGCAGATCCTTTAAGTCCTGTAAGTTGTGAGGTGGCGCCTCCATGAATTGGACTTGTTTGTTCAGCACATCCCACAGATGCTCGATTGGATTGAGATCTGGAGAATTTGGAGGCCAAGTCAACACCTCAAACACGTTGTTGTGCTCCTCAAACCATTCCTGAACCATTTGTGCTTTGTGACAGGAGTATTATCCTGCTGAAAGAGCCACAGCCAGAGCCACCAGGGAATACCGTTTCCATGAAAGGCTGTACATGGTCTGAAAGGATGCTCACGTGCCACTGTTGGTGCTTTCGGCGGTGGACAGGGGTCAGTATGGGCACCCTGACTGGTCAGCGGCTATGCAGCCCCATACACAACAAACTGAGATGCACTGTGTACCAGCATTAACTTATTGAGCAATTTGAGCTCCAGTAGCTCGTCTGTTTGATCGGACCACACGGGCCAGAACTTCGCTCCCCACGTGCATCAATGAGCCTTGGCCGCCCATGACCCTGTCTCCGGTTCTCCACTGTTCCTTCCTTGGAGCACTTTTGATAGATCCTGACCACTGCAGACCGGGAACACCCCACAAGAGCTGCAGTTTTGGGGATGCTCTGACCCAGTCGTCTAGCCATCACAATTTGTCCTTTGTCAAACTTGCTCAAATCCTTACGCTTGCCCATTTTTCCTGCTTCTAACACATCAACTTTGAGGACAAAATGTTCACTTGCTGCCTAATATATCCCACCAAGTAACAGGTGCCGTGATGAAGAGATAATCAGTGTTATTCACTGTCATAATGTTATGCCTGATATATACACATACGCTGCTTCTGAAATGTTTCGTGTCAGTAAGATTTCAGTAACAATCATGTGACACTGAAGACTGGAGTGATGATGATAAATTCAGCTTTGATCACAGGAATAAATTACACTTTACTATATATTCACATAGAGAACAGCTGCTTTACATTATGATAATATTTCACTGTTTTTACTGTATTTTTGATCAAATAAATGCAGCCTTGGGGAGCAGAAGAGACTCTTTTAAAAACATTAAAAAGTCTTAACCCCTAACTGGTATTATATATTCATAGGACATTGTAACTTTTATAAAATGCTTGGATTAGTCAGAAAGGTCCGAGAGCCACATTAATGTGGGATACTGTTGTACCAGACTGTGTTATGAACCAGACACTGATTAAAATTCCCAGGTGTACCCAGAGTTTCACTGGTATCTCACTGATGATGTCATATTACATCACCACTCACTTCCTTTTCACAACGTTACCGGCGCAAAGAAAATAAACATGGAAAAAAGCTTAAGAATTCATGTAGTTTGCCCCAGAAAGATTTTGAAGTTGAATCCACTGCTGTGGTAATTTATGGCAATAACTGAGATTATTCCAGGATTCTTTATAAAAGGCATTAGAGAGTGACTTGTTCTCCCTTCATAATGAAGTTAACAGGCTAAATGAATCCAGAAAGACTGTAACAGGATGAAGGTCTGTAGGCTTGATCAAATCCTGTTGGCCTGTTGCGACAGCACTGTCTACAATCACTCTTCAAGTGTTTATGAAAGGAAATATGAGAGAAAAGGTCTTTATTCCTCCTTCAGAACAATGAAAAACTAGGGGTTTTTAGAAGAAAGTTAGTTGTCAGCAACATTTCTCAATTCTCATCAAAAAACTTTAATTTTAAAACTAGTTCAAAATATTAATAAAACCTATAATAGTATCTAAATGATACTAAAATAACAAAGGCTTTTAAGTATGATTGTTGATGATTGTAAAAAAGTAACAATAACTTGAGTAAACAAAAAGGATAAATGAAAATAAAATAAAATGTGTCAAATGTAATGTAAGTATAAAATAAAATATCTAATGAATTAGAGTCCCCAAGTATGAGCAAGAGTATCTCCTTCTTGGCTTAGCAAATATCACTTTAAAAATTTGTCAAATGTAATGTTAAGTATTATTATAAATAAAAATAAAAATAAAAAAAATAATAAAAAAATAAATAAAAATAATTATAATAAAATAAAATAAATTAGAGTCCCCAAGTATGAGCAAGAGTATCTCCTTCTTGGCTTAGCAAATATCACTTTAAAAAAATCTATCAAATGTAATGTTAAGTATTATTATAAATACAAATAAAAAATAAATAAATAAAAAATTATAAAAAAAAAAAAAAAAAGAAGAATTATAATAAATTAAATAAAATTAGAGTCCCAAAGTATGAGCAAGAGTATCTCCTTCTTAGCTTAGCAAATATCACTTTAAAAAAATCTGTCAAATGTAATGTTGAGTATTATTATTATAAAATTCAAGAAAAATCTGTCGGTTCTAAGGTAAATCTGCTCTCCCTGAAGAAGACTAGAGAAGTTAAAGTGAATCAAATTCAAATGTTAAATCAAACCCATAACTCAGAACAACTTTGTGTGTGGCATAATTTTGTATGCCAATGGTTCACCCATCCTCACCTTAATTATTTGGTAACATTCAAAACAAGTCTCCGTAGAGTTTCTGCTTTTCAGTATCGCTCACCAAACTGGTTGCTGAGCCCAAAATGTTTTTATCTGAACCTGACGGATGTTGTGTCTATACTGACAGTAAGCACTGAGTTCTTCAAGCTTGAGTTAGGAAGGATTATCACACCTTCACATTATATAAAGTTTGCTGCATGTGAGGAATCCAGTCTGAAAGATATGAATGTTTCGGACATTATCTGTAGGTTTGGGCAACAGATCAAAAAGAGGTCTCTCTAAACGCTGTGCTGTTAAATATACTCCGATTGAAATAAAACAAGCCCTGCTGAGCTAAATCAGCTGTTTGTTTGAACGAGCCTCGCTTCGCTGTGAAAACAAAAACTGACAGTGTTTCCCTCAACTATATTTAGCATATTACCAGCATGAATGAGCGCTCTGTGCCGGGTAAAACCACACAAAGACACCCTTCTGGAAGGAAAACCATCGGACTAGTTTAATACTCCAGCTGATCACCGTAATTGATAGAATTGATGAGATGCTGATGGTTGTGTTTGTGAAGAAATCCCACGTGTGGAAGACGAAACAGGAACATGTTCAGAGATCTACGAGAGATTCACGGTCTGATTCCACCTCGTTCATTTGATTTATTTCCAAGTTCTGTCGTAGCACAGACATACAACGGTACAGCAGAACTCTTGCGTGTCTGATGTCGGAAATCAAAATGGACAGATCTTATTGTTTTACAGAATGTTGCAGTGTTTATTATAAAGAATTGATCTGTGCACATCATTATTTGATTCCTGCGCACTTGTAATGTTCAATTATAAATGTCAACCTCGTTTGTTCTCTTGACGCTGGGCTTGATGCCTACTTTTTTCCCAAGGTGCACCTGTGCTCCGAAGTTCAAAACTTTAGGAGCGCTACTAATTATTTCTGCATTTATATATATATAAAACATACTGTAACATATTTTGCCATACTAGTGTTATTTTATATCACTGAGATACTATATAGTGTTTGTTAATATTTTGAATTCAATTTAATTCTGCTTTCATTTTAATTTTAGTTAAAAGATTTAGTAATGTCTATAGTTTTTATCAATTTCAGTTTTAGTTTGGTACATCAGGTTAATGAAACTAAATGAAAATAAGAAAAGTTGATTTTATTTTATGTCAGTTAACATTTATTTATTTCAAGTAAAGATATTTTTAGTTTTTGTTAGCTATAATAACACTGATACTAGTCAAATCTATATATTTAATAATATGTGTCAAATAATGTTCTTAATCTTTCCTGTGACGGGGCGTCCCAGACAGAAGCTACAATAGTTTACTTTAAATTAAATGGAAATTAAATTCAACTACATACAGTTTGTGCAACCAAATAATAACCGGGTGGAAATTGGACACACGGCGTGACTTTTATTTAATAAAGAGCCTGAAATACACCGGGACTCTTATTTTGAAATGTTGATGCTTTATTATTGCAGGAGCTCATTCACATTCAGACGAGGAGATAAATTATGCATTCTTACAACCGTACACAACATATAACAATATAAACACCGTACAGTAAACACTGCCATAATTGATCAGCATTAGTTTCATTTGGCAGAAATGTGTGTGAGCCTGAACGCACAACAGCGCCACCTTCAGGCTTTGAGACGTGAAGCGCTCATTTATTTAATGGAATCAAAGCCTTTTGAAGTTTAATATTCACATTAGGCAGTATCGCCATTTATGGTTTTCCATCCCCAAAATATAAGACGCCTCAAAATGATCATTAAGACGCTTGTTATAGCATTTAAGGTATTGAAGACTTTTTATGATCTTACACTTATGAAAACTGATGTTTATTCGCACACGTGTAAAGTTCACACACATCTATTTTTAGGTCACACTGTCGAGCCCTGTTCATGACGCATGTCTCGACTAAATATCCTCCACAACTGACTGCAAACTGCCATTCAGATCTGCCTCCATTTAGTTAGCAACGCCCAACTTCCTACGATCCAATCAATTCCCAAGGACGAAATCAAGCCACGCCCTACATTTTCTCTCATTCCAGAAGCTGACAATGGGGAAGAAAAAAACGAGTGCAACTTCTCTTTCATGCTGACTTTAAAATAATTCTGTCAAATATTTCTCACTTGGGAGTTAAAGGATACACACATCCCTGGAAAACTCAATGGAAACACTGCCTTCTATTCGGAGGAGGAAATACTTGGCATTTGCATCAGGCAATCAGTGATTAACCAAGGAACATGTGGAAATAATGAAGATCCCGATGAGCGTTTGTGCTGTCCATGGTGCTGAAATCAATAACGCCAATCGCTTGATTAGTTTGGATTTATATCTAATAAATGATTTAAATGAGTAATTACGATAGTGATGTCTGGAAGGAATATACTAAGGGATAATCCACGGCTAGCTGTGCATTAAACGATTTTTAAAAGAACCGCCAGACATGAAGCGGAGTGCTTTCAAATGGTTCAATGCACAGCCAGCCGTGGAGAATCCCAATTATACCATGGTCATTTCCCAGCATTGACCACTTACAGCTGTTATTGATGTGTGCAGTACATCTATTTGTTATATATTGTGTTATGTGTTATATATTTGACCAGAAGGGTAAAAATCTTGATTATTTTCATCAGTTACGGCTTGTTTGATCTAGTAGTGCATAAGATTACATTTATTTGAATAAATGAATTATTGCAATTATTATTTATTTATTATTGATTAAGAGATAGAGAGAGAGTGAGAGATGTGTGTGAATTACCTGCGTCTGTTCAGTATTAACAATGAAGCTGTGAGTTTAATTACTTCAAAAACAACGAGTAACGGAGCTCTTCGCAGTGTAATACAAACGAGTCAATTGTTGCCTTGGTAACGCAAGACAATTACGTGATGTAAATATCGACTGCGTTATGAAGGATGATCAGATATTTATTTTAACTGTATTATTAATTTATGTTCACATCACTCAAATAACGTGCTTAGTAAGCTACGGAGAAACTGGCAGCCAGGCGACACACAAGTGATCGATCCCGATTCTAGCAGCACGGTAGTCGGTGCATGCAGGGAAACTCCTCATACCCCTTCATTCGTAGTGTGGTCCCGAAAAATCTCCGTTTATCTGGCCCTTCCCCTTACCCCTACCACTGCAGCCCAAAGAGAATCGAGACACCCATACCCCTTCACGTGAACACACAAAACGATAAGAGAAGGGGTAGAAATGGGATTGGGCCTTAAAGTCACGGGGCAGCGTTGACCACCAGGTTCTGTTATCCTGGAGGTTTCTGTGTGTGTGTGCAGCGCGATCTCCGATCTGTGTGTGTGTGTGTGTGTGTGTTGCATTGATATAGAACGATGATTGAACTGACCTGGAACTATCTGTGCATTAAGTAATTTTAATGCACACCTTCCAGTCAATCAGAAACCAGCATTCAGACAGACCATGGTATAAGTTTGATTAAAATATTTGATATGTTTTAAATAAGGGAACATGGAAACACTAAACTTGGTTAAGGTATTTATCTGACAAAATTATTTGGCAAAAAAGGCAGACTACAGCTACAGGTTTTATTTTACTATGAAGAAAAAATGCATAGAAAAACAAAAAGCTCATAGAAAAAAGCATATATTGACTACAACATATTAATATTTCAGTGATTCTGTGTTGTTTTTGCATGTGTTCATCATTTCTTTGTATGACAGCCTGGCCAAAAATTATGTCACACAATTTGTCATGTTTCATTCCGTTATTACCACAAATAAAACAATCGACTCCAAACACAACTGCAAAATCTTGAATAAATCTTTAATAATATTTTAATAAAGGGTGATGATATTAATTTCCCTAGGCCGGACATTACTCTTTGGCCACTACTGTATACATCAGCACACCTTTATAACATTATTCCGCCATTTTGAGATTATTCACATGGGAAGAAAACCATGTCCACCTGTGATAGTTCCTCATGTCAATTTCAAAATCACTATCAATCCACCAACAAATACATTTTTCTGACACACAAATGTAATAAAGTATTTATAATAAAAAAAAAAAAAAAATAGATAAAATAAATAAAAATCACGAATTACAAATGTAATGTTAAGTATAAAATAAAATGTATTTAATTTAATTTAATAAAAAAAATTAATGTAATGTTAAGTATTATTATTATAGAATTCAAATATTGCTACAACCAACAATTTCATATTTTGTTGAATGCTTGGTTTCTATTACAGTGACTCTGAACTGGTAGCCCCGCCCACTGTGGAATCTTATTGGTCTAAATCTCAGCTCCATTCTCGTTTGATTGGCTGTGATTGAGCTGCAGTTTCACATTCAGGACAGATGATGAAACACTTTATGAATACTTTATGAATTGACAGCCTGTCTGCTTATTTTCAATATGTTCATAGTGAACTATATTTGTTTACAACTAAATAAATCCCACTTTATAAGTCATATAATTTGTGATACACATTTATTTATTTGTATTTTGGCTAATAGAATCTCTAAATGGCCGGCAATTTAGTCGCCAAATTGGCTGGTGAGTGAGTGAAAGTTCAATTTAAATCCTGATTATGAGTAAATAATGCATAAAAAACACTTGTACAATATAAAACATGTTAGCCTTCATTAATCAGAATAATATGAATTCTGTATTTCAGCATCAGTCATTGAAGTCCATACTGTACTCGTCAGTCACTATCAGTAATTCTCCTTGTGTTTATTGTTCATTGTGGAGTTTTATGGTCAGCTGTCACTATTCGCATGCTGAAGAACTAGCGCTAGTTGTTTTTCTTGGATTCTGTAATAAGAATAATAATATTAAAACAACTTGACTTCATTCACACACCTTTAAACACTTACAGCCTGGTATTAATTATCTGCCTGTCACGATCCATAAAGGTCTGAGTATGTGAGAGAGAATTCCAACATTTACCACCATCAAACCACCAGCAGCTCCTGCCATCCCAGAACCCGTTCACACATCAATGAGCACCTACTGTATATGACATGCCATCGCTTCAGAGAAGAGTTAAACTCACGGGAGAGTATGGATCAGAGAGAGAGAGAGAGAGAGAGAGAGAGAGAGAGAGAGAGAGAGAGAACAAAGTAATGCTGGGGGTTGGTAACTCTAACACTGCCACCGAAAAAACAACACCAGCAAATGTGTTCCAGATGTGAACCTGCTGAATACACACACACACACACTCTCTCACACACACACGCACACACACACACACTCTCTCTCTTACACACACACACGTTTGTTTTTGTGAATTGTGGGGACATTCCATAGGCGTAATGGTTTTTATACCGTACAAACTGTACATTCTATCCCCCTACACTACCCCTAAACCTACCCATCATACACACACAAACACACACACACACACTCACACTCACACACACTACCCCTACCCCTAAACCTACCCATCACACACACACACACACACACACACACACACACACACTCACACTCACACTCACACTCACATACACTACCCCTACCCCTAAACCTACCCATCATACACACACACACACACACACACACACACACACTCACACACACTACCCCTACCCCTAAACCTACCCATCACACACACACACACACTCACACTCACACTCACGCACACTACCCCTACCCCTACCCCTAAACCTACCCATCACACACACACACACACACACACACACACTCTCTCTCTCTCTCTCTCTCTCTCACACACACACACTACCCCTACCACTAAACCTACCCATCACACACACACACACACACACACACTACCCCTACCCCTAAACCTACCCATCACACACACACACACACTCTCTCTCTCTCTCTCTCTCTCTCTCTCTCTCTCACACACACACTACCCCTACCCCTAAACCTACCCATCACACACACACACACACACTACCCCTACCACTAAACCTACCCATCACACACACACACACACACACACACTACCCCTACCACTAAACCTACCCATCACACACACACACACACTCTCTCTCTCTCTCTCACACACACTACACCTACCACTAAACCTACCCATCACACACACACACACACTCTCTCTCTCTCTCTCTCACACACACACACTACCCCTACCTCTAAACCTACCCATCACACACACACACACACACACACACACACACACACTACCCCTAAACCTACCCATCACACACACACACTCACACACACTACCCCTACCCCTAAGCCTACCCATCACACACACACACACACACATACACACACACACTACCCCTACCCCTAAACCTACCCATCACACACACACACACACACACACACTACCCCTCAACCTACCCATCACACACACACACTCACACACACTACCCCTACCCCTAAACCTACCCATCACACACACACACACACACACACACACACACACACACTCACACACTACCCCTACCCCTAAACCTACCCATCACACAAACACACACACACACACACACTACCCCTAAACCTACCCATCACACACACACACTCACACACACTACCCCTACCCCTAAACCTACCCATCACACACACACACACACACACACACACACACACACACACTACCCCTACCCCTAAACCTATCCATCACACACACACACACACTACCCCTAAACCTACCCATCACACACACACACTACCCCTACCCATCAAACACACACACTCACACACACACACACTACCCCTACCCCTAAACCTACCCATCACACACACACACACACTACCCCTAAACCTACCCATCACACACTACCCCTACCCCTAAACCTATCCATCACACACACACACACACTACCCCTAAACCTACCCATCACACACACACACACTACCCCTACCCATCAAACACACACACTCACACACACACACACTACCCCTACCCCTAAACCTACCCATCACACACACACACACACTACCCCTAAACCTACCCATCACACACTACCCCTACCCCTAAACCTATCCATCACACACACACACACACTACCCCTAAACCTACCCATCACACACACACACACTACCCCTACCCATCAAACACACACACTCACACACACACACACTACCCCTACCCCTAAACCTACCCATCACACACACACACACACACACACACACTACCCCTAAACCTACCCATCACACACTACCCCTACCCCTAAACCTATCCATCACACACACACACACACACACACACACACACACACACACACACACACACACACTACCCCTAAACCTACCCATCACACACACACACTACCCCTACCCATCAAACACACACACTCACACACACACACACTACCCCTACCCCTAAACCTACCCATCACACACAAACACTACCCCTAAACCTACCCATCACAGGAAACATTCTGCATTTTTACATTTTTAATAAAACATTGTTTAGTATTTTTAAAGCCATTTGAAATGTCCTCATAAACCACGTTTACGCTGTAATACCCATGTCATTATACACATTTGTGCCCTCATAAATCACATAAGCACACACACACACTTACAATGTTACAGCTAGATTTTTACAGTACTGTTTTTTTTTACACACACTTTTATTAATACGAAATAATTAAAAAAAATTAATACTTTTACTCACCAAGGACGCATTAAATTGATCAAAAGTGACAGTAAAGCCATTTATAATGTTACAAAAGATTATATTTCAGATAAATGCTGTTCTTTTGAACTTTATATTCATCAAAGAATCCTGAGACTTATTTAAGTTTCCATCATTGATAATAATCAAATGTTTGTTGAGCATCAAATCATCATATTAGAATGATTTCTGAAGGATCATGTGACACTGAAGACTGGAGCAACATTATGTTTTACATTATTACATTATGATAATATTTCACTGTTTTTACTGTATTTTGATCAATAAATGCAGCCTTGGTGAGCAGAAGAACGGCCTAGACATAGCACAGCTCTCGTTAACAAGCGCTACGCTTCACTAATTAGCAGACACATCATGCGTTATGTGACAGACTCAATGTGGTCTCTGTGTGGATTCCCAAACTTCACGTATCAAACAGGACATTTACCTGAATAAACACGGACTCTGATTGCAAAGGAAGCTGAGAGGAGCCATCAAAAACACCAGCGTTGCATGAAGAGGTAAAGAGATGGAAGGAAATTAACCAGAACAATACAAATGTGAGTCAGCGCTGGCAAGACGTTCGGACCAAATACCAGATATTTCCTTAAAGAAAGGTTCAAGAAAGGAAGGACACATTTCAATTCCATAAGGAACTGGTGAGAAAATGGGTTGTTTTAGTGATTTGTTTTAGTACTTCTGTATTATGGCTCATATTATTCTTATTATTCTTCTGCTTCCTCCATTGGAGTCTATGGCAGACCCTATAACTAAAGGTTATGAGATTTCAGGGTTCGACAGTGCGAGCATTTCACTAGCATTTGCGACTAAAAATAGATGTGTTTTCATAAGTGTAAGATCATAAAAAGTCTTCAATACCTTAAATGCTATAACAAGCGTCTTAATGGTCATTTTAAAGCATTTCATTTTGGGGATGGAAAACATAAATGGCGATACTGCCTAATGTGAATATTAAACTTCAAAAGGCTCAGATTTCATTAAAGGGTCCATAACACACACAGTTTAATCTCATGTTAATCTTGAGTATCTATAGAGTAGTGTTGATCCTTCATTTCTCCCAAGAGTCTTTAGTTTTATCATATTTATAAAGGACAGATACACTGTACCGATTCTTTCAGAAAACAGCCGAGCTCGTGGAGGCGTGCAGTGGGCGGAGCTAAAGAGAGCACACACACACACACACACACACCATGGCCTTATCCCTGGATAACTCTCGATTCTCTATACGTTGGTGTTGTTCACATTATATGCACTTACGCACCGATTGCCAACCAAACACACACATTTGATGCAGTTTCACTCACCGCCTGCGGTTTCCCCTCATGAGCGGGGACAAACACACACACTTGCAGAACTCCGGGAACACAAACTGCATCCACTGTTCCCTTAACGCTGGGTTATTTGGGAAGCTGAACAAGGTGATCTTTCCCTCACACCAGAAACACACTTCTTTAGTGACATTGTTGATCTCGTGTCTAAAAACACAACGCCAGCGCCGCCGACGGCTCCCGTAACCCGAACGAAGCTCAGTGATGGACGCGCTCCTGCTCTCACTCTGGGTGGTGTGTGTGATTGTGTGTGTGAGAGTGTATACCAAAACTTTCTGAAACTTGTTCTAATCCTGAGTGTATTTGGCACAGAAATACTCATACGTCATACGTCCAACTCGTGTTTTGAAATTCTGGCCATGTTTATCATGAATCAACTCTTTAACCGTGTAAATAAGGCAGAATGCATGAAATAGCATTAGACCCCCCCCCCCCCCCCCCCATTAAATAAATGAGCGCTTCACGTCTCAAAGCCTGAAGGTGGCGCTGTTGTGCGTTCAGGCTCACACACATTTCTGCCAAATGAAACTAATGCTGATCAATTATGGCAGTGTTTACTGTACGGTGTTTATATTGTTATATGTTGTGTACGGTTGTAAGAATGCATAATTTATCTCCTCGTCTGAATGTGAATGAGCTCCTGCAATAATAAAGCATCGACATTTCAAAATAAGAGTCCCGGTGTATTTCAGGCTCTTTATTAAATAAAAGTCACGCCGTGTGTCCAATTTCCACCCGGTTATTATTTGGTTGCACAAACTGTATGTAGTTGAATTTAATTTCCATTTAATTTAAAGTAAACTATTGTAGCTTCTGTCTGGGACGCCCCGTCACAGGAAAGATTAAGAACATTATTTGACACATATTATTAAATATATAGATTTGACTAGTATCAGTGTTATTATAGCTAACAAAAACGTCTCGGTTACGACTGTAACCTTAGTTCCCTGAGTAGGGAACGAGACGCTGCGTCACCGCTTTGGGAACGCCTCTGCATGATTGCGTCGTGAAGCACATGTGTAATCAGTCCAATGGAGAGACGGAACGTCATAGGCGGGTGACGTCATCGACCCGGAAGGTATAAAGCATACCGGCAAACAAACGCCGCTAGCTTCTGTGGTAGAGTGAAGCAAGACGCTTTTGCGGGCATGCGGGGAGTATGGCAGGGTGACGCAGCGTCTCGTTCCCTACTCAGGGAACTAAGGTTACAGTCGTAACCGAGACGTTCCCTTTCGAGGGAACTCGAGCTGCGTCACCGCTTTGGGAACGAGAATACCCACGTCCCCATAGGAGCCGGATGCCCGCCTGTGCATTGTCTAAAAGGCGAGCACCCGAGCCCCTGGAGTAATGTCAAGTTCGTAGAACCTCACGAAAGTGAGTGGCGAGGACCACCCCGCCGCATCACAAATGTCTTGCAGGGAGGCCCCTGCTAGGAATGCCCGAGAGGCAGCCATACCCCTAGTCGAGTGTGCCCGGACAGCCAAAGGGAAAGGCTGCCCGACCACCTCATAAGCAAGTGAAATAGCCTCAACTATCCACTTGCTCATCCTCTGCTTAGAGACCGGACCCCCTCTCGAGGGTGGACCGTAACACACAAACAACTGTTCCGATTTTCTCCACAGGGCAGCTCTGTGGACATAAGCGTCTAGTGCGCGAACAGGGCAAAGCAGATTGGATCTTTCCTGGTCAGACGTCAGAAAGGGAGGTGGACAAAAGGCCATAAGTACTATGGGTCTCACAGTATTAGTGGGAACCTTAGGAACGTACCCCGGTCTGGGGTGCAGAAAAGCTTTAGCCATACCGGGAGCAAATTCCAAGCACGAGGGTGCCACAGAGAGGGCTTGTAAGTCCCCTATTCTTTTTAAAGAAGAGATAGCCAGCAGAAAGATGGTCTTTAAGGTGAGGAGTTTCTCAGAAATTTCTTCAATGGGCTCGAAGGGAGCCTGAGAAAGGCCCTGAAGGACAATAGCTAAGTCCCAGGCCGGCACCCTGGTGCGTACTGCGGGCCTCAGTCTGATAGTGCCACGGAGGAAACGAGTAACTAGGGGGTGTCGCCCGAGGGTAACACCATCGAAAGGAGAGTGGTAAGCTGCTAAGGCCGCCACGTACACCTTCAAAGTGGAGGGAGCTAACCCAGCGGAGAATTTCTCCTGCAGGAACTCCAGCACCGCGCTCGCAGGGCAGTTTACTGGATCCCACAGGCGATCTCTACACCATAAGGTGAAGAGTCTCCATTTCAATGCGTACAGTTTCCTCGTGGAGGGAGCTCTAGAGTGTAGGATGGTCTCCACAACCTCGGTTGAGAGACCGGAGCTTAGGAGCTGGGCCCCCTCAGAGGCCAAGCCCACAGATTCCACAGCTCTGGGCGTGGGTGCAGGAAGGCACCGCCCGACTGAGAGAGCAGGTCCCTCCTGCACGGAATCTCCAGGGGAGAGCCGTTGAGGAGCGACACAATGTCCGAGAACCAAACCCGGGCTGGCCAGAACGGAGCCACTAGGAGCAGATGGGCACCGTCCCGACGAACTCTCTCTAGAACTCCCGGAAGCAGAGCGATCGGGGGGAAAGCGTACAGGGGCAGCCTCGGCCACTCCTGTACCATGGCGTCCAGTCCCAAGGGAGCTGGAGGAGTTAGAGCAAACCATAGACGACAATGAGTGTTGTCTTGAGTGGCGAACAGGTCTACTTCTGCTCTGCCAAATTCTTGCCAGAGGAGCTCCACCACCTCGGTGTGGAGTCTCCACTCCCCGGGCCTCGGCCCCTGCCTCGACAGGATGTCTGCTTCCGTATTCAGGCGCCCTGGGATGTAGATTGCCCTGATTGAGAGCAATTTCCCCAGGGCCCACAGGAGGATTTGACGAGTCAGCTTGTACAAAGGGCGAGACCTCAAACCCCCCTGGTGATTTATATAGGAGACCACCGATGTGTTGTCTGTGCGAACTAGAACATGATGGCCCCTGAGATACGGCAGGAAATGTCTCAGAGCCTGGAACACAGCAAGCATTTCCAGGCAATTTATGTGCAACGCACGATGAGAGTCCTGCCATAGGCCCTGGGCCGAGCGACCACTCATGGTCGCCCCCCAACCCGTAAGGGAGGCATCCGTGGTCAGAGTGACCCGCTGGCACGGTACCCCCAGTAACGGGCCTTGGGCTAGAAACCGAGGGTCCTTCCACATGACTAAGGCGCGGAGGCATCGCCGCGTTACCTTGATCACGCGAAAGGGATTTCCCCTCGGGGAAAAACCCTTGGTCTTGAGCCACCACTGTAAAGGTCTCATGTACAACAGGCCACGAGGAATGACGTTGGACGCTGCTGCCATCAGGCCTAACAGTCTCTGATACTGTTTGACAGTGAGTGGCTGGTCTAGTTTCACCCCTTTCACAGCTGAGAGAATCGATCCTACGCGAGGCTCTGATAGACGGGCCTGCATCAGGATCGAATTCCAACACACACCCAGATACGTTATTTTCTGTACTGGAGAAAGAACGCTCTTCTTGAGGTTGAGCCTCAGCCCTAACCTCTTCATGTGCGCGAGAACAACATCTCGATGTTGAACCGCCAGACGTGCTGACTGAGCCAAAATCAGCCAGTCGTCGATATAATTGAGAATGCGGATCCCCTGCATACGCAAGGGGGCTAATGCCGCGTCTACACACTTGGTGAAGGTGCGGGGTGATAGGGCTAGACCGAAGGGAAGCACCCGATATTGGTACGCTTGTCCCCCAAAAGCGAACCTCAGGTACTTCCTGTGCTGCGGAAGGATGGAGATGTGGAAGTAAGCATCTTTGAGATCTATCGTGACAAACCAGTCCTCGGACCTGATTTGGGACACGATATGTTTGAGTGTAAGCATCTTGAACCTGAACTTTGCCACTGCGCGATTCAGCGAGCGCAGGTCCAAAATGGGGCGCAACCCCCCATCCTTCTTTGGCACTATAAAATAGCGACTGTAGAAACCCGACTCCCTGTCGGAGAGAGGAACCTTCTCTATGGCCCCCTTCCGTAGGAGGGTCTGGACTTCTTGAGTCATAACCAGAGCCTGCTCGGGGCCCACCAAGGTAGGTAGGACCCCCTTGAAACCGGGTGGACGACACCTGAACTGGATGGCGTACCCTGATCTTATTATCTGCAGGACCCAACGAGATATATTTGGCAGTTTTTCCCATTCTGGCAAAAAATCTACTAGGGGTACCAGTCCCTCGAGACTGGCCTCTGGTATACTGAGTGCTGGGAGCACAGCGCCCTGAAACGGATGACCGGCAGGGAACGGCTGACTCGACAGCGCCACCTCCTTGTCTGGAGGACGCGGGCCATCCTCGGATGACTCGCGAGGGCCTTCCACGCCCCGGCACTCGGGCGGGGTTAGTGGAGAGACCCTGTGAGGGTACCGGAACAGGACGGGCACCGTATGCTGAGGTGAACACCGCCTGTTCCCGAAGGGGGAAAATCCTCACTGCCCTGGGCCCACTGGCGTCAGGGCCTCTTAGACGCAGCCTTCCTAGAGATAAGAACAGTCCGCAGATCTGTTCTACCCCTAGAGGGCTGCGTCTGGGGGTGTCGCCCACCGCCCCACCCTTTCTGAGGGGGAGTACGAGTGGCAACACTTTGTTTCTGTTGCGCCCGGTGTACGGAGCTTGTACTCGGTGTCTGCTGCTCCCGCACAGCAGCAGACGAGGCCTGGGGTTTTCTCGGGAGGAGCTGCTTCAGCGCCGCAGATTGTTTCTTTGCCTCCTGAAACCTGTCGGTGACGGTAGTGACAGCGTCACCGAACAGGCCGTCAGGAGACAGCGGCGCATCAAGCAGAAAGCTCTTATCTCTCTCCCGAATCTCGGTCAGATTAAGCCACAGATGCCTCTCCGTAGCCACCAGGGCTGCCATAGAACGGCCTATAGATTTGGCCGTCTCCTTGGTGGCTCGGAGAGCTAAATCTGCTGAAGATCGGAGCTCATTAACTAAGTCTGCTCCGATCTCCTGGCTGGACCCCAGGTCTCTTAGCAGGTCGGCCTGGTATGCCTGCACGATGGCCATAGTGTGCAGACACGCGGCGGCCTGACCCGCTGCCGAGTACGCCTTGCCCACCAAAGAGGATGTGGTTCTTAATGGTTTGGTGGGCAAGGTCGGAGTTTTAATGGCCGATGCCGACTGAGGAGAGAGATGGCTCGCAAGCGTCTCCTCCACCTTCGGCATCGGACCATACCCATGCTTCTTCAGCCCCTGTATGTTGCTATACACTGACGTTTGGGGGCTGAAGACACGAGAGGACATGGGCCGCTTCCACGTTCTCGACACCTCAGTGTGGAGATCCGTGAAAAACGGTAAACTCCGACGTGGAGGCTGGGCAGAGCGGGAGGGGAGAAAGCGCTCGTCCAAACGGCTCTTGGACGAGACGCTCTCTTGATTCTCTTGTGGCCAGTCAATGTTTAGTTTGGCCACCGCTCTGCACAGGACCTCCAAAAGCTCCTCACCAGCAGGGGATTGAAGTGGCGAGTCTTCAACCCCTGCGTCAACGCTGCAAATATCGATCTCGTCAGAGCTTGATAAAAGCAGCGCTGAGGCTGCCCCCTGGGTGGGAGAAACCGCAGGGCGGGCTCCCGAACCCAGAGAGGCAGCACTGGATCTGCCAGGTGAGGGCAGAGAAAGGGCTGGGCCCGTCTCTAACCCCTCTGACAGATCCATTTGCGAACCCCACGACATAAGCTGCCGCTGTGCCTCAGCAACAGCGGGGCCTGTGCCGCGGGGAACGCGAACCGGGACACCCTCCTCAAAAAGTGCCCGGCGGGATCGCAGCACTCTCATAGGCAAAGCCTCACAATGCTCACAGCCGGCCCCCTCGAGAGCCGACTGAGCGTGCTGTTCACCCAAACAAACAACGCACATCAAGTGTGTATCCCCGCTCGTGATGTGACGAGAGCAGGGAGGAACACACTTTCTGTAACGCTGTTCGCTCGCCATAATGTCTCTTTAAATGTCAGTGTGTATGCAAACTTGTAGGAAATAGAAACAAGAGAAGTCTGAACTCAGACACAAAACACAAATCTGACAATGACAATACACAGAGCGCCTGCTGAAAGCAACAGAAGCTAGCGGCGTTTGTTTGCCGGTATGCTTTATACCTTCCGGGTCGATGACGTCACCCGCCTATGACGTTCCGTCTCTCCATTGGACTGATTACACATGTGCTTCACGACGCAATCACGCAGAGGCGTTCCCAAAGCGGTGACGCAGCTCGAGTTCCCTCGAAAGGGAACTAAAAATATCTTTACTTTAAATAAATAAATGTTAACTGACATAAAATAAAATCAAATTTTCATTTAGTTTCATTAACCTGATGTACCAAACTAAAACTGAAATTGATAAAAACTATAGACATTACTAAATCTTTTAACTAAAATTAAAATGAAAGCAGAATTAAATTGAATTCAAAATATTAACAAACACTATATAGTATCTCAGTGATATAAAATAACACTAGTATGGCAAAGTATGTTTTATAAATGCAGAGATAGTTGCGCCCCTAAAGTTTCACAATTTTTCAACTTCGGAGCACAGGTGCACCTTGGGAAAAAAGGAAGCGTCAAGCCCTGAAATTGACAGTAATTGAGGAGGGTCTGAAAAGTCTCTGCAGTTTTTGATATTTTAAGCAAAACTATTAAAAAGTCTTGTCTAATGAATCACTCGCACACGAAATATGAAGTGACGTACCAAAGCCGAGCAGAAATATTATAGACAAAAGTGCACAGAAGTCACAGTATAAAAGAGTCGATGTGTCAATCAAACTTCCTAAACTCACTGGATTCTGATCAGCTTGCATCTATATTTCATGTTTAGCTACGTAAAGCATGCCTTTCCGCTTACTGTCTATAGGCACGGATTATATATGTTGAGCGGATGGAGATGTTTTCATAGGAACTAAAGGATCTTTCATGGCAGAAGATCAAATTCAAAAGCAAGCACTTAGTGGAAATCAATACACTAAAAATATTTTTA